>WBNO01009768.1:9212-32170 GCA_013400575.1 Peucedramus taeniatus
CGGGGCCGGCCCCCCGCCGCAGCGCCGCCTCTCCCCGCACCGGCGGGAGGCTGAGGCACAGCTTTGTACGGTTTAGAGCGGAGCGGCTCCGGCAGCAGCGCCGCCTCTCAGTGCACCGGCGGGAGGCTGAGGTACAGCTTCGTACGGTTTAGAGCGGAGCGGCTCCGGCCGCAGCGCCGCCTCTCCCCGGACCGGCGGGCGGCCGAGGCACAGCTTTGTACGGTTTAGAGCGGAGCGGCTCCGGCAGCAGCGCCGCCTCTCCACGGACCGGCGGGCGGCCGAGGCACAGCTTTGTACGGTTTAGAGCGGAGCGGCTCCGGCAGCAGCGCCGCCTCTCCACGGACCGGCGGGCGGCCGAGGCACAGCTTTGTACGGTTTAGAGCGGAGCGGCTCCGGCAGCAGCGCCGCCTCTCCACGGACCGGCGGGCGGCCGAGGCACAGCTTTGTACGGTTTAGAGCGGAGCGGCTCCGGCAGCAGCGCCGCCTCTCCACGGACCGGCGGGCGGCCGAGGCACAGCTTTGTACGGTTTAGAGCGGAGCGGCTCCGGCAGCAGCGCCGCCTCTCCACGGACCGGCGGGCGGCCGAGGCACAGCTTTGTACGGTTTAGAGCGGAGCGGCTCCGGCAGCAGCGCCGCCTCTCCACGGACCGGCGGGCGGCCGAGGCACAGCTTTGTACGGTTTAGAGCGGAGCGGCTCCGGCAGCAGCGCCGCCTCTCCACGGACCGGCGGGCGGCCGAGGCACAGNGCTCGCGCTCCCGGGGCCGCGCAGCCGCCGCCCCTCCGGCTCCGGTGCGTGGCGGTGGTCGCGGGCGAGGCCCCGCCGCATCCGTCGGGAAACATGAAAGCGGCCTCACGGTTGTTGTTATTTCTTGTGCAGGGTTGCTTTGGGAGGGTTGTCTAGGGGGGTTTTTTGGTTTGATTTTCTGGTTGGTTGGTTGGTTTTGGGTTTTTTACACTTATTCCGCAGACCGTTGCGTGTGTTCTTGTGTTTCTTTTCCCGCTTCACGCTGTGTTTCGTCAACTGTTGCCATTGCATCTGGTTGATTCAAATTTAATGCGAAGAGCTGTGAAACCGAGCTCAATTCTTCTAGACAAGTCTGTTGTGCAAGTAGATCTTGTGGTTAGCAAAGAATTTACGTGTTTCAGTGTGGGCTAACCTCGAGAATCTCTTTTTTTTAATACTCTCTAAATGTTTGCATAAAGCTGTTAAGTGTTGATGTCGTTTGCCCCTTGAGGTCCTGTTCTGAATGGGTCCTGTCACAAAAGCAATGTTTCTTCCTTATGAGAACAGCAGTAAGGCTCCCGTGAGTTCTTTTTGCAGTGTAAGACTGTGAGGCCAGCGTACATAGTGGAATGTAATAGCTGGGGTTCAGTGATTCTAAATAATGGATTGGCTTTCATTAATTCCTTGAATCAAAGCTTGTTTTTGACAAAGCAGCAATGATGCAAAGATGACTTTGATGAACATTGTTCAGAGATATGACAGTTTTGTATTGGTGATGTCCTCAGAGACTACTAACCATAGACGTTTATTAATGCTTTGGATATAATTTACATTTTATGCTGTTACAGCTAAGATTCTTACAGCTTCCTGTATGTTTCAGATCCAATGGCTATCCCACCGTCATACTGTGACTTGGGAAAGTCTGCCAGGGATGTTTTCAACAAGGGATATGGTAAGTAAGATGAGGATGGTTTGATCACCTTTCATATTTTTTTCCTTAGGCATCTTGAAAATGCCTGTAAGAACATGAGTACCTTAGAGATTCCCTAATACCTTATCAGCAGAGCCCTGGAGCATCTCACCCCTTCTGATTCTGAACTTTGGACGTGTGTTATGATAGTACTGCAGTGGCAAAGAGTTCAAGGGGAAGGTTACAAGTTTAACCTTAATATGCACTCCAAAATATTCTCTGAAAAATGCTGAGTCCTTTTTTTAACCTTCTGATTTTTCTATTTAGAGTCATCAAATCAGGGATACTTATGTAGATTGCTGGAGAAGACCATATGTAGCATTAAACAGGTTCCTGAGGAAGAGTGATCTTTATGTTAATCAGAAAAGCCATTGTTAAAGCTGGAGTGCAGATATTTTCACAGTATTTGCATTTGTGCCTTTTCTGGAAACAGTACTAGAAAGTGTTGGGTTTTTTTAATCTGAGTTTGTGTGCAATAAAAATTTCCTTTGTATCCCAAATCCATATGCTACATAAAACTAAAATGCACTGTGGTCTGGTCTCTCCCACCCTGGAGTTCAGGCTTTGCTGAAAATCAACTCAAATTCCCTGCTTTAGAGTCAGTTACTTCAAGCTTCTCTACTTAGTGCAAGGGCCAGATATTCCCTAGATTCAGAGAAGACAGAAAAGGAAGAAAGTAGTACTTCCACTACTAAAAGGAAGCAGTAGTACTTCTGTGTATGGCACTGATTGAAGTAAGTTGAAACATGTTTTTTGGAGTAGAGGAGAATAAAAATTTGCTGCCCTGAAATCAGAAATAAAATGTAAACTAAGTAAATCAGAAGAGATGGTTTCCTGTACTGATGGGTCCCAGGCTGCAGGTAGCTACAGAAGGGGGAGGTAGTTGATAGTTGATGTCTGTTATGACTGTAAATTATGAGGGAACTTTGAGTTGTCAGAATTCCTTGAATCATTCTCTTTATAATCCTTGTGACCCTCAGTATGATCAACAACTGTTTAAACATGAAAACTGTTTCAGGTCAGTGTACCCTACCTGCCATACTTTGGGTATGTTGGAAATAAGCCTTGTTTGTATCTTTCAGTGAAACAGGTGCTGTGTGCTATTTTATTTTCAGGATTTGGAATGGTCAAGTTAGAATTGAAGACCAAGTCTTCCAGTGGGGTGGTAAGTATTGGGACTTTCAACATCACCAGCATAGCAATGGAAGGACAAATTCCTGAACTGGTAATAAGTATTGTAACTGGTAACTTGCTAGTAGGTGTTGCTTCTCTCTTTAATTTCTCATTTTGAAACTCATAGCTGACTGAGATATTTCTACAATAGTATGAAGCTCATGTAGCAGTGCTTTTTTTCCTGTGGAGTGCAAGAATTTTCATACACCTTGTTGTTACTTTCCTGCCTGTTCCATTGATGCATCCCAAACATCAGTTTATTCACTTTACAGAGCTCTCATTTTTATTTATGAATGCAACTGAGTTTCCCTGCAGTTACTAGTTTTCATAAGAATTTTAGTCCAGAGGGACTTTTTTCCAAAATGTCAAGGGATAAGTAAGCACCACAGTTTAACTTAACTGTGTTTTCCCTCATTTCCACTGTGCTAAAAGTTCAAGACTTAATTAAAACTAAAAACAGTCCTGCAGTACCCTATACGTAGAATTTGAGAGCTTAAGTAAGCTTTAGCATTCCAAGTAATGAGAATATCCTGTGATCCCCATTTTAATGATGGAGAAGTGGAGCTTCCTCACAGTTTCACAGAAAGGCTGGCAAAACCAGGAATGGGTGTCATAATTTTGATCTTTAACCACAGGCATAGATTATTTATTAGATAGTATTTTTCTTACACTGAGTTCTGCAAATCTTACTGCTCAGTGCTGTTCTGATTGGTAAGAGGAGTTGCTTCTCAGCCTGCTTTGTAACCCTGTTTGCCTGAGCTCCCTCCTTCTATTGCATTCTTATCATGCAAATGGTGCAAGTCCTTACTGCTGTATTACTGTATTCTGTCTCAATTGAGCTTTTGATGATTACTTGCATTGTGCACCAGGAACATGTGGGCACAAGGAACTCTGTGCTCTCCATACTTTGGCTGCCTCTGCTTACTGACATCTCCTGATAGGCTGGAAGTTTTGACTCAAATAATATGCTAATAGTTAATTATGCTGTCTTCTGATTGTGATGGAACATGAACAACTGTATTAAGTTCTAAAATGAGCTTTTTCTTTTCCATGCAATTTTCTTTGGATGTTTATCCAGTTGGTAAGAATGATGACTGTTTTGACATGTTGGCTCTTCATTGCTTTGTCTGACAAGGCTTTCTGTGCTGCATACTAAGTCATTTGTAAACTGTTGAATTGTTTTTAGTTGTGTTGTTATTCATATTGTACAGTTTGATTGTGTTCATAGCCCTAGATCTGCTGTATGATCCATGTATGTAAAGCCATTTGCAATCTTTGTCCAACAATCCCCAACAAGAACACTGTAAAAACAGCAAGAGGGAAAACGGGATAGATATGGTATTGGTACAGTTGTCTGTTGCTTCAGATTTTGAGCTTGTTAGTGTTTCTGATGAGGATTCTGATGCAACAATAATAGTTTTGGGGATGGAGATGAAGCTAGAAACAAAGAGTGAGATCTAATTCATACATGGGTACTAATAGTACCTCCAGTTGTTACTACACAAACATTTGGGTGTTTTTCCCATGACTTAGAAAACAACAGTGATACCTGCAGACTTAGAAAACCACAGTGATAGTGTCTGTTGATTATAACTGTTTCATAGATTGCAAGTGGTTTTGCCTACTAAGTGCATGGCATTCCTGTAGATGCTGGGCACCATGAACTAGAAGGACAATGAGAAGCTACGCTTTACTGCTGATGCCAACTGGCGTGTGACATGGAGCCAGAATGAGTTTGATTTTTCAACTACAAAAACTTCAAGAAATTATGGTTTGGTGAGATGTTCTGGTTTATACAGATAAAGACTGATGGCAGCAGACTTCTGTCTCTGTGGCTTCTGCTTCCAGAAGCAGATTGAGTTCTTGACGCCTGACAGAATGCTTTGGCTTTTGATCATATGACAATGCAGGGCTTTTTATTTCCTTTGGCTTTGAGACAGGTGTTTACAATCTGTCCTTACCTTGATCTGAGAAAGAAACCAAGCTTTTTTAATCAGTTTCCTGTTCTAAGATGAGAAGAAAGTTACTTCTGAATTCTGATGCAGGTTTGAGACGTCTTTACACTGAATTTGTGGAAGTGACATTAGAACACTGAATAGCAATTATGTCTTAAAGTAGTGTTAACACATCCTGACTTCTGTCACATGTTTTGGTAGCTGGCTAGATGTGTTATAATAACTGCTGTGCTGTTGCAGTAGTGCATTATCTTAAGTAAGTGTCTCCTCCTGCCCCAGCAGCATCCCTCACTGCCCCAAACTGTGTGTAAGGAATGTGACCTGTCTCCCTAGCACTTCACAACCATTTAAAGACAGTCTTTGTATCCTTGTATGCTCTGCAAAGTCCAGAATTGTCAAAGTAATGTATACCCAGGAATACAGTCCTGGAATGAGAAGGATCTGGAAAGTCAGGGTTCCAAAGCTGGATATTTTGGAAATGGATCCTGCCGTCTCTTAAGCACTGTATCTTTCAATAATTGAACTTCAAGAGAGACAAAACCTGTAAATGTAGTGACAGATTTCTCTTCCTTCAAGGGAAATACTGGAGAGATGAGGATAACAAATGAGAGCAGTTCTCAGACTGCTTTAGACTTAAAACCTAAGTCATACACCTTGAGCTTACTGCTGCAGCAATATGTGCAGTATTCACTGCTTAATACTCAGCTGTGCATGAAACACTGAGTAGATTATCTCTTGAGCTATTCCAGGAGAGATACACATTGAGATTTCAAGTCCACTAAATAACAGGAAGCTCTGATGTGTGAAGAATTGACTGAATAGCATATTACAAAATACATGTTACACAAAATTCAAAGTTGTTGGTTCCATTACACTGCTGAGTGAAGGACCAGCCTGACAGAGAGATGTCAAGGTGCTCAGGTCAGGTTACTTTCTGATACTGGAAAGGAGAAAAGGTCTGCAATTTGAAGGTGCCTTATGAAGGGTTACTTAAATTCTGAAGTGGAGTTACTGGCTGAGGGAATGAAAGAGAAGTTGCAGGGGAAGGTACTAAAGTCATCACCACAGTATATGAAGAATCTAAATGACAATAGCATAAATGGTAGGGGGAACCACAGTGTTAGGGTGCAAAAGCATCAGTTCTCCAGAAAACATTTTCACTGCTGAAACACGGAAAGAAAAAATGATTACAATGCAGAAACACACAAGATGTTCAGAGAAATGCGAGAAAAGACTTTTCTTTTTGCTATTCACCTGACTTGGATGTAGGATTGCTTTTCCTAAGGGGGAGTGGATTTCCAGGACTGCAACAGGTGCTTTTTCATCCACAACTGGTACTAGTACTAGTAAGTGACAAAGGGAATTAAGGGAGATTATGGAGGAAAATCCAGAAATATATACAGCTTTGTATCCCAAGCAAGTATCTTTTTATATCTGGGTACGGAGTCACGTGAAGGTACAGAGAAAATTGGGGAGTGGCAGTGGAAGTCAGAAAAAGGATTTTTTGATGCATAAGCTTGGGAAAAAGTGTGGTAAAGTTAAGATAGGGGTAGCAAGTAATCAAACTCCCATGATGAGAAGTGAATGAAGGTGTCAGGTCTTTGTGTAATAGGGCTTTTGCCAACCTAGGCAAGTTCCAAGGTTCTATCAGTACACCTCAATAAAAGAAATACTCAGAACATAGATGCCAGGAGTAGCATTTTGTGATGCAAAAGAAATTATTTTAGGTGGGGATGAGGAAGAGGAGGATGATGATTTTGAGGGTTCTGTCAAAAGGCCTAAGGGTGTGAGTGCTGACACTTTACAAGTGGAAAAACTGAATGTAGTTAAATATAAAGACTGCTAAAACTCATGACCCTGTGATTAGCTCATTGATTAGAGATGGTGCTGATAAGGCCAAGGTTGTGGGTTCAGTCTCTCTGTGTGGTTCTCACATAAGAATTGGACTCAGATCCTTCTGGCTCCCCTCCAACTCAGACTGTTTTGTGATTCTGTGATATTGTGCTCTTGGCAGGAATTCACTGCAACGGGTTCTTCCAACACGGACACAGGCAAGGCTTCAGGCAGTCTAGAGACCAAATATAAGGAGAAAGACCATGGACTTACATTCATTCAGAAGTGGAACACAGATAACACATTGGGAACAGAAATTTCTGTTGAGGATCAGGTAAGACCAAGTAGATACTTTGGAAATGTTTCTGCAGCTGGTATGAGTATTGAGATGAACAGAAAACACTGGAGAATGAAAATTGCACTAAAGTACCTGGAGTATTAAAAGAAATTACATATATTTGCAGAACACACAGGCTGGGAGTGGGGGGTGCTGGCATCTTCAGAGCCATGTGCTGCTAGGTAGTGATTTGTGGGGAACAGTTAACTGCAGTTACAGGAGTGTGGAATTACCTAGCTGGTTGAATGAACCTCACTATGTAGAACTGCCACTGCTGCAGCCAGGCAGGGAAACCAAAGACAAGTCTCATAATTTTAAATGCTTTAATGTATAAGAACTGGAGTTCAGCTGCCTTGAGATTGAATATATTTTGTAAGGTTGAAGGGAAAGATGAATGTTTGCAGCTTGGCACTGCTTACACAAAGGGATGCTAGCATGCAGCACTCTCAAAACAGTTCTTTTTGACATTAATAGGTTTGTGCCTTTCACTTAATGCCTGAAGTACAAGGTAATGATGCCAAAGATAGTAAAAATTCTGTGGTGCCATCTGCCATGTGTGGCATTCATGTTTGTACTTTTACCTGTGCTTTAAAATGGAAAGTGCTGTCTAGCTAATAACCAAGGTGGAGGAAAATGAGATGGGTATGTGCTTTGGCCTGTGAAGAAGTACTTTGGCTTAACAGAATATCTGTAGATTATGAGAGACATTTGAGCTACTGTATGGGCCATTTGAACTATAAAGAATAAGGAAACATGACCTGAGTAGTTTTCTTTCTGTCATTATTCTGTGAATAATTTTCTTGTTGTCAGCACTAGATGGGTCATTTTCCTGTATGTAAAAACAGGACGTTTTTACAAAGTCTGTGCTGTTAAAGGGCTTCCTTGTGGGAAGAAAAAGTCCTGTTTTAATCCTTCATCATGCAGCATCTTCAGATTTCAGTGTAAATCATGTGGGAGACATTATGGTTCTGTTTTGTTTTCTCTTTAGACAGGAAGTAGAGTTCTAGTAGTGGAATATAAGAAATGATGTTTCGACCGATTTTTGAGCAGATGTGTGTTTTTCTTTGCAGTTGGCTTCAGGGTTGAAGGTGGCTCTTGACACTACATTTGTACCAAACACAGGGTAAACATTTTCTATTACCTTTATTTACAGAATGCTAGAATTTCCCATAACTTCTAAAAATACTTACTCTGCTAATTGTGTAAAAGCTCAGCATTTATTGGAGAAGATTCTGCAGTCACTGTAGAATCTTCTGCAAGCAGTGGATAATACTTAACTCAGAAGGACAAATTCTGCTTGAAAGCATTCTTCAGCTTTTTTGGCCAGTGGCAAATTTATTATTTTGCAGTAGGTACTACATCTCTAACTCTCCCCTTAAACAACTAGGTCTTCATGGTGTTGACAGTCCTAAGGCTGTCAACTCAGTAAAACAATTTTTTTTTTTTGCTGATGCTTTTGGCCAGATGTCTGTGCACAGTTGAATGAGGAGGTAAATTGGGCAGTGGAATAGCACTTAGTTGTCTTTCTCAATTCTCATGTACCTAAATTTGGCAAGTAGTAGAGCAAAGGAGGGGTGTTTTTGTCTGAATAATGCACAAAGATTGAGACTGCTTTGCAAATAAGGACTGGTATTAATTCATTCTTGGGGAGAGCCTGTCAGAAGAATCTTGAAAATACTGCTTGGATATGAAGAATTAGAAGCTAAGTCAGAAATGAGACCCCAGGCCTAGGTATGAGGAACAGGCAGCACAAGTGTTCTGCTGTGTCTTAAGTGGAAGAGAAAGGAGGCTGGGGAGAGAATTAAAGAGGTGGTAAAGTTTTGTCGTAGTTGTGTTTGAATTGGTAGCAAAATCAACAGAGACACGCACTGAAAAGAGAGGAAGAGGTATCACAAGAGGGATAGAAAAAGGCAGACTGAGTGGATGATGTCTGGAGGATGAAGAAATTTGTTTTTAGTAGAGGAGACTAGTACCCAGCAGTGAAGAAAGGAAAGCAGGCACTGCACAAGGAAGGAACAGTGGAAAGAACCAAACAGACAAAAATGCAGTGAAAGACAGCTCTTGCTGCAGGTTTATGGATGCTCCTGAAAGAAACTGATGATGCCATAATGCATTACACTCACAGAGAAAAAAAAATTGAAACCAGATGGGTTTTAAAGCATTAAGGAGAAACAATTTTGTCTTTCTTGCTTCATGAGGATTGTACAGAGTTTGAGGTGGTGGGGGAAGAGTGGCACTAGGTGAATATATGTAACACCATCATCCTTATCCTGTGCCCTCTTCAGCAGCAGGTAAATTTTGAGTAGGGAATATAGTAGTTTCATTAACTGGCCTTAAGGGACATAAATATTGGAATAAAACTACATATATTACATACTTGTATACTACTGCAGATCAAACAACTGTTTCTCTCTGCAGGAAGAAGAGTGGAAAGTTGAAGACCACCTACAAAAGAGACTATGTACATGTAGGCTGCAATGTAGACATTGATTTCACTGGACCAACCATTTATGGCTGGGCAGTGGTGGGCTATGAAGGCTGGCTTGCTGGCTACCAGATGGCTTTTGATACAGCCAAGTATAAGCTTACACAAAGTAACTTTGCCTTGGGCTATAAGGCAGGAGACTTCCAGCTGCACACTAGTGTGTAAGTATTACCTGAGCCTAGAAAAACATCAGAGGAGTCAAACTATAGGGATAGTTAGCAGTAATGGCCTTAGGTCAAAGGTGGGTGAAGGGAAGGGGATGCTGATTTGTTTCCAATTAATTTATATTCAGTGTTTTCATTTCCAGTACAACTAGAATAGGGGCAACTTCCCAGCTCTTGGCTGTGTCAACACCTTATTTCAGAGTAATTTTGGGGTTTGTATATCTAAGATGGTGATGTAAAGGCCCTTTATGATAATTTGTAATTAAAAGCTGTGAGCTTTAACTCCTGAAATGGCACAAGACAAAAAAGCCTTCAATTAAACTACTGTACCTTCTCCCCCCCTCCATCAGACAGAAAGTTTCTCCCTCAGAAATGGCCAAGATGAAGGAGAAAGGCACGTGTAGCATTGTGTTTGTTTCCAGCTGTCATCCCTGCATAGCTCTAGTCTTGGCATTCAGATGGCCTGAGATGCTTTGAAAATGGTGAATTTAAATGCAACAGCATGGTTTTCAGTCTTCTCATTCCCATAACTGAAGTTTCCTTTATGTGTTACTGCACAGTGGCAGTAACCACTGCCACTTATCTGGGTGGGTTGTTTGTTTTTTGTTTTTTTTTTTTTTTTGTCAGAACCTCAAACTGTAGGTCTCTGACTGTTGGAAAGTCTTGTTCCATTCTGCAAAGCAAAACATGTTTTATGTAAAAAACTATGAGCAGCAGTCTGCCAGCTCCAGCTAGGAAGTCGTGAGCCTGGGCTCAGGGAAGTATTGGATCTCTTGGTTCAGTTTAGGAGATAATGATCAAATGATTGTGGGGAAGGGTTCATCTAAGGAGTTACTAAACAAAGCTTGGCTTGACACACTTGCATCTATTACAAACAGGAATGATGGCACTGAGTTTGGTGGATCTGTTTATCAGAAGGTTACTGGTAAGGTTGAGACATCAGTCAATCTTGCATGGACTGCTGGCAGTAACAACACACGTTTTGGTATTGCTGGAAAGTACCAGCTGGATGACAAGACTTCCGTTGTGGTAAGAATTTTGTTACAGAAATGTATTTCAAGCTCCCCTAAAACCTGAAAATTCGTGTTATGAAGCAGTTGCTGTAACTAGTTACTGAGGAAGTATGGGATATTGCAAACTGTCACTTCTGCTGCGGGAATTTAAATTGGGACCTCACACATCATCCCTGTGAAATCATGGGGGAAAAGAAATCTTAAATACAATTTTGTCCATAGTGAAATAGTCTGAGTAGTGTGCTTGGAATAGTGTGCTAGTGTGCTGCAAAATGTATTTTAAAAAGTAATGAAAAGACACAGTGTCCTTTTAATTCTGAAATCCATAATGTAAAACCATATTATGGTTACAATGGTGGAAGTTCAGCTGAGCTTACAGCTCTCTCTGAATAAGTTAACATTTGAAAGTCAGCTGACATGTGAGTTTTTTAATACTAAGAACTGAAGTAACAAGCATTTATGTTTCAAAACAACAATTAGTTCCAGGACCATTGAACCAAAATTAAAGATGAGAAATACTATTGTAAAGAGCCCAAAATGTATTAATGCAAAAAGGAGATTGCATATTAATGTATTTCTTGCTCATTAGAAGAAAAAAGAAAATCACTTCTGAGTGATGTGAACAAGACAGGCTCTGAGGGACTGTAGTAATTAGCTCTTTAAAGGATATAAAGACATAATAGAGGAGGCAGTGAAGAACAGCATGGCATTCTGTGTAGGCAGAATTGGTGTAGGACTACCATTTGTTTAAGCTGGAAACTCCTGAAAAAAGGAAAAGATTGGAACATGCTTCTAATAGAGGTTGGTCTACAAGTAGCTGAAGAGCATTAGAGTTTAAGCCCCCTTCCCAGGGCACTAGGACACTTCTGTATGAATACTTAACACAGTTTATAAACTGTTATTTTTTTTTCTTGTAGGCTAAAGTGAACAATGCCAGCCTCATTGGAATTGGTTACACTCATGCCCTCCGACCTGGTACGTAATTCTCACTGGTAGCAGCAAAAAGTATTAAATATTACACTGTGGTTTAATTCACTGTTGCCTTAAGAACAGAACAGATGAACAAAGGAGCTAGAAGTCTTTATGCAGACTCAGAAGTAAAGGATGTTTATGTAGCACAAGTTCCTGTGGGAACTAAGCCACATTAGTGAGGTCAGGTACCTGAGGCAGAGAGCACTGTACAGGGATCTCAGTGTATGATGGTTCTCATGGCTTGCTTTTGTAGGTGTAAAGCTGACACTCTCAGGCTTGATTGATGGCAAGAATTTCAGTGCTGGAGGTCACAAACTTGGGCTGGGATTTGAGCTGGAAGCTTAACACAGCTTTAAGTTAAACAACTGGTGGTGCTCTGGAAGATGAAGGAAAAGTGTACCCCATGCATTTCAGCCTTAATCTTACTCTGAAATTTGAAGAAGTGTGAACTTTCTACTCTTCCCAAGAATGACTTTAACCCAATGCTGAAGTCCAGAGTGTGCCAGCACAACAAAGGAAGACAAGTGAAGGCATGCATGGAAGTTGTGATGTTTGTGCCACATTTCAGTTTCCTGTATTTTAAATCTGTTCCAAAAAAAAAAAAAAAAACCCAGAAGAAAATCCAACCTCTCCCCACTATTGTATTGCATTTTGCATGTCCTATACTTGACAGCCTTTTATAAAAGGAGGTCTCTGTGCTGTAGTGGAAATTTGGGGTTACATCAGAATGAAATAAATTGGTCACGGTCAGAACACAAGGTTGGTGTGTGTTGACTCCCACCAAGTTTCCATCCACCTGGGTTTTTTGGTCTTTTTTTTTTTCTTTTCACACAACTTTAAGCATGGTTAATAGATAATCTGCAAATGCTTTGTTACATGATACCTGTACACTGAAGATTTCCTTCTCCTGTGGGTTCTAGGATAACATTCTTACACCTCTCATATTTTAGACACCTGCACAGTGAAAGCAGCTTTTTCCATTACAGTGTAATTGAGCGCATCAAAAAGAGCAAACCAAAAGTTTACATGTTTTAGATCATTTCGTTCCCATATAGGAAACAAGTATTAGGTAAGTACAACCATTACACTTAAAGAAAAAAAGTGCAAATCAGCAAAGTTAAGAAATTCAGTTCACAGTTCATTAGGAAGGTGACATCTACCAGTGACTGGATACACGTTGTCCATTGTTCAGTAGAAAGCCTAAAATGCAGCAAAACAGCCACAGGTGATGCCTAAGGGAAGATTTATGAGGACAGAGTATCTGCTGTCTTAAGGCACAATTAAGAACATTTTCCAAGCAGTTAAGAACAGGCATTCCTTACTGTATCTTTGTGAAAAAGTGTCTGAGAAGTGGATACTAAAAGCTAGGCCATATGTATCACATAAGCAGTTGGTGACAGTAGAAGAATGCAGTTGATAATCCCTTCTCAGAGGCAGCAGCGTTTCACAGTTGGCTTCCCAAAGTAGCATGGCTTCAGAGGCAACCAAAGTGATTTTACATCTCCGTTTGTCCTGGACTGTTTGTTTCTTCTACCTGAAGCTGCAGCCAGCTCCAGTCTAGAGCCTAAAGAATAAATGAAATTCAACACTAGCTTACAGTTGAGCTTTCTCTAGAATAAAGGCAAAGCATGTTTAAGAGTTTTTAAAAATTTACTGTGAACAAGTTGGTCAGTATAATTTCACGATGAGCCACAAGACTGCTGTCAAGGAATCAACCTACTTGCACTCTAGTATTTTACAATCTTTTTAATATTCTGCATCATTAAATTAGGCATCCCTGTACTGCCACCCAGTGATGTTACATTTGTGTGCAGTTTTGCAGTATTTTCGTACAACAGCCAAGTGCTTTGCCCCATCCTTTACTATTCAGTGCAACAAGTTCCCAGCACGTGGCTCCCACTCTTGGCAAGCAGAGTATGTCACTCAACAGATGATGAGGGAACAGGTGCTTCCTATCTCCTACTCTCCCCATTTCCAGGAGTAAATTGCAGATTTCAATTAGCTGTGTTAGTGGTGGCAAAGTTGTACAAGCAAAACTTTGAAGCCATGTACCTCCCCAGTCCATTTATAGAAGAATGAATACATTACCAAGAAACTCTGCTCTTGATCCTTCATTGTGTCATGCATCACATTTTCTAGTTGGCTACAAAGTTTCCGAGATTCCAGCAGTAGCTCCTCACTGAAAGGGCCAATTATTACATTATTAATTTCTATGACAGTTTAAAGAGATGCTGCCTCTATCATCAAGAAATATTTCTGCACAACACTGAAGTCAGTGAGGTCACAGGCCTGTAACTCATACTGCAACTTGAAAAGTTGGTGGCAGCCCCTGAGTTACTACAGAGGGGAAAGGGAACATATTCCAGGGATGGGATATTCCATGGGATTGGGTTCTTATTAAGTGGAACCACCATTGCTAGAGAAAAAGCTGAGAAGCCTATAAACTTAAATAACTTAAGGCAACATGCAAATAAACAAACCAAGGGCCCTCATTCCAAGTGGTGACCCAGTTCATTTAAGCAAGCCAGAGCTACACATGTGGTTACAGCAGTCTCCTCAATGATACAGCTCAGCTACTATCACCTTACGTGACAATGCTTCAACAGTTCTTGCTAGCAGTGTACATTCAAGTGAGCCCAACCATCTCAGATTAAAGGAACAAAACCAAAAAACCTCCTCTCTTATTGAGGCTGGAGGAAGTGAAGCTACACAATTCCCCATTTTTTGTAAGGAAGATCTGCAAGCCCCAGGAAGACTTAACTAATAAGTAAAGCAAGACTGCTGACAATGCAAGCTGAACACAGAGTGTAAAACAGGAGAAACCCTGTGTGCCACTATTTCATAAAGCAGGAAGCCCAGCTTTGTAGAGCTGGCATTAGCATCCAAAGAACTCCAGACTTTGCCTCACCTTTTTCTTACAGAGTCTGATAAATTGTATGTTCCAGAAGGGACCTGCAGCAGCAGCTGACCTGAGCTACCAAGACGAGATGTGTTCATGCTCTCTGGACTGCCAGTAACAGGACCACGTACTTTACTCTGAAGAAAACACAGAATATTCAGAGTGCAATTATTTCCACTAGTTTTCAGCAGCCAGGAATATGAGACAACCTGGAACTAGGCTTTAATAGGAATTCAAAATAAAGAACCACAGGACAGTACTCACTATTATTTCAGTAACCTATACTACAAACCATATTCTTGGGTTCAAGTGGAGTTTTTATTTTACTTACACAAGCAATTTTCAGCAAGTTCCACAGTTCTTTCTGTCGTTTCTCCTGAAGCCTAACAACTGTTTCCTCATCTTCACTCATCAGAGTCATCACTTTCTCCACTCTGGGGAACAATTCCAATGCCTTCTGTTTGCAAACTACAGTTTTACTATTAAAAAAGTAAAAACAAATCAGATCACATGTGGGCCACTGCAGTAGGAGAACATTTCCTGAAGTTACTTATTTCCTGTAACACCACAAGATCTCATTAGCTGTATGCATTGAGTTTTAAACCTTCTCTTTCTGGAAAAGAAAATGCCTTCTCTCAACTCTGAAAAAAATCTACAAAACTCACCTGAGCTGAGCATAAATGACTCGAACTTTTTTTTCAAAAGTCTGGATTGCCTGTAGGAGCAGTCGTACTATTTCCTGGCTGTCACCACTTGTCCTCTGATCTGGAATGAGAGTCAATATTACACAGAAGGGTAGGTTTATAGGACAGAGTGAGAAGATTCTTAGTGGCTTGTTTCCACTACTGCCTCAATCCTGAAACATCCAAAGTTCAGGATATGCAAGTTTGAGTGGGATGAATTACACTGAATTTTGGCCACCTTCTTCAAAATTTAAATTTGAAAAGGAGAGTTGGGACTGTATCAAAGGAACAGCCATGTCTTTCATCCTTCCTACACAGAAGCAGCAGCATATGCTTGTGGCAACAGCCTGCTCTGAGAAGAGCTCCAGAGTTTCGAGAACAGCTTACAAAGCACCAAGAAAGGAAGGCTGGCCTAGTGTGAAACTGACTCACTGACTCCCCTCTCAAAAAAAGGCAAGTCCAGGAGAGGCCATGTGCTGCTAGTGTCTGGGCAGGCCTAGAAGGCAGATAGTTTTCTCAATCATCACTACATCTCCAAAGTTACTATCCACACAAAGCAAGCTGACCTTGAGCTAAAGTGTCTTTTACCTCTTGGCTTCTCTCTCAGTCTTCGGTACAGCTCCCTGGCTTGTTCTTCTCTAGAAGAAAAAAGCAGGAAAAAACAAAAGATTTCCAAAGAACCAAAATTAAGAACTAATAGTTTGAGAACTCAAATCTTTTCTATACCTGTCTGCCATTTCAGATCAATGACAGATGAGTTAAAAGCCATCTTTAGTGTTAAAGTCCTCCCAGTCCCCCATAATTTGGGTGGAAGTAACAGCCCTTTCATTGTCCTGTAGTAAGCTTAGCTAGAAACACTCCTGCATCTGAAGCTCAAGGTAGTTCAACTCACAAATCCTCCAGTGTTCCTCCTTGTTTACGACCTAGTGGGCTTCTCTGCAGGTCCACGATGTCTGTCTGCAGGGCCATCATCCTCTTCACTAACTGGTCCACATCATCCTCCTGAAAGCAGGGTAGAACACAGGCAACAGAACAGTCTCACACTACCACTCACACTGGTTCTTCCTTTCTCATTCGTATTTCTAAACACATATTTCTTGCTGTTTGCAAGAAACAAACAGCAGCCTTGGCCAAAGACAAATGAGAATATGAGTCATTTCAATTCAAGGAAATTAGGTTGGTGCTCTTGGATAAAACAACTTCCAAGACATTTTTTGGGTTTCCCGAAGATCTCCCTTTTTCCCCTAAGCCTTAAACAGAACGAGCTTTGTGCAGTACTAATAACGAAAAAATGGTGCCACGCAAACCCAGGCCATGTGAAATCTGGAATCAATCCAAACACAAGGAGTTTCTATTTAAGGCAGGGACAATGAAGAAAAAGGGGGAGGAGGGGAGAGATAATAAAAACAAGCCTCTTTTTCTTTATGATAAGCAGTTAGATTTAGAAACATACCCGCCCACAAAGTTCCACAGCTTGCTCCATTTCTTTCCAGGCAAACAGCAGCTTCTCAGAAGCTACAGGAATCAAAGAAGAGTGACTGGCTTTCTCAGGTTCACAGAGAAAGGGGTAGGTGTTTTTGTGAGGATAAGAGGCATGAAAAGACCTGTTTGCCAGGTGCTATACTCACTAATTCCAAATTCAATCTGCTCTTTATACTTTTCCAGATCGATCTGGATGCTTGTTTTAAAGAAGTCCAGCTTTGCTTTCAGCTGCTGAGAAAGGGAGGCCATGGAATTCTTCATCTTCGAGAGGGTACTATTGTAACGCAACAGATTCATCCTGCATGGACAAGAAGGTCCCATTAGCCTCAAAAAAAAAAATCCACCAGGCTTCCACTTACATCCAAAGCAGACACTTGAGATAGCAGTGAGGACAAATGCAGTCGTGCCAAAGGCCTAACTCTCAGCTTTTCATTAACTGCTTACAGCTCCAATCATGGGCTTCCCCATTCCAACAGGGTCCCATTTCTGTCTTCCCTTTCCCCAGAGCACAAAGATAAGGATTCCAGAGAAACTGCCAGCATACATGGCTGCTCGCTGCCCCTGCTGAAGCCGGTTACAATCCTCTTTCAGCATCCGGATCGTGTGCCAGATCTGACCCCACACCTTCCGCAGCTGGAAAAAGTGGAGATTCTTCTTTGGATCCTGAACTGAAAACAGAGGAAGCAGGGTAAAGGGAAATGTACATATCAACATGAAGCTGGAAAGTTGTGTTATCACAAAACAGACCAAAATGTTGCTCCTTGGAGGGGCATGTTATTGCCTGCAAAGCCTACAGCTGGATAACCCCTGTGCAGTTTCCCCAGTATATCAAAATCAAACATTTCCTTTTTTCAGTTATTCTGATAAATTGACTGAATGACAGTCCATTTTACTGTTTCTTCAGTCCCAATATGCAAAAGCTCCCTGTACTCTTTGTACACGACACAGACCACAGAACACAGACACTGCTCTCAACACAGCCCCCCCTTCCCCTTCATGCCAGAGAAAATCCTTACGGATGCAGTCAACACTTTCTGGATGAGGACGTAAGGCCACCTGAGCCTCATAGGAAACTTTCTTGTTATCAAAGAGGAAGAGAAGGTCTGTCTCTGCAGCTGCAGTATCATTCACCTGCAGAAGACAAAAGACCCAACTAGGTTTTCTCAGGAAAAGCAAGCCGTGGTAACACCATAAACAGAACTGTCCTCCTCAGCAGAAGGTCAGCAGAAGACCAAAGGCAACAGGGTGCCTATGCACTCTGCATGGGTGCCTATGCTACAATGGCTGTTAGGTCTGTGAGGTTACCATGGCAAAAGCATGCCAAGTGCTGTGATCCCAAAGTGACAGCGGTGTCTTCTGATTCACTCAGAAGCAAGAAAGGGAGTATCCAGACTCACCTTGCTATCAGCTGTATGTTTAGTGACCAACTTCTGAGAAAACAATGCAAGTCCTGCTTCCTGCAATAGTTCCTGGTCCTGTTCTGGGATTCCAGTATCTGACTGAATCCTGGCCTTCACACTCTGCAGAGTCTCCTCCTCTGTCACAGGGTAGGTGTGCACCGTTCCCGTAACCATGTTCAAAACATGAAGCAACTACAAGAAAAGTAGCATGGCATGAGAAAGGCTGAAGATACATTGGTCATGTTAGAGCAGAGACTGAGGGACTGAGACAATGACCACCAAAAAACTGTTCAAAGCACTTGGCAGACTCAAGAAGTCACTCTGCAGCTACTTCCTAACATTATGGCAAAGTTCTTGTCCTCCATCAAGTGGAAAAGAGGCCACATGGCAATTAAATACCTTCAGCTGTAGAATCCTCTATGAGAATATGGAACTAAGCATGCACAGAAGCTATTCACTACTCCCAACAAGCTCAGGGAGTATTTGTCCTCAAGGAAGCAAGAGGAAAGCACCTGTCACTAACTGTCAGGAGACAGTTCTATGAGTTTCTGTCTCACTCTTCCTCCTAAGTCTATGATTCAAGCCTCTCCTCTCATAGGCTACAGGCAACTACTCTGGAAAACTTTTCAGGGTAATATAGACCTATGCTTACCTTCAAGTTCAAAATGTCATCCAAAGCTTTGAAACACCCATTGGGTCCATATGTAGGATCTGTACCTCTCTGACGTGGGTGCCACATTAACATGAGTTGCAGCCATTTCTCCAGCCTCCCAGCCAAAACACTGAGCAATAAAAACCAGAAGGAGATCAGAAGAGGTAAAAGTGCATTTGCAGTAACCATATGGCCTGTTCTGTGTGGGAGGACAGACAAATCTCCCTCTCCTCACCCTTCTGCCTCAAACTCGACCTCTCCCTATCACAAATGCAGTGAAGGCAGAAAGTTTAGAAGGCAGAAACCAAAACTGTACAAGTCTGACAAGTGACAATAGTATTGCCTGTGTCATGCACTCAATTTATTCACAGATTAACACAGTAGGGCATATAATATAATCTTGGTCCTTTTGCAGAAGAATCAGTTTATCTCAGCACAGCAATTTCTAGTACTCACCTGTTTAGATTGTTTGGGCAGGGCAAACTGCTAGAAAACTTGACCTCTCCAGATAAGTCCTCTGAAACAACAATATCCAGCTCACTCTTCTGACGCACTTTTGTATGCCTAATGTAAGCAAGCACAATGGTGAGATAACTGCCTGCCTTTCCCAAACTGCAAGTTAGTAGGCTCTTAAAGCTACTCTTGACAGACATAATACAGATGCCACTTTGGTTTCTGTTATCTGCCCTGCAGGGACAGCCCTTATCCCATAGAGCAAGTATCAGGAATGCTGAACTTGCTCAGGTGGGTCAAACTCCTGTGAAGGGGGTCAGTTTCCATAAGGGAAAAGAACATAGGGATATTATCCTCAGAATGAAGAGACCACACTTCTGTAAGCAGGAAAGTCACATCATGCCCACTTATCACCCAGCCATGGTTCACTCACCACTGCACTGGCTGCCAGTTGGGTAGGAACGGTCGGAAGCCTGTGATGCACTCAAAGGCAAGCGTGCCAAAGCTCCAGTAATCCACTGTCACTGTATACTTCTGCTGTTCCAGCAGCTCTGGAGCCTGATACAGTTTACACACATGAGACAAAGCCACCCAGCTCTGAGCTTTCTCCATCCCTTAACATCTCATTAATATTTGTACAAATGATTAAAGACATTACTGAATGCTGCCTCTCACACGCTTTAAGACCCTCTTGGAGGGAGCAGCATAGGTTACTGGCACTCCAGAAAACCCAGTGTCAGCAAAAAAGCAGCCACCTTTGCTAGCTTCAGCACCACAAACACACCCCATATCACACAAGTACTTAATCCCAGTCCAAAGCCTGGTAACAGTTAATTCTACCCCACTAGAAAGCAATAGCTGCTCTTCTAGCTGAATTCCTTTCTTACCAAGTACTGCAGAGTCCCAACAAAGGATGTGCATAGGCTACCCTGATCCAACTCCTTAGCATAACCAAGGTCGATGATTTTGTGTATTAACTGAAACACACAACAGAGAATAAGAATGCTAGACTGAAGTCCTGTTAAAAGTACATCATACAGCAGAAAGAAAAGATTCAGCTCTATACAGGAAAGGTGCCAGTGAAGAGAGAGAAGCAGAAACAGGAGGTTACTGTAGATTACTAAAACCACAATGAATTTGAAGGTGTTGTAGCACACTTAGAAGTTATGCATCTAGCTCCTTCCAATCTCAGGTCAATCAGTACAGTCTGGCTCTTTCCTTAATAGTTGAAAGTCAGAATGTCATGTGTTAACAGATGTCTAACACAATGCCTCATCTCAGCTGCAAACAGAACAATATTCACCTGACACAGTGACCTGAGACAGGTGTTATCCTGAGCTGAGTGCCCTTGCAGAGGGACCATGTAAACTGCATGAAGCACATGCATGTTCCTTGTAAGTTTACTTGTCTGTGCAGGCAGAGACAACTGCTTCCTGCTTACCCTTTGCTCTCCTTGCTGCAGCACAATGTTCTCTGGTTTCAAGTCTCTGTGGATGATCCTGTTCTCATGAAGGTACCTGAGAGCAGAAGCTGAGACACAGAAAGAGCCAGTTGTAAGAGCATAGGTAACAGTACCTAGCACGAGCTCAGTAAGGATTCAGTTCTGTCTAGAATAAGCATGGCTTTCACATCAAACCTTGTACAATCAAACATACAATGAAACACTAAGTGTAAGACGTAAAGTCAGCATCACAGAACTCTGGACACAAACTGAGTTCTCCCTCTGGGTGCTCCCTCACATCCTTCCTTTCAACTGGAGTGACACTGGCTAGCTTCCAGTAGGCAAGGACCTCCCCAGACTCCCAACACTTTCAGTAGATGATCAAGATCACAAAAGGTCAGTCCAAAGTGGAGTCACTAAGGTCACTGCTGTATATTTGGAGAGTGCATTCAGGACTAAAAGGGTTTTCACAGCTCAGACAACTGAAGGTACTGCTACCACTTACCAATGTCAGATAACAAGATAAGAATAGCTTCTTCCCGCAAGCCACAGCAATTCTCCAGCTGGTTCAGGTACTGCAAGCAAGCAACACAGAATGTAGTCTTTCCCTCCTCTATCCTCAGTGAGGCCCACAGTCCCACAAATTCTCAGGGATGCAAGAAATTTAAGCAATAGCAATCAAATCCTCCAGAAGCACAAAACTCTATAGACTGTGACCTGTGGTAGCAGCAATTACAGCTCTGTAATTAAACCAATTAAGCCTTGGTTTAATTGCATGGGATGATAAAGGAGCAGGTGAAAAAAGTCACTGTCATCCCATTCTCACCCTTCTGTTTGTTCCATCCCTTTTTGCCATTTCCCCTGTGCCTGCCAGTATCAGCTCCAATCTGAGGCCTAAGGTCTGTGTTTTAGCTATGGGCAGATTATAGCAAAGGTCAGAAAAGCCTTAGGATTAGAGCTATTAGAACTATCATGTGTTATTTCTTCCTATGATAGACAGGAGTTAATTCCTTTCAGGAAGGGTACAGCCTACAGATGCATCTACCCTACAATGGTCTTGGCCATACTCACATACTTTTGCACATCCCTCACACTTGCCCTCATTCTTTATGTGCAAATTCCTCACAGTGTCACTTGCATCCAAAAAAATACAAAGAGTTTCACAAAGTACTTAAGTCTTCAAAAACTAAACCTAATATCAAGAACCAAGCCACCAACACCTGTTGATGCCATGACTAGAATTAGGAAGCATCAGGATGTGAAAGGAAAGGTTTTAAGGGAAAACTTCAGGAGAAAATCTAGGATAAGATTAGAAGCTGATCCATTCTTTGGTTACCACCCCAGGGACCTCACCTTGCGGAGGTCTCCACCTTGGCAGTACTCCATGGCCAACAGGGGCAAGTCATTTGGAGCAAGCTTCTGCATCCCTTCAGGGACATCGCGGGCAGCCACCACATTGGGATGGTTCAGTCTGCGGAACAAAAATTGGGCAAGTACTCATGATGTTCTGCAACTGCTATACAACTGCATACAACCATATGCAACTGCTAGTTTCGCATGCTCCTGGTCATCACCTAAAGTCCTACGTGGTCACAAATCCTTTTAGAAACTAAACTAGTGAATTCTAAAGGATTCCATCTTTCACGGATCTAGACTCATTCCAACTCCCAGCATTTCACGTGCAAGACAGTGTGTTTCTTCAACGCATATGCATTACAGATCTGTCTGGAAGGTACACCAACAAGCCTTGCAAGGGAGTGCAAGGCAGCCTGTTGCCACCGTCCAGAAAAGACCCAAACTGCAGCCGAAAATGTAAATCCAGCACCCCAAGGGACTGCCCCAGCACAGACATTAAGTCAGGCAAAGCAGCGGCTAGGTAGCAGCGTCGTTGCAGCGCTGTGGGCACGGCAGACAAGTCGCAGACGGCAGTGTGAGACCCGAGCGGCTCACGCAGCACAATGCCAAGTTTTCTTACGCGTGAACTTCCCCGCGCTCGCCGCCGCAGCGGACCGAGCACCTCCCGGAAGGGGATCCCTTGGCCGAAAGCCTCTCCCACCATTTCCCTCACCGAACCCGTCAGATCCGCGCTCCAGGGCCGCCTCCGCCACGCGTCCCGGGGCACTGAGGGGACACCGCGCAGCGAGCCCCTCCGCCCGGCCCGGCACAAGCGGGCACCGGGCTCGGCCCGGCAGCACCGCCTCACCTCTTCATGATCTGTATTTCCAGCGCCCAGCGGTCGCGGTTGCGCGGGCTCAGCTCCTGCCGGCACTGCTTGATGGCCACCTGCTCGCCGGTTTCCTGTGGACACAGGGAGGGTCGGG
>WBNO01009768.1:32246-56605 GCA_013400575.1 Peucedramus taeniatus
CGGCGCTCGGCCCGGCCGGGGCCGCCCCGGCGAGCAGCGGGGGAGCCGCGATCGCCAGGGCCGCGACACCGCGTGGAGTCAGGGGCTCGGGAGGAGAGGAGAGGAGAGCACAGCTCGTGGGCTGTGTAAGTAAATTTGCGGAGTTGCCGTCTTCTTCCCTTAGCATCTCCAATCCGGAACGAACCATTTGCTTTTCCCACCGCAGCGCCCGAGCCAAAGCGCTGTTCTGGGCGTTACATCGGGTTTGGATGCTTTTTCCTCCTGGGCTGGCTGGTGTGAGGTGATTTAATGCCCCTGCAAAGACGCACAACAGTACGGGGGTGGAAAGTGCACTCCAAGACCTGCCACGACTTGAGTCGCCTGCGCTGGACCTGCCAAAGCCACCGGGTACGGAGGGTCCCGTCAGGGTGACACGGGCCGGCTGTGGGATGTCACACTTCGTCACTGCCATTAAACAGTCCTGCTGAAATTATCCCGAGGGTCAGCTTAGAGAAAAGCCAGTAGATGGTGCTTGAGAGAGCAGACGCTTTTATTGCTGACTTTCCTGAAATATGTTGAGCCCTACAAATGGCACTACACTCTGTAGGCAATTATAGTCGTCCTTAAGCTGTGAAAAGCCAGGAAATAATTTCTGAAATCTTCCCCCATGGCTATCAGTTTTTAGCATCTTTAATCTAGAAGTCAAATGGCTATTATTTTAAAAAATAAAATAAATTAGCCCCTGCTGGCTCAGCAGTGTTCAGTCTCAACAACTGTAAGTCCCTTCCAGAAACAGTCAAATGCAGCTGCACTTAAATCAGATTTATGGCAGTAATGTTATCACCAGCACCGTGACTCTTGGAGAAATACATTTGATAATCTTGACATAGCTCTCCATGCAGAGAAGAGATAGAGTACCCAGTGTTTCATCTTTACCTTTATGCAAAATAACCAGTGCTGTGCTTTCCAGATGAGGACTGCACACAGCTGCTTCTGGAAATGGAAGTCCCTCGCATACTGGTTCTTACATCTTACACTAAATTCTGTCAGGAGCTTGATTGTGTGAATCAGTTCCAAGCAGGTAGGACACATTCATCACTGTAACAATTGCAGCACTGACTGTTTTCATAAGAGTGCCCTAAGATCAGCTCTGAAGCTGATCATCACATCTGCCTGCCACACTTTGATAACCGAATACCTCATGACCACATTCTGGTGAGTTGATCATTTTCTAGGATGAGTAATATCAGTGAACATTTAAGTCTGGCCCTTAGCATGCTTTTCCTTATTTGTATCTAAAATTCTAAGAAGTTTTGCTCATTTAAAGCTCCCCTGTTTCTTCTCCCATGGCTCTGTTCAGGGCATGCTTTGCTCCACATGTGGGTCAGGGCCTCTCTCCAAACATCTTAATTAGGAATCCAGCACACTACACTTGTGTGTGAAACAGGAGTTTCTCATTATTAGAACTAAGTCTACATACTGCAGGCTTCTAATTATATCAGAAATAATACAGCTATGCATTCACTCACACTCCTAGAAGCAAATGGGACAGGACAGTTCGTTGTAAGGGATGCATACTGTTCTGTCATTGAACCCTAAGGTGTTCAATGGGGGAAAAAATAGTTTTGAAAACCGAATCTGCTCTCTGACTGGAAAAGAGAAAGAACAAAACAAACTGGCTGTAAAATCCAGCAGCATGCCAGTAAGCAGCTTTCCTCCCTCCCCGACAATCCCTGGACCATCCCCCAGATGCTCGGGAAGGGGTTGGGATGCGCACAGCCCGCCCCATGGCCCAGCTCCAGCAGCACGCTCCACCCCCGCGACTGGCGCTACAAGTAGGACAGAGAGATCACAGCACTCTGGAGACGCAGGAAACACAAAGCCAGGCTGGTCTGGAAAGAAAATCATCAAGAGAATACAGAAGAGAAAAAGCAAAAAGGTAGGTGCTACTCTGCACCTGTTTCCAGAAGGGCATTTACTGTTTTCAACATCAATGGCATTGTCATTAAATAGTATTAAATATCATTATTTAATAAATCCCAGTTTAGTAAATGAAGCACTGTGATAGTTAACTGAGCTATTGCCTTCCTGCTTTTGAGGAGATTCATAGTGTAGGTAAAGCTGCTAACTTTCAGTTGTTTCAAGAAAGCTGAAGTTTTCCAGGGAAAGGGCTGACAGCCTCAGGCTCTGACGGTCAAGCAAGGAGGAGTCTCCTGCACAAAGGACATTAGCAGAAGAATTTAAAAGAAGAGTTATGGACAAATAACTTGATGATAGGTAAGGAGACACAGAGAACTAGCTGCAAAAGGAGAATTTATCCAATCTTCCCAGGAGGAGATGAGACCATGCCTTTCACCCCAGGTTCCAAAGCATGATAATGGAGGGACACAGAGGAGGAGAGGGGTGGGTCATCTTTATTTCTCCCTAAATATGCTTCTCCTTAAATGTGGCCAAAACCACAGGAAGTACTGAGAATGATTCCAAAAACAAAGACTTTAATATATTCATTTCCTCCAATGTCTTCAAAGACTACAGCATCTTTTGTTTTCTTTTGGATTTTTAGCTCTTTCTCCCAGAAACAGAAGTCTGTTTGTTCTATTTTAAAGGAGAAATAGTTCAAATCTGCTATTCATCTGCTCAGTTCAGGAAAGGAATACAGAAATGCTTTATCCAGAAGGCAAGAAGAGGCAGCAGGGTCTGCAGTCTGTTGCTTCAAATATATCAAGATAGCTGATCATCATCAAGAGAGCCATTAGGGCTACAGATTCAGAAACAATGTATTTTGGAATGGATGCATTATGTCATTGGGAGGAAAGAGAGCTATTTTAATTTTACAGACATTTTAATTTCTGTATAGATGTCACACTTTAGGAACACGATTTAGTGGTGGATTTGGCAATGTTAGTTTTACAGTTGGACTCAAAGATCTTAAAGGTCTTTTCCAACCTAAATGATTCTATGCTTAATGACTTTTTGTTTGCATTTGATAATTTACAGCTCTTTTTTAGGTCTTATTCCACATAGGTAAGAAAATGCTCACATTAATACTGCTTAGAAAGGCTGTTAGTAATAAATAATATGTGGGATTTTAGGTGTTCCTGTTGCTGATGCTTCAGAAAAAAGAGACAAATTTAGGATATCACTTATTGTTATGTCCTAATGTACTTAGGAAAGTGTAGAATCAAAATGTCAGAACATCACATCTAGGTCTTTGACTTATTGGTCTAGTATTTTTACTAGAAATAAAAAGGAAAGGAAGCACAGGCTTAGATCAGAAGGCACACACTTTATGAGAGCTCTACCAGATGCACATTGCTTGCAGGTGTACTGTGAAATCTGTGGACCAGTACAAATCACTGAAAGATGCTCTGAATTATAAGGATTTTATCATCAAGATGTGACTCAATGATAAAGCATGGAGTAATTAAGGTTCTGGGAAGATGTTCTTGTGAATCTTTTCAGTCTGACTTGCAACTTAAGTCCTCTCTTTTTGCAGCCCAATGATGAGAAATCAGATCCTAAATTATCCTGCTGTACTCTTGGTTCTGTTTCAGGAACTGGACTATTTGTGCCTTTTGCTTTGAACAAATTTTGAAACAGACAACAAAAAAAAACCCAACGACAAAACTACTAAAAAATCACAGAGTCTTACTCCATATTAGCCTTGAATCCCAATTTATGACTCATCTATCATACTTCAATTTCACCAGCTGTTATCCAGCTGCCTTCTCTGGCTTTACATAAACAGAGTCTGAGCTCATGATTTCTGGAAGTAGTAGTTTTCTGAAATAATTGGGTTAACTTTCTGCATATAACATAGATGATGAAAAGGTGATACTGTGGGCAACAGTGCCTGAGTATTATTTCAAATATTTGGAACTTCAGGGCAATCCTAGAGTCTGGAAATTAAATTGCATCTTCTTGCCTCTATCTTTGCTACTCTATCTCACTCCCAGCTCTTGGTTTGTATAGGAGGTACTATATTTTAAAAGGAAGAGGGAAAATGGACTTCTGGTGCAGGATTTGTTCAAAGCAGGGGGGGTTCACCACATCTACATAACACCTTCACAATCTCCCACAAGGGATCAATGAAGAGTACTCACTCCCAAGAGGACTGATATAGAGTCAGACTATGTAAATTGATTTGGAGAAAGTAGAAACTCATCCTGGTGGGCTGAGGAGGGCTTTGAAGTGTAAAGCTGCTGAAGGAATTAGAGGGAATAATATATAGTTTGACTGCGTAGAAGTGACATACAGAAAGATGCTGCAACAAATAAATGACACTATCAAAACAAGAGCTAGCCTGCCAGACCATTGCCATACTCTGCCTTTTTTAGCAAAAGCATATGATAATAGTAAAAACTAAAGGCTTATGAGACACAGCAGTACTGTCCCCACATATCATCAAGCAAAGGCATTTTGCCTATGCATCCTCTACACAAGAGAGAAGCCTTCACTCTCACCCAAAGCAGCAGTCATGAAAAAAATGCAAATCCTCTTAAACCACTGTTACCACAAACTGACCCTTCAGCAGATGTCTGTGTCTCTGCAAGAGATCTCTTAAGTAGGTGTCTGTAATGTGAATCTCAATTAACACATTCAAATCACCATTCCACTGCATCATCAGACAAGCCCACCTCTCTGATAGTGCACACTGTACTGTTGGCATCCTGCAATTTAGGGGAAAAGTGCTTGGAATTTACTTCTGTCTTATTCCCCGGGAAACACCCTTTCAGTTTCCTCCAGATATAAAAGAGTGTGCTTTAGTTTATCAAGTTTCTAAATTTATCAAGTAAAAGCACATCTAGGTCCAGCCTGGCAGTTTCCCCAGGAAGACCAGGACAGACCAGACAGCTGAGAAGCAGCAGGTTGAAGATGTGTACAAAGAACTTCTGTAATTTAAAACTTTAAATGAAAGTTACACCTTGAACTCTGTTCACACTGTAAAACTCCTTTGTTCAGCATCTTATTTTTTGTCTCTACAGATAATTTGAGGTTTGGAACTGATGTGAAAAGCACTCAGAATGGAAGGCAAACTCCCATATCTCCTTGTGCTGGTGGGAGCAATCATGACAGCCCAGTGCCAGGTGAGAGGCTAATGCATCAAATAATTCTCTTGCCATCTTCCTGTATTTTCAGCAGCACTTCCTTATCATTGACTCCAGCTGTCTGCATCAGGCAGAAGGAGAATCTGCTTAGCTCACTAGAAATCAGAGGAAGAAAAATGTCACAAAGCAGTCTACCTCTTGTTGTGGATGTGTTATGTATTATCCTGGCTGGTTTTCATTTCAGTAAGCAACTCTTCTCCAGATATTCTTGGTGTATTTATTCACTGTCACCTTTCATTGTTATTAAGAATTCCATTGTAACCAGCCTTTCATTTTCTATGGTCATCATCCTCAATCACTACTCTCACTTAAAACTGGACATCAGTGGTTCCCTTGTCCCCTCACTTTAAGCCTCACACTGCACACAGCTTGAGTAAATGCTACACAATTCTAAAATGTTTACTCCCTTTCTCAAAATATTGCTATCCCACCCTTCCTCCTCCTTTTTATCTTCTTTCTCTTGTGGCCTTATCAAAGAAGCTTTCTAAATTGAAATCTTCCATAAAACTTTATCCAAAATATTTCATTTAACTGGCTGCAGGAAACATATCTCTTAAAGATAATCAAGCTACAAAGTCTTACAGGAAACTGCATGTCAGCAAGTAAAAGTAACTGCTTGTTGACTTTACCATGGGAATTATTTGCTTGAACCTCCTTCAAATATCAGAAAGCTGACAAGCTTTAGTTAGCATTTGCAATGCCCCAAGAGCACATAATGACTTCACACAGAATGTGAGTACAGCACATCCCAAGTTCACATCACTCAGAGGACACAGATGGACTGTGTGACAAGAGGGCAGACAGTTCCTCAGAGCTTCCCTGATTTACAGGCCCTCGAGAAAAGGACTGACTCTTTGAAGGTGCTTGTTCTCTCATATTTTTAAGAGAGCAGCTAATCACAGAATTAACTTTTGCTTGCAGGGTTTACGCATGCGTTTCAAACGAGGAGCCAGATCTAGAGGTAAGCCAGGCTAACTAAAACCATGTTAGCTGGAGCATTATGAACATGGGAGGGGAAAGCAAATGATGCTGAAGAAACAGAGCCTGAAAGCTTTTTGTCGTGGTTATGTGGATGAGAGTTTCAGAAGGCAAAAATACCAGACCATTAATACCATCCACAACAAAGTTTTCCCCTCCCTCTGCTCTTCTTGGAAGAAAAATAGACCATTCAATAGTGGAATAGTACATCTGGCAGCACAGCAGACAGAGAGATGCAACAGTTGTGGTCTGAGAAGGAAAAAGGGCAACCCATTAGACAGATGCTCCCATCACAGATACTTTTCTCCTGGAAACAGAGGGGAGTCCTTTTGCTCAGCCAGGTATTTTCCCTGAATCTCTAAAAGAGGATTTCCTTTCTCTGATTACAGCCATTTGCACAGATAATTCATCTGCAGAAATTTACCAACACAGGGGGACCTGGCTGAGGCTTTCAGGGAGCAGAATAGAATACTGTAGGTGTGACAGTGGTCGGAGTCGCTGCCACACTGTGCCTGTCAGAGGTATGTATGACAAAGGAAATGCTGAGAGACTGTCCATCTAGTCATCCTAAAGAAGAACTTCACAGTTCTGTTACTGCACAGAAAATTTGTCTGGGAATAGAAGAGGATAGAAATGAAAATGTACACTGTCCTGGGCAGGACTAAGTGGGAGCGGGGCTGAGGAAGTCTAATAAAATATATGGAGAAAATGAAACAAAGAAAAAATGGAAGCACTACACAAAAAGGCTGTAAGAACATGGCAATAACAGGTGGGTAGGGAAAAACAGAACAGGCTAAAGGAGACTGACAGGAAAATGAAAGATGTGTATACATTGCCAGCTTCTTGCTTCTGTGAAATCTAACAGTATTTCCTGGCTTTTCCTTATTCCACAGTCTGCACTAGAAATAAATGCTACAATGGGGGCCAATGTTCACAGGCATATTATTTCCCACAGCTCTTCATCTGCCAGTGCCACCCAGGTTTCTCAGGAAAGCAGTGTGAAATAGGTGAGTATACCACATGAACTGCTGTGAACAATGCTTTGGTGTTTGCTATGCACTGCACAAGGATGAGGTACCCAGAAGCTCTACTATAAGCCAGGCTCTCTAATAATTTGTCTTTTTTTATTCTAAACCTAATATTACAAAGAACATTTAAGGACACTTGGGTTGTTCTAGGTGTCTCTTAATAAAACTGTGAATTTTGCAACTGAAGACCTTCATATACCCTTACAGTCTGCCTTACAGAGCATTTCCACTGACTTAATAGACAAAATGTCTGAGAGCCAATTTTAAACAGAACAGAGGCTGGGGAAGCTGTCTGGGAAAGAACTTTGATGCTGTCCTTACATTTTGTTCCCTTTTGTTCAGATACTGAAGTTAAATGCTACAAAGACACTGGAGTAACATATAGGGGTACCTGGAGCACGACAGAGAGTGGAACTGAATGTTTAAATTGGAATAGCAATGGCTTGGTGGACTGGATGTACAGTGGCCAAAGAGAGGATGCTGCTGAGCTGGGATTGGGCAATCACAACTATTGCAGGTGAGGGGCTGATGGCACACAGGTGAGAGCCACAGGAATCAGCCCATTCTAAGAGCCTGGAGCAAAGGAATGGCTGCTTGCTGTAGTCTGATTCCAAGGAGGGAACACTCTGCACAGGAGCAGATACTGTGCAGCCCATGGGCAGTAATTGTAACATCTGTAGACATGTCTGAACTTCACATCTTCCTAGACTGGATGTTTATGGCAGACCACAAAATGCAAGTATCTCTCACCCCACAGTCTTTCCCTTGCCCCTTCCCAGCCCTCCCTAAACTCCATTTGCAATTCAGTTTCCTACTGCTTCAAATCCTGATCAAAACTGTAGAAATATAGTGTTTCCTGTACATGGCCTAAACTGCACAAACATGCTGTCTACTCCTGCTACTTTCTGGCCATCTCATCTTCACCTCAATGTGCTCCACAGTTTTATAATTAAAATAGGAATTCTAGCAAACTTCTGATGGCTCAGTCCACATCTTCACTGCAGAGCAGGACTAAGTTAGCAAAGTGGATGGCCCACATGACACTATTGGCAATAGCTTTATAATGATGCATAATATTGAAACTCTTCCAGAAACCCAGATGAAGATTCCAGACCTTGGTGCTACATCTACAAAGGGGGAAGGTACACCTGGGAACACTGCAGTGTGCCCTCCTGTTCAAAAGGTACATGCAGGGGACAGGGAATGGACTTTGGGACATTCACTGCATATCTAAGGGTTCTCTGTGAACTTGGGCTATTTCTGTAGCCTAAAAAGTTGAGACTCTCATGTAATATCATATTTAGGCTTTTAGTATTTATGACACTGAGAGAATGAGATACATAGAGGTAGTATACAGATGCCTTAATAGAAATCACACCTAGGAACAACTGACAGGTTCCATCAATTTAATGTGCAGCTTTCTTATTGAAGCTAGGAACATCAACTGCAGATCTGGAAGAGGCACAGATTATCGTGGCAGCCACAGTGTTACCAGTTCTGGAGTTACCTGTTTGAAGTGGAATTCTCTAATCCTTATCAACAAGCTATATACTGCTTGGAGAAGAGATGCTTACCAGCTGGGCCTTGGTAGTCACAATTTCTGCAGGTATGTAGTTGGTTATAGAATTTTAAAAACCCCCACGAAACTGTCTTGTAGTACTCTTTAAGGCAAGGCTCTGGTCTTTTACATGGATTAGTAAAGCACAAGAAATACATTACTGGTGGCAATGAAACTTAATCCCAATAGTAATTTTATTCCACCTGACCTATTTATGCTTCTCTAAGATCAGAGTCCACAAGTGCAAATTTCATGTGCCCTTAGGGCACTCTATATCTCTAGAAAAATCAAAAAGAATACACTCAGATGACAATCTGACACCTTTAGGTCTCTGCAAACTCTCTGCAGATCTGATAATACAAATAGCTCTTCTCTCTCCTATGCTGCAGGAATCCTGATAATGACAGCAAGCCCTGGTGCCATGTCCTGAAAGGAAATCAGCTCACATGGGAGTACTGCAATGTGCCTTCTTGCTGTAAGGATACCAGCACTCCTGGTTCTTCTGTTTCTTTGAAGCATTACTGTCCTTCATGCCATCTGTATTAAAGTAAGATCTGGAGAAAAAAAAAAAAGCTCTATTACACTCAAACATCTTCCAGTGAAAAAAGAGCTGGAGTTAAACAAACAAACAAAAAAAGTGTTTTGGAGCAGAAAGAGATTCTGTAGCTCCACTCTCACAAAAATGCCTTTTGCTCTGCCAGAAGGGAAGATTGCAGAAATTGAGAACAGGAAAGGCAGGGTTTCCTTACTGTATTTTTCAAATCTGAATGCAAGTTTCCTAGGAAACCGGGCTGAGTCAAATGCTAAGCAGTTTGTGGCAGGCTGCCTCAGCATGGACTGGTGACTAGCAGGCTCTTAACCCTGAAAAAAAAAAAAGAAAAAAAGTTTCTTTTTGGGTTTGTCATCCACAGCCACCTGTGGCCTACGGCAGCGCAGAGCAGGGCAGTACAGGATTAAAGGTGGCTCCTACACTGACATTGCAGCTCACCCATGGCAAGCTGCCATCTTTGTGAAGTATCACCGAGTGCCTGGAGAGCACTTCCTCTGTGGAGGAATCCTCATCAGTTCCTGCTGGGTTTTGTCAGCTGCTCACTGTTTTGAAGAAGGGTAAGTTGAGGATTCAGTACTATTGGGGGGGAAAAAGTCTGGGAAATAAAAGCATCCAGTATAGCTTTAGTGGAAGGGTATAAGACTTGGGAAAAAAACCTCTTTATCCCATTAAGTCTGCACTAAAGATTATAGTTAGTTGTGCTGAGAATTACAGAGAGGCTTTTAATTGGGCAAACTAGCAGGATGGCATTAAGGTACCACAGGAGAGTGTCAGATACCTTAAGAAAAAAGTTGACAATACACAATGCTGAACCATCTGAAACTTGAGAACAGCAAGGGGCTGGCAGAGGAGCTTTGCCCTGATGGCTGTAAGGATATAGAACAAAAATGAGGCAAATAGGTCACTTTGAAGTCAAACTGCCTGGGTAACAAAGTAGTAATAGAGCTAAATTTAAAAAAAAATAAAATAAAATAAAAAACCAAGCAGACTTTCCAACAGCACATCTTCAAGGGAAGGGTCCACTGTAGTTAACACAGGAACAGAGACTCTCTTTTCTTCAGCTTTAGTACAAATCAGCTGAAGATTGTGCTGGGTAGGACTTCCCGAGCAACTCCAGAGGAAAATGAACAGAAATTTCAAGTGAAGAACTACACTGTGCATCAGAGATTTGACTCAGAAAATTTCAACAATGATATTGGTAAGAACTTCTCTGACTTTGTGACTGGAAGGCTGGCTCAGGTTTGTGATTAATGGAGATGTTTTTTCCTTGTTCAGCTCTGTTGCAGCTGAACTCAGATGCAGAAGACTGTGCTGTTGAAACAGGCACTGTCCGTGCAGCCTGCCTCCCCATGCCAGAGCTGCAGCTGCCTGACTGGACTGAATGTGAGATCTCTGGTTATGGCAAAAACGATGAATGTAAGTAGAAGATACATGTCTGCATGTCCAGAGCTTGAGTCCTCTGCCTTCAAAGAATCCAAGCCTTTAGCATCACTGAATGTGTAATGTATCATACTGGCTTATAGGAGCACTACAAAATGTATGTGGGAGTTGCTCCAAACCAAGTTTTGCTGTAAGTTATTCATCTCAGTTCTGTCAGTTGTGTGGGCTAGTAGAGTCTTCCTGGATACTCTCCACAGTACAAAACTAAAAAAAAAAAAAAGGCACAATGAATAAGGTAGGAGAGACATAAGATTCATAATCAGGGCTGCCACATCTGCTGCACTCAGTACATTTAGATACTGTATTTGGACAGAAATCCATTTCTGTCAAGGCTTGATATACCATATAGTTGCAGATTGATGCATTATTCTAAGAGACATTGGCTATCCTGAGATTAGCAAAAGAAAAAGCTAAAGAAACAACAATCTCAGATATACATTAAAAGGCTGGTTAAATTGTTTTTAAAGTGAGCTATAACAAACAGAAATAAAAGCTGTCTGAAAGTATACACAGGCAGACCTGTATTTAAAGCAAACAAAAAAATCCCCAGCTCTTATTTTACTTTCTTCCTTCTCCATTTTCTTTAAATTCTCTAACTTGTAAACTTAGTTAGACAAAAACTGTGAAGCATCCATCATACAAGACCTAATCACAGTTTGGATCCATAGGGGTTTTGGAACAGACCTAAAGACATAGCATGTAAGTGTGGCATAAAGTGTTCTTAAAGTGCTTTTAAAGCTTGTCCTCAGCATTGCTTATGTGGAGTACAGGATAAACTCTGAGAGGGAAAAGATGCTGCAACTGTAATTCAAAACTCTGAATAACAACAATTCTGCCAACTTTCAGTTTTGTGCAATTGTAGCTATGCAGGAGACTAAAACCAATATCCAAAATTGACCACCCAAATCTCTTCATCCCAACATAAGTGTACCAGTTACTCAGTATTATCATCTAACTTTTGTTAGTGCAAGTCTGATGTTAAAAAGTTAGGATCCTGTTTCATACAGTTAAGGCATTTTCATAGCCATTTCTCATGACTTCATTTTGATTGATGTAACTATGCAAAGATGATTTACCCACCCAAGAAACCCAGCAGTCTTTAATTTGGAGCCTGCATAAACCTCTCTAGCTTGCTGAAGAAACAATATTGTTTCTCAACTAGATTGAAACTGTTCTGATTATCAAAGTGGAACACCCAAGATACAAAAAGACCCTTTTGCAAGGAAATTTTAGTTTAACCACAGAGCTACTTCTGTTCACTCTTCCCCTAAACTATGGAAATGGAATTGCCAGTTTTAAAAAATATATAGATGCACATACACAGACATATGTGTTGCCTTGATTTTCTCAAGTTTTACCGAGCCTTCTGATGTTTGCATTCTTTGCACAGAACTTTCTCATGCACTTTATGTAAATAACTTATTGGTTTTCATTCCTTTATGGGGGATGAGCAACCTGATGGACTGTTGGGTTGCCCAGTGACATTGAGGAGGTGGCATTGTAACCCTCCAATGACACTGGCATTTCAAGAAGATATATACATGGAGTCAGATGTTTTAATAGAGTTTTTTTAGTTTGCTTTGACCAGAGCTGCTCCGTGTCCTTCTTGTGTCACCCCAGGGTGACACATATGTACATATTTTTATTGTCATTTTTCTTCCAGTTTCTCCATTCTATTCAGAGCACCTGAAGGAAGGTCATGTCAGGCTGTTCCCAGCCAGTCGCTGCACAGCACAGTACCTGGACAACAGGACAGTTACAGACAACATGTTATGTGCAGGAGACACAAGGAACCTTGATGATGCCTGCAAGGTAAACCCAATTCTGTTCTTCTTTCTTTTCTTTTCCTTGTCTCTTTTCTCTGTGCTTTGAGCTAACTAAACAAAAAAGCTTCAGAAAATAGTTTAAAGAAGTTATGTATTTGCTCACATGGCAGTTCTAGTAGACTTTTGATGAACAGAATAGAACTGGTGGCTCCTCTTTCATTTCTCTTTCCCGACCCCTCATGGAGGAGAAGGCAGGGAACTCTTAGGCAATCAAACCAGAGCAACAGACTAAAAACCCCAAATACAGGAAATACCACAAAACTGAACAGGAAAACCCACGCCAGCATTTCCTAGTATTTTCTGTTATGTGAACATGCAAAACACTCAGCAGGAGGTTCTGTAGAAGGAAGGGGGTGCCCCTCTACTGGAAAGTAGAGAAAAGAATAAAGGCTGAAAAATGGTAGAGAGAAGCAGCTATGACATGAGGAAAAAGAAAGGCATGCATTCAATCCACATGCTTTCTGTTTAAACAGCTATTTAATAATTTTGCTTTACTGTTGCACACAGCAGTATAAACCCCCTTGGATCTTTATAGCTTGAATAAGGGCCTTCCTCTCTTTTGTTATTTTCAACATTTTATCTGCATTTCATAAATGAGCTCGTACAAAGTTAGACACTTTAGTGTTACATTTTTCTGTGTCTCTCCCCATAAGAGGAGCACTGAGAGAGTCTGGAACATAAAAGTGACTTAGGTAAAAGTAATGTTACTAAGAGCTCTTGATGTGTGAGCATACTACACAGGGTATTCCTGTAAACACTAGTGCACCCCTAAAGCCAGTGGGGGTGGGAAGAGCAATGCAAAAGCAAACAAAGAGGTTGTTACTAATCTGCTACTTCTCTGTAGGGCGACTCTGGAGGGCCTCTGGTGTGTATGAAGGAGGATCGAATGTATCTGGTTGGAATCATCAGCTGGGGAATAGGCTGTGGCCGCAAAGACATTCCTGGAGTTTATACAAATGTGAACCGTTATCTTGACTGGATTCAGGACACCATGAAACTCTGAGAAAGAAAAATGAACCCTTTCCAGTCTTGCCATCATGCCCTCACAGCTTCCTTCAGGGTGGTTTAAGTATGTTGACAGGGCTTCCAGTTTGTCCAGATGCTTGTGACTTCTAGTACAGCAGGAAGACAAACTGCAATGTGTGGGAAGGGCATGTTCCCATAATACTCTCCTTTCTTTATTACAGGTTATTAGAAGCTAATCATCCTTTTCCCCAACATCACCAAACTTTCGCCTTGCATCAAATCACATAAGTACAATAAAAAATTAATCCTGGCCCTGAGTGAATAAACCAAGAGAGAGCATGGATCTCTCTAGCAGCTATATTGTTTTAGGAATGGGTGTGAACTGAAGGAGACATTTAATTTCCTGAAAACTTCATTTCTCTCCTTACCTGGCTGTACAATTGGAAGACATTAAGCTCTGTCCTTACAGAGAAAAACACAAATTAATTTCCCTTCCTTTCCCCTAAGCCCACTTCCAAGTACTCTTGTGCCTCACTATCTTGGCATTCCCAAGCCTGCCAAATACCTGCAGCCTGTAAAACAGTCTAAAGTAGTTCACTGAGTAATGCAAGTCAGGAAGGCAACTTTTGTTTTGCACTTCAAACAGTCTATAAAATACAGTATTTCAGCTCAGTGCAATCTAACAGCCACTGATAAAATGTTAACCACACCTGACACAGATCTCCTTTAGAAAAATAGAACCTACAAATATGTAAGGTGCAGAGAACAGTTTTACCTCACAGCTATTACCAATTATTGGAAAATACCATTACATGAAATATCCAAGCTGACCAAGAATGCTAGATAAGCCCTAGCTGCCATCTCTGCACTTGTTCATTCCTTTCATCCCAGTCTGTCTTCTGAGACATCTTCTCTGTAGCTGACTAATCAAAGAACAGCCCAGAATCAACCCCAACATTTTACAAATGCTTTTTTATCCTTCATTTTGTAATACATCCTTAATCTGAGAGATTTACCAAATCCTTGTCCACGAACTAGCATCTAGTATTCTCCAGCCTCACTTTAACTTGCATTTCATTTCTCAGAAGTTGCTGACACCTAGCTCAGTGTGTTTAACTGCCCTTCTCTGGCTTCTTAACCCATTACATCCCTCCCTGATTAAAAAAAAAGAATCCCTGAGATGGTTTCCATCTTTACATCAACTTTCCCACTTCTTACAGCATTTTTATCCCTACTTGTCCTCTTCCAGCACACAGTAGCACCATCTTGAGACCAAGTCTGACAACTGCCATCTGCCTGCTTGCTTCATCTGACTTTGCAGCTGATATTGCCACACTCAAGTTGTTTCAGAACCCCAGCTGAACATCAGCATTTTTTGTAACTGAAGTACACAGCTGCACCTCATGCTTCCCCCCCAAAAGTCCTTCTAATGTCCAACTTATGTCATTGATGTTGTTCCCCATCTCCCCTTCCTGACCTGCTTCATCTTCCACAGGAACTTGCAGCCATCTCAGACTGGGATGTCACAAGGGCCTGCTGCCCTAATGTATGTAAGAAACCTTTCAGTATCTCGAGAAACATGAATCATTTCAGCAGTAAATAAAAGATCCTTTAAAAATCAAAGCTACAAAGCCAAAGGACAGTATCAATACTTGAGGAGCAGGAAGGTGAAGAGGTATTTAATTGTCTTTATAATCAAAGCACTGCCCTTAGCATGCTACCCAACCCAGTAAACAAAAATGGTTCAGCTGCACTCCTAAAGACATTTTCACTTGAGGTTCTAGGAAATGCTCAGCACTCCTTTTGGGAAACACTAAGAAAAATTACCAAGAAAGCAATTAATTTCAGTTTTTCAGACAGCAACTTAGTCCCAGATTTACAAAGCCAACTGCATAAAGACATTTATCTCCCTAAGGCACCCACTGTACACAATCAAATTGGCATAACTTACCTTCCTCCTCAAACACCAACTTTATTTCTTATAAAGCCTGCACAAACCACTCTGAAATGACACAGATGACATGTAAAAATTAACTTTATTGGTGCCCTTGTTGAAGGTTTTGTTTGCACTGAACATGCTCAGCAGTAATGTCACCTCAGAGAATGCCACCTGCTGTGGAATTCTTCAGCTGCATGGGAACTTGTAACCCCACAAGCAAGGTGCCACTCATCCACTGGAAGTGTCCACCACATGCAAGGTGGAATGAATGCTGTCCCTCATTTAGGGCCACCCTGTTCTGCTCACAAGCATGAACTCCACATGCTGGACTCCACAGCCACACGTGTGTGTGTGTGTGTGTACAGCAGCTTAGGTGCAATTCTGCTATCAAGAGAAAACACATTGGCATGTAGTGGCCAAAGAGCCTGTTACAGACAACAAACAGTGCAGGTGCCTCTCATTTCCTATTTCTGCTGTACAGAGGGATGTACCACAGGCTGGAATGGGCAGATACAGCAACAGCTCCTGAAGAAGAGATGATCCCAGTGAAAAATCTGGCATAGGTTTGAATCCATCTCCACAGCACCTGACTGGTACAGGAACTGAAATGAGGTAGGACAGGAGGAACACTACAAAGGTACCAGGTCACAATTATCTCAAAGGAAGACATCAGTGAGCAGGAAAACAGCAGTATCACTGTCATTTGCAATAGGCAAGGAGAGGCAAAAAGAGGTTCCAGCAAGTTACTAGGACAGTTGTTCTCTTCATGTAGCCACAGCTTCAAATTCCATCAGTGCTGTCTCCACAGAAGTTCCTCTGTCTGTCTCTTCTGATTCCCGAAATAAGCTAGGAGAACTCCTACCTTCAAATACTGATGAAGTAAGAGGAGAAGCAGGAAGGCAGGTGCTGGATCATCACATTGAAGTTTGTGGAAATTCAACTTTGTATCATGTACAGCAGGATAAAAGCCAAACAAAATACAAGGAAGAGGAGCTATAAAAGGCCATAAATCCCTAGAATTTCCTCTAAGACAGCAAAATAAAGGTGATACAAGCTTACACAGCTGACTCACGAATCCTAAGGGACCTGAGCAACTCTCCCATCTGCTGCTGTCCCAAATACTTCACACTCAGGTAGGGATGAGGTGGTTTCAGGTCAACCTTAGTTTTCCCTGCTTTCCAGCACTCTGAGCACTGGCTTTCCTGCTTATGCTACTACAGACAAGGGAGCAACCCTAAACAGATGGATGGGATAAGAGGCTGCATCCAACAGCCAGGGACAGGGGAAATAGGAAAAGTGCTCTTCCTCACTGTCAGGAGCCTCTAGGTTCGGACTTGGAACTTGCCAGCCTTTGTCATGTATTTTATCCCCTTGAATGGCTTGTACTTCTCCCCATACATGTCCAGGCGATTCACCTTCAGTCCTAGAGGCAAACAAACACAGCATAAAACTGACTGCTGCCACAAACAAAGCTGACAGGCCTTTGGGATAAAGGGACAGAAGATCATACTGGTGGTGCAGAAAGCACAGGGAAAGTTTTAGCAAGCAGTAGACAGAATGGAGAAAAGCTGACAACTGCTAATTGTTAGAATCATTCTTCACAAACACATCCATACCCTTAATTTCTTCAGAGGTCTGTAAGCACAAAATGCAAGGAAATGCAGGTAAGTTGTTTCACAGACCACCAGAAAGAACAAATCCATGTATCTGTTGTCAAAGCAGACAACTTTTTTTGCTTGAAGAACATGTTTCAGGTAGAATGTACTTCAGAAGGTTTGCAAGGTTACTTCAGCTACATGCAGAATGAGCACTGGCACAGCAGAGAACATTCCACTTCTTTACCTCAGAGTCACTTACCAGATATAGCCAGCTGCTGAATTTTAAACTGCAGATTAATGGTGGGGTTTTCATCTGGTTTTGATGTCCCAGCTTGCAGGCTCACACTCCCCTTCAGACTTGGCAGTTTCTGGGGGTTTATTTTCCCAACGTCCCATGACAGTAACTTTAAGGAGCAGAAAAAACAGCAGTGAAACTCAAATGCTGCACCTTCTAAAGAGTCCCCTAGCAATGACAGCTTTTAATGTTTCTCTATGAAAAATGTCTTTTTCTTAGTATCTTGCCTTTCATATTGGCCAGACACAGGATTAAGGAGCAGATACCTCACTCCAAACCTTTGTCCTCCCTCTCTTTCCATGAGGCTCCCCAAAAGCCTGCTATGAATGATTTTTCCACTACCTGTGCTAAAGGCCACATGGGTAAGCCAATCAGACTAATGTTTGCAAGGAGAAAAAAAAACCACTCATGTTCAAACAACAAAACTAGAATGCCCCAAACCAAACCAAAACCATTAACCAACAGTGTTTGCAAAAGACCAACATGCAGCACTGGGCATGACAACTAGATATGCAGATATTTGTAAGTCATCCACCAGATTGATGTCCCCTTATACAAGACCAGTGCTTGGATTTTCTTCACACACCAAGTAGCCAGAACTACAATCCACTCAGACACCAAGGTATTTGTTCTGGGGATTAAGAAAACTACTGTGCAGTTGTTCAGAAAAAGTTCTCACCCCAATATACTGCCTTCAGCAAAGCAGTGTTCATGGAAGTGTTCATGTAAGCATGAACAGGGTGACTGCATTTTCTGACAGATAAGAAAGATTAAAAAAAGAAAAAAAATCTAATTTCTCTCTTTCCTCTTACCTTTGTAACTGGATCAAAGACATGTGTTCCCTGGGAGGGTGTGAGGGTCATATTTAAGACACTTTTTGGCATCTGGCTAGTGACCATCACTCCCTCTACAGTCTTCCCCATAGTCTGCTTTGGCCCCACTGTGATCTCAAACCGTCCCAGTGAGCTGCTATCACGAAAACTGATGTTGTGTTTAACGTAGACAGGAATTGCCACGAGACTGCAATAAAGACACAAACAGAAAATCCTTGTCAATCTCTTGTCTTCATATTTGCTTAGAAGGAAATCCTACACCCATGTGTCTAAGCTAGGAGCAAAGTCAGGATTCCATTTTCAAATCTTAATTACAGTTTTGTAATCAAGCTTGCTGTATCCTATTTTATCAGAACAGGGAACTACATCCAATAAAACGGGAGGCTTGACCAAAAGATGAGAAATGTTTTTGCATGTCACAACCAGGTTGGCAAGTAGTTCCTGGCAGTGCAGCACCACTTGAACTTCATGTTTGTGCTTTTGGTTGCATGTGCCACTCCTTTTCACCTACTAGAGATATATCTGACAAAGGTCTAGCAAAATTCTTTAGCAGCTGTAACCCCAAATAGTACTTGGCAAGCTGCTTCTAGAGAAGAGTGTAAACCTGGAGAAGAACTTGTGGTTCCATTAAGAGAGATGTCAAAAGTTTTTATAAACATATGAAATCAACAGCTTGATTACTCCACGCTGTCTAATTCTTTCAGTATCTAGTTTGTTTATCTGCTAGCAGTCTTTGAAAAAATGCTGGCTGGCCAGAAAGAAATTACACAATCACTGCTCCAAACTAGGAGAAAACATGTAATTTAAAAAAAAGAAAAATGCAAGTCACCATGCACCTCTAATTCACTTGGCTCAACATGCCACCTCATCTTTAAAAATCCTTCTTTTATCCTCTTCCTAGCCAGAAGGATCCAAATTTCATAATCCACAGCACCAGACTCATCACCTACTTCTGAGCACTGACATGGTAGGAGAGCAAGCGGAAATTTCCATCGGGTGGAATGAAGGAGAGGATCCTCTCGGACTCCCAGCGCTTAAAACGCACGCACGGGTGAAAGCTGACATCATCCAACAACCGAGGGTTCTGAAACAAAAACTCACAAAGTTTGTCAAGGCAGTACCACTTAAAATGACCTCCTCTTCTTAGCAATCCTCTCTCCATGAAGGGCCTACCATTTGACACACTCTTGACCACTTGAAGGTGTCTACATTCAGACATGTCTGATGCTGTTATATCCATGTGAAAGCAGTACTCAGTAACCTCTATCCTTTTTTTAGGATATTTTTAATCCTATTTTAGAAAACTTAAGTCATGTCACATAATTGCATTGGTGCATACTCATAGAAGAGGTGGCCCTTCAGGATATCTGCTTAAAGCACCACTGTATCTCAGAAACTTAGTCACAGCACACATCACCTGTGCTTTTAATCAAATATTCTGAAAAAGCCTTTTTTGGCTCTAAGTTGCTGAAGTTCCTGATGAGTTCCCATTGTCATTTCTTTCTCTTTTTGTCTGGCACACCCAGATTCTGATGGACTGGGGTCCATCATCACAAGACAGTGATCTTAGCTGGGAAACCTTTCAAAATACTTAAGTAAAGACACATCCTTGAGCTTTACCATAAAGGAGAGGGTAAGGTCTGGCATCCCAGTCAGCTTGACACAAGCATCAATCACTCCTTGGATTTCAGCAGTAATAGTGGAACCTGTAACAATAAACACAGGTGGTTTTGTGAACATGATCAAAAAAATCCCAAAGTGGAAAAACTATGAGTGAAGAGGAAAGAAATCTATTTTCTTAATGAAATGCCATGGCTCATTATGTTGCCTGCTCAATATTTGTATCATTCCCAATGACTCCTCTAGAAGATTCATGCAGTTAAGAACCATGGACACCAATAATATCCATTTTAATGGCCAACAACAATAGCTCCCAATTCTAACAAGACTAAGAAGCACAAATGCTAAAGAGAAAGTGCTGTGCACAATTTTTACTCATCTTCTATTTTCCCAGCATAGACTTGCTAATGAGACCTCAAGAACAAAGCCAAGTGAAAATCTTGGTGCCTCTGTAAAATTTTTGACTGAATAGCACATACAAGTTAGCAACATTCCAGAGTAAAAACAGGAACAGAGCTTCCCACACTTGGATGAAGGTGCACCTATTTCAAAATCTAACTCTCCCTTCAGGCACCCTCAGGACAAGTTATCCTATTCTTAGCCAGGAGCAACTTCCATACCTGATTTGTCAATGATTGCATCTATCTCCTCAATCACATCAAAGTAGGCCTCATTGTTGGTGTATTTTACACCAGTACGTCTCCAAGGCACCACTGAGAGCTGTCCTGTGGGAAGCTGGTCACCCACATTAGTGCTTCCTGGAAAAAGAAAGAGAATCAACAACCACAGAAGTTAGGTAATGCTGCAGAGCAATTCCTTGGTCTTAAAGAGCTTAATTGTAATTAATCCCCGAGAACCTCTGTTTCCTTATAGGAGAGCAATTACTCTTCCAGACTCCCAGTACTCCAAAAATGTACATCTCTCTTACACCCAGCTCTAAAACATACCACAGTAATGCATGGTAAAGTGTCTACACATGGGGATGTGTAAACTCACATCAAACTAACTCACCCTGGAAGTCATGTCATGTCTGTAACTGAAAAGGTAATCTGACTTTTTTAGGTTAAAATACCCCAAATCAGACCAAAACCAAATGCAAAACCAAAGTGCAGGTGGTGCTGAAATTGGAAGGAACCTCAAAGCAAAGCACTAACACATGACTCCCTAAATACACCTGTGCTGCATGAATGGTATGGGACAGCTTAAGTTTTCTTCACCCATGTCCTAATTTACTTATGCAGGAATAATGCCACCTGGACTCCCCAGTTTATCTTCTTCTTGTTTCCCTGTACCTGTGATGGTGTTGACGACTGTTCGCAGAATAGTAGGAGGCTTTATCAGTTCCTTAAGAATATTAGACTCTGTTGCCAATGGAAAGCCATTGTCCAGCATCTCCTCCAGCACCTCATAAACCACCACAACATTGTCCTTGATTATTACCTCTGAACAGACACCAAAATAATCCTGTGCAAAAGAAAGAATTAGTCAACGATCTCTGAAAGAGAATTTAGTGATCATTCAGTCCAGTGCTCTCCCACACAGGAATAAATCAAGCCTCTTCTTGGAGGAGGGAAAAAACTACTGAAACTCCCTATATTACTACAAGCACACCAGACACACCACTCCCACAGACACATAGAGCTCTGAGCACTCCTCAGCCACTGCCCCAGAAAGGTGGCAAATCCCCACATCAGCTGTCCCAACGAATTCAGCAATTTTTAAAACTGAAGATTTAATTTACTTATTGTCTTATTCCATGTGGAGTTCAAGCATCTGACAGGGGAGAGCAAGTGCATGTGCACAAACACAAACCCGAGCTTCTAGTTACTTACAGCAATTAAAGAGATCAGGCATTTTGCATAAAGAATGAGTATACATATGCTGTGACAGTAGAGAAATCCTAGTTCTGCATTACAATCGCTTTTTCAGACATATCAGATTTTAATATACAGATTTTAATAAGCCAGTGGCAACACACTCATGCCTCACACCCTCATAAAAAACAAGACCTAAGGGTCTGATGCGATCCACTGCTGGATCACAATCCACTCCCTAAAGTCAGAGAAACATAACTGAGAATACAGCCAGGTTCTGACTGACAGCTTGGAAGCAGACGCTCCCATGGCACTGGTTTGGCCGAGCACACACATTTCCTGTGTGCTGGCAAGATGCTGGTCACAAGACATTTCAAATCCACACAACACAATCCTGTTGCTGGCAGGCGGAAGACAGACATCTTTGCCGTTTTCCTAAAGATGTGTCAACTTCTTGAAATACAGCTACTCTGGGGCAACTCCTGCAATTCACTGCTTTAGGAAGCTTCCAAGAAGCATCACGAGATGCAAACGCACGCCTAGGTTGTCACGGCTGTGAATTGCAAAAGCTCCTTGTGAGAACAAGGCCGGTTCACAGTTCCCAGAGCAGATAAGGCTGCAAAACAGAAACACCGATTGCTGCAAGGTTCATCCTGTGGGCACAGGTACATCCCGAATCCATCGTAGTCCTAAACAGTAAATTCCCAACTACGGCATGCCCTGTCTACATCCTCACAAACGCAGGATGAAAATTACGTGACCACAAAAAAAACCCTAATAGGTGCAAAGGAGAGGGGCTCTTTGCCCCTCGGCCATACCTGGAACGTGTCCACGACGCGGTGCAGGAACTCGATGACGAAGAGCGGCGGCACCTCACTCTGGATGACGGCCACGAAGAAGATCTTGTGGCGGTAGACGCTGAGGAGGTAGTGGTGCGGCGTGGGGATCACCGGCGGCACGTTCTCCGCCTCCGAGGCCCGCTCCTGCGCCTCAAAGAAATAGTCACAGACGGAGCGGCTGACGACGCTCTTCCAGTGCTTCTCCAGGAAGATGTCCCCCGAGGCGTTGATCAGGAACAGACTGTGGATCATGGCTGCGGCGGGGCCGGGCCGTGCCGTGCCAGAGCGAAACCCCCGAGAGCGCTCCCAGCACAGTCCCCGCCCCCGGCGCGCTGACAAGCCGGCTCCGCCCACTCGGGACGCGTCTCCGCAACCGAGCGCTGCGATTGGGCGGCCCGCCCACGCCCGCGCCCCATAGGCCGATGAGGCGCGCGGCTCATGACGCAGCGAAAGGGCGCGCTCACGCTCCGTAACTATCCCGGGGATCCAGGCGGCCGCGGGAGCGCGCCCGGCGGAGCCCCACGCGCCCCTGCGTCCTGTTAAAAACGAGAGCACGCTGCCGGTACTAGAGTGATTCCAGCATTTATTATAAGAAAAAGGCCTAAAGCAAGGGAGCCCGCGGGCAAGCAGGAGCGGTCCCGTCGAGGATGCTGCAGCGCCGGCGTTGGGTCCTCTTGAGCAGCGACGTCCCCGATGTTCCAGGTGGAACGGCACGGATTCAGTGGGTCAAGAAGCCCCTTTTTATTCCGGTTTTTGTCCGTTTGGATTGGTTTCTTTTTGGATCCTTCATTTCCATGAAGGTTTAAGGCGCTTGATTGGCCCGTTACAGTTCTGTCCAGGCTGGCTCGTTTCGCTTGGGGGTGATGCGCTTTACTTAGGTGTAATACGGTACATGGAGTACTGTATGTCTTACAACTACCCTTTTAACCCCTTTTACAAACACCCAAACTAACAGTACACTCTTAACAATTATCAACTATTTTACAACAGTTTCTAACCTGTTCTTAACATGTCCCACGTCTGTCCGGCGACCGATTCCGTGTCCCGTTCCTCCCCCGTTACACACCAGGCAAGGCCGGGAGCGACGCAGGGCGCCCCCGCTAGGCGGCGCCATCGCGACCCGCGGATGTCCCACACGGAGGCGGCCGCGCGTTCCCCCTCGTCCGGCGGGATGCGCTCGGGGCGCCGCTACCGCGCCCGCTCCTCACCGGCCTTCAGGGGTCCCTTTTCTAGAGGGGAACTGGACTATAGTCCGTGAAATGAGGAAATAACCCGGCTTTTTCAGGTAGGAGCAGCTAGGGGAATGTTTTTCACTATATTATTTTGCTGGTTCGTTCGCCACGGTAACATCCCAGAAAACATCCAGCTGGCGTGAAAACAACTGTCATGCCAAATTTACCTGAATTCTCTAGCAAATTATTCCTTTGCATAACTAGAACCAGTGTTTCATGTTCGTATAGCAGATCCCCGGGCTTCTGAGTAAAACATGCCACGACAAATAATTTTCCTACTACACTGCTGGAAATATACAAAAACAATAGAAAAATGGATACACTTTGTATCCCATTAAATAAGCTGTCTGAGCACACAGCCTTTCTTATATGGGAGGAAGGTCGGACTGTTGCACTAGCACGGAGAGGCTGAGATTTGACACCCAACTGTGATTCAGGATTGTGGGCAAATCTTTTAAGCGCTGATATCCGCCTCGCCTCGCCCCACGTCACCTTCCCGCCCAGCCCGACCCGACTCGACCCGGCCCGGCCGCTCCACTCACTCGCTCGCTCTCTCGCCGCCGCTCCCCTCGCTCGCTCCCCTCACTCGCTCGCAGCCGCCGCTGCCCTCACTCGCTAGCTGCCGCTCCCCTCACTCGCTAGCTGCCGCTGCCCTCGCTCGCCGCCGCCGCCGCACCCCTCACTCGCTAGCTGCTGCTCCCCTCACTCTCTCGCCGCCGCTGCCCTCACTCGCTAGCTGCCGCTGCCCTCACTCTC
>WBNO01009768.1:57109-131031 GCA_013400575.1 Peucedramus taeniatus
ACCAGTGCGAGGAGCTGGCCGGGCCGCGCTGCCCGTGCCCGGGAGGACGGGGAGCTGCGTGGGGCCCGGCTGCCTGCCGCGGCCTGCGCCCCGCTTCTCCCGAATTCACCGGTGCGAGTCTCTGTGCTGAGGCGGTGCGCTCCTTGGGGCGCCGTGTGCGGGACCCACCCGCGGTCGGGATGGGGACGAGCGCTAGCAGGTGCAGGGGTCGCTTGTCACCCCGAGAGCCATCGAGCGGGTGACCCACCAGCACCGGGACCGTCCCGGTGTCGCTCCGGCCTGGCCGGACGGTTGCATAACGCCGTGTGCACGGAGCTCGGCTGGGGACAGGGGATGGAATCCTTCGGGCCTCGGGATCCAGGCGGGCAGGGGGACCGCGGGAGCGCAGCTCTGCTTTGCGAGGAGGGCAGGTGTCGAGGACCGTCTTTCCCGTTACATCTGTTGTTCGCAGGATAAAAGAACTCTAGGCAAGCACTGCATCTTTTCTGGTTTAAGCAGTCGTTTAGAATCTTTCCAGTACTGGCCGTGTGGAGCTCTGCTGTTGAGTGTGATGTCTGTATGCAAATGTGTTCCGTGTGTTGATAAATTCTTCAGTACTTACTAGAAAGCAGAACACGATAACGGTGTTGTCCACTTAGCTCTTGTGTAAAACTTCCCTTGCAGAAAATCATTATTTCTTGTGATAAACACTTTACAGATCCTTCTTGATTAGCGTATTCCTGAAGTAGAACTTCAGCACAACAGACAGTTATCACACCCAGAAAAAGCTACTTTAAAGATAACTAACTAAAGGCTCTGAATTAGAGCCTCATACCCTTTCACCAGCATCGTTAATTAGCAGTGTCATAAGCATTCCTTTTACCCTGTGTATGGTCACCTGTTACTTTGTCCTCAGGTGCTTTCAGTGGGTCTCATCAATACTTAAAATTATATTGTATTCTTTTTTTCTGTGGCCTCTAAATGTAGAGCATTTAACTGCAATCTCCAGCTGTGTTTCTTCACTTTTTTCCTTTATGGAACAACTATCATAGCTTTTCTTCACAGAAGGGAAACCCATGATTACACTCCTGAAAGTGCTGTGAAAGTTTCTTGCTGTTTGCTCAAGAGTCTTAGTTATTCCTATTTCCTGTTGAAGCTTCAGGCAGTGTCTTCCATGTGTAAAAATTAAGAGAGCTGCTGCTCTTTTAAGATGTTTGTTTTGGTTTTCTTTTTTCCCCCGGATATTAATTTATGTTGTGCTCAGCAGTGATACAAATCTTGCTATAAACTAATGGATCACAATGGAAAGGACACTTTTCTCTAGGTTGGATGGGGCAATTTTAGTGCTAAAGTATGCTTTTATTAGTAGTGAAGATAAAACCTGAAGTTTTACTTCAGTATTTCAGAAATGTAGTAGCTTAAAACTCTGCTATGTGTTTAACAAATTAACATTGTCTGCTACTTTTTTTTTCTTCAAAACTGTTTTTTTTTAAATGTTTCTCTTGTTTTCTTCTAGGCCTAACATTAGAGCTCTTTTGATTGTGAGACCAGAAGCTCAGGTGAGATAATGCTGAAATCTTTATACCTTTGTGTAAAACCTTTCTGTGAAGCTGTTACGGGATTTATTGGAAAGAGTGTAGAAGTTTCTAATTGTTTTGTTTTCTTTTCAGTGTGAAAACAAATAATGTTTGAGAAAGAAGGATTAATTCAGAACAGAAAACGTGTATGCTATGGTTAGCTGGTTCCCATCACTCGAGGATCTGTTTTCTCATCATTTGAAACTCGTTCAGCATCAGGATAAAGGATAACGACTCTATGGATATACAGAATCCTTCACCATGGTGAAACTCGCCAACCCGCTGTATACAGAGTGGATTTTGGAGGCAATCAAAAAGGTAAAGAAGCAAAAACAGCGACCTTCAGAGGAGAGGATATGCAACGCAGTGTCATCTTCGCATGGTTTGGACCGCAAAACTGTTCTGGAACAGTTAGAGCTGAGTGTTAAAGATGGAACTATTTTAAAAGTCTCCAACAAGGGTCTCAACTCCTACAAGGATCCTGATAATCCTGGGAGAATAGCACTTCCGAAGCCTCGAAACCATGGCAAGTTGGATGGTAAACCAAATGTGGACTGGAATAAACTTATTAAACGGGCAATCGAGGGCTTGGCTGAGTCTAGTGGCTCATCCCTGAAGAACATCGAGCGCTTTCTGAAAGGTCAGAAAGATGTGTCTGCATTGTTTGGAGGTAGCGCCGCCTCCATTTTTCACCAGCAATTACGATTAGCTGTCAAACGTGCTGTTGGCCATGGTAGGCTCCTTAAGGATGGACCTCTGTACCAACTCAACACTAAAGCAACCACTAATGCTGATGGGAAGGAGAGTTTTGAGTCTCTTTCCTGTCTCCCTCCAGTGTGTCTCCTTCCCCATGAAAAGGATAAGGTAAGACACAGTTTTTGTATGGTCGTTTTCTTGTGGTCCATGGAATGTGTCAATACAGAGTTGCAGTTTGAGGCCAATGATCTTGAATCTGGTATGTTAGAAGTTACTAATGTGTATTTAGGATCCCATTGTATCCAGTTTTCTAAACATGAGAGGAAATGTAATGGACTGTAATTTGTACTTTGGATCAGAAAATTGCAGATGAGCTACTGTAGGGAAATTGCAATGCTTCTGTGCAGTGGAACTGAAGGTATGGTAACAGGCTCACTGTAGGTTTGTCAGCAAAACATAGGAAGTAATCCTCCTCTCTTGAAGGTGAGATGGATTTGCAAAGCAAACTTGAGGTGATCTCTTACTTTCACATTTTTATTTGACTGCCATTTCTTCTTTCTATTTGAATTCAGGTAAGGTAGTGAGAGGCTGATTAGCAATTGCCACATAATGCTGTCTTAGAGGCTTTCTTTATAATGGGCAAAGAACTTTTGGTCCCAGAACATCTTTGTTGTGAAATAGGAAGAAACCTGGTCTAGTGGAAGATGTTCCTACCTGTAGCAGGGGTTGGAACCAGATGATTTTTAAGGTGGCTGCCCACCCAAACCATTCCATGATCATTCCATGAGCGTGGAGATCCTGGAAGGAGCACTCAGGGACTTCTGTACCCTCTGCCCCATCCTCTCTCCCCTGTTTTAAGTATACGTTCTTTATAAAAAAACAATTTATTTTTACTGTTTTCTCTAATTTTTTGTGGTTTCCCCCTCCTTTCTGCCATACTTCTGCATTCCTGAGGTCATTGATCCTCCCCTCTAACCTCAAGATGAAGTTTTTGGAGTGAAATTTGTACCCACTCAGTATCTTTTTATTCTTTCTGTTACTCTGAATGCAGAGTAGAACAGAAGCTTGTCTTTCCTTACTGAGGATCTTGTATAGTAATCCTATACAAGATTACTCTTGTAATGAGTTATATATTTGTGCTACTTGTCTCTAGGACATCTAGAAAGGGGAAATGATTCTTTTTCATTCTAAAGAGATACATTTTTCAGCAGAATGGGACATTTTTGGTTGTTATCAGGGATGAGTTCTTTGGGTGTGTCCTACTCATGGTTTTTGAAGTCAACTTCACTCTCTGGTGAGAGATGCTTTAATGATCTGTTAGGATTTGAAGATTTAAAACTGCTGTATGAGTCTTCTTCATAAAGAAAATAAAATCTGCACAAAGATTTTAGTAAAGTAGTACACTAGTAAAGTTTCTCTGAAGTTCTAATTTAACTGTGGGAGCTTTACTGTGGACACAGTACTTAACTTGTCAGTGTGTTTTGCTGTGGGCTGGCATAATGTAAGATGTATTACTATGCTGAAAATTCCAGTGTTCTGTCTACAAACGTTTCCTATGTAAGTCTCCAAGTCTCTTTATCCATAATGAAATCACTATAGCTGTAAAATGTTATGAAAACTGGATATAAACAAACCTGGCATATGAGGTGGCTGGATTGAGAGTGGATAATAGTGGCTGTGCATATTATTAACACAGTATGTTTCACAGCCTACTCAGCCTTCTCGTAATGTGCTGAAACTCAGGAGCAGCTTGATATTCTTTGAGATGAATTGTTCCCTGCACTTTTCTTAAAATGTTATAAATCAGAGTGGTGAATGGTAGTATGAGCTACTATAAATACTGAATTTAGTCTGGGATTTGTTTTTCGTCCCCCTGGAGAAATATAAATTTTGCAAGGGATTCTTTCAATAAATTCTTGTGAGTTTTTGTGTCTGTGTTTAACCGTAGATGTCCGCTCTTCATGTACCATCTCTGCAAGGTAACTCAGGTGGAGTTTCATCCTGGTTTCTGAAGTAATTTTGAAGATACAATGTTAAAACCCATAGGTTCTTCCAGCATTAATTGACTGGCACGTGGTGGCTCAAAATTCCCGTTCTCCAGGATTTTTAAGACAATTTGTTTTTTGGTTTTATTTTGTTCTTGGTTGGTGGTTTTTCCATGCAGACAGTGCAATGACCTTCACTCTACTATTTTCTGTTGAATCTCAACCAGTTTATGCAGGTGCAGATGACATACTGTGCTGTAGTGATTTTCTTGACTTAGTGGGTTCTTGATAGTGGTAAGGGATTTTTTTTTTCTTTAATGTAATATACTTGGTACAGATTCTTTGGGAGTATTGTGATAATGTTTCCCATGATTCTTAGAAGAGTCTTGGCAGTAACATGACCAAAAAAAGTTCCACCTCCCACCTGCCAATTGATGGCCTGACAGTCCCTGAGCAGCAGCCCCCGGAGAGCTTCTCCCCAGCTAATGGACTGAGCATGATCCCATATGGTCTAGAACAGCTCTTTGGACAGGCTGGGTCAGCTGGCCCAGCTGTGTCCCATCCCATCCTCCTCACTGCAGGTGGGCTGAGAAGCTAAAAACTCCTGGACTTTGGTGTAAGCCCTACTTGGCAACAACTGAAACATCAGTGAGTTATCCAAAATATTCTCATCCTACAAAACACAGCACCATACCAGCTACTAGGAGAAGAATTAACAGGATCTCAGCCCAAACCAGGACAACTGTTCAGTAGTTAATATGGTATTACTACAATGCAATAATTACTACAATGCAATAATTATTTGAGGGACTACTACAACACAGTAATATTTAATGCTGATGAAGAGCAAGGAGCTCTTTCCTGGTACACCATCGTGAGGAACTTAAGCTGTAGTAAGTTGCAGGTCTTAAGGCTGGATGCCTTAAAGATAGCTTGCTCTGCTTTTGTTTTGTTGACATTTGTTACAGAAAGACTCTTTGTAAAATTGTTATTATTAAAAAAACCCAATAATAACATATCAGCTAACTGAAGGAGAAGTGGAAAAAATTGCTCTGCTTCTTGGAAGCTTCCAGAGCATCTGAAATTTGATCTCAGCACAACAGTAGGACTGTTTCTTCCTCAATTAGAAGGAAAATACAGGTGATATTATTTGATATCCATTTGCACTGTCCTTGAAACTGTCTTTTGTGTCAGTTAAAACTGTCTGTGGCTGCAGCAACCTTTAAATAAATATCTTAGTATTATCCTGCAGTGCAGGTGAGAGTATAAAGCCAAAATTCAGGAAGTGCTTCCTGAAAGAAAAAGAAGAACTTGTGTGACTGAAAAGTAGGAGTAATGTTTAAAGCAGATTCCCTGTGCTGCTGTCTTGCATGTTCCTTTTGCTATGTCTGTTTCCTAGTTTTGTGCTGCTGTTTATATCTGTTGGTGCTTATCAATCAGTTTAACTGTGGACTGTTACACATGCAGCATCCTTCAGGCCTTCCTTCTTGCCAGTTCTGGATCCCACTGTGCACTCGTAAACTCACATGAAGCCAAACTTCTTGTATCTTTTTAGAAAGTTCATTTGCTTTGAGAGCATCATAGTTGTTTTGAAGGCCTTAAAGCATACAATAACTATTGCTGTATTGTGCCTGTTTAAAGTTGGTAATTGTTAATTCCATGTCTTAAGTGAAAGAGCTGTCCGATTACTGGTAAAGAGGTTATTTTTGGATTCAGTTGTGTGGGGTGGAGTACATAAGTGATCTGCAGCTAGAACACTGTAATTACATATTGAGAGCTCACCCATCTCTCCAAGGGCACTGTTCAAGCTTAGGCTCCCAGCTGGAGGAGGATTAGGATTCACTCTCTTCCAGCTGGTTCTGGGGTAGAGAAGTCTGTAGTTCTGTCTAAAAAAACCTTGTGGTTGATAACAGATGGCCTCCATCTGTACACTGTGTAACTCTGGAAACCCAAGTGTTAAAAAATTACTTTGAACTTTATTCACTCTATTAGTGAGCAGGTGAAGTAGCTCATAGTAATTGAGCAAATCCAAGCAGGTCCTAAATGCTGTTGCCATGGGCAGCTGTGGATGGATGTTATGAACTGATGCATTCAGTGTGGGATGGGGTGAGAGGTACCAAGAGTGGCACTGGCAGTGTCCAGAGTCAGGATAACTTAGAGGCAAAGCTTGTCACTGTGGGAAGACATCAGATGTTATGATGAGTACCTGTATCAATGGGTGCTACTGTGGAGGAAATATTTTTAACAGTGTTCTCTGACACAATTTCAGCAGAAGCTGAGTGTGGGATAGTGGATTAAAAAGCAGGAGACTGGTCCAATATTTTGGCTGGATCCCTATTGTCAGTCCTTTCTGTCCAGTAGATTATTGACAGATATGGAATGACATTTCTCTGAAGATGGTTTAGCGTAGTAAAGGAATTGTATTTACTACAGAGCTTTAAAGGCTAGTCAGACAGGGAGGAGAGTGGATGATGGAGAATATTGATAAAGAAACAACGTCTTGATTCCAGTGTTAGCTTTGCTATGTAGGAAAGGAAGAAACAGCAGAGAGAATGAGGACAGGTCATTCTGTCCCTGCTTTTCTCCTAGTTTCCCAGCAGTTTTATTTTCAGTCACAGTGATGGTGGAAAAACAGTTAAAAAGCTATAGTTATTAAATTAAGTACTGCCATTTTAGTTGAAAAATAGGTTCCATGTTCTTAAGTCCCAACATACAGTTGACAAAATCTGGTGAACAAACACTGTGTGTGGCAGACTGCTGAGTCCTTCAGCCTCTGTGAAATAGGTGGGTATTTGCTTGTTCAAGGATTTCAAACTACATTTATTCTGGTGAGTTGTTAACTCTAGTCCACCTGTTTAGGTTTTCTCTGGATTTGGTGTATAAATCCTAATTTTTCTTTCCTCACCAATGTTGTTCTGACTGTATGAACACTTTTCCTCAGAGCAGCTACTAATACTGCTTCTGGCATTCGATGAGAGGTTGTAATGTTGCTTGTTTAAATGTTCAAGAATCTGGCAGTCTACCCATTGTTACTGCTATTGGGGAAAGTCAACTCGTAGTGAGATGCAAAAGAGAGGAGGGAGAAGGGTGTCCAAGAAGAATGACCCTTGAGTAGGAAACAGAATCCCATTTATAATATATTTGCTTGTTTTGAGGTACTTTTGAAGGTCAGTTAACCAGTATGTGGACCTATGCATGAACAATGACTTCTTGAATCTTCCAAACATGTTTCTGTGAAGACCTATTAATTACTAAAACTTTTACTTACCAATACCTCTATTAGTTCACTGGATTTCAGAAAATTGAATAGAACAAATTATGGATCTTGGTACATAGTGAAACACCTTCACAAGCACTATTAAAAATATAAGACTGGACCTCTTCATTTCCTGGAATCTTTGCCTTTTTTTTGAACCTTTAGCAGTAAGTTGAGTCACCATTCTATCCCCACTTACCAGCCTGTAAAATGAAAATTTTGTCAACACGTGTTCTGAACTATAAAAGAAGTCACCAGTTCTACACATTTCTCCCCATTTCTGCTGAACTGTCCCATCTAATCTTAAAAGTCCAGAAAAACTTCTGTCAGATATAGCCTTTAGATGAGTGTGGTATAGACTTGACTTCATATGGAATTCATGAACAGTGTACAACCTCTCAGCATTAGGTTTCTCCTCAGGCTTTGAGACTCAGTTCTAGATATTTGGTAATGTATGTTTTGATTGTAGAGCTGGATCTCTGAACTTATCTGGAGGGAACATTAAGAGTTGTCATTTGGTAACTTCTATAGAAGAAGGATTAGTTACTAACCATTGCTGCTACAAGTTGATATAATAGTATTTCCTAAAATCAGCAGTTTTCTCTATATTCAGCAAAAAAGCCCACACAATTTGTAAAATTACTTTGACAATATAAAATTCATTGGTTCTGATTTTATTGAGGCATGGAACTGAAGCAGTTTTCCTCTCCAGCCACTAATCCAAAAGGCATGGAATCCAGGCTTTGTGATGCTGTGCTCACTGAAACATGTTTCCTCATGTTTTAAATGACTTTTTTCCATGTGGTGTAGGTTGTACTTTCCCTCTGTCTTTTCTGGTTCATCTGCTCTTTCCAGGAGCTACAGCTTTTGAGGGAGACCTTTGCAACAGAATGGGCTATTTGAAGTGAGGAGTAATGATTTGTCACTTGCTTAAAACCAGACACACAAAAAAGCATTATCTAGTGTGAATTCTCAGAAGCCATCTACCATTCCTTCTAGGGGGCTCACATTCAGGGAACCTTAAAGAGCAAAGCAAAAAAAAAAGTTGGTGTGAGTGTTTGTGTTTCTTTTATGCTGGTTTAAATTCTATACCCACTTGATTCCAGCCACAGTGACTACCAGAAGCGTGTATGTGATGATGGGACAAAGATAGTCCTGGTATCTAGTGAGCCCCAGATGGTCTTAAAACATCTGTAAAGTAAAGTGCTTTAACATTTCTGGCAGGTGACCACTGTGACATCGTGGCCTGCAGACTTGACTGTGAGATTTGAGATGTTTCCTAACCTCACTTTTCCTAAATTAAGAAGACTACAAACCACATGGGTTCGCCAAAAATGAGATTGTACAATTACTACACACACGCTTTTTCCATAGGCACTTCTCCATAGTTGCCTTTAGGAGAGCATACAGTCTGAGAATCTTTAAGGCACATTTGGTTTCTAGAAACCCTTTGTATAGTAACAACATGTGCAGAGAGGCTGGCAGACTGTAAGACACTGTCAGTCCAATTTGTTCTGGCTCCCTCCCTCACTGAATCTGGTGACATCACACAGATAGAAGTGCTTGCAAGCAAAACAGCAGAAGGAGTTGAATGTCTGCCAAAAAATTTGCAGTATGAAACTGAGCTGCCTGCTTCCAGTCTTGTTTTCACTAATCTTTCATTGTGTGCTTGCATTTTTCACTTGCCAGGATGTTCTTTGCTGAACAAATACAGCAGCAGAGAAATCTCTCTGTACTTAGCATAACAGTCTCACACAGAAGCTTTGGAAGAGTAGCCTGATCTCCACATTCAAAATTGTTCCAATTTAATTAATTACTCTAAAGCATTTTGAATTCTAGCAGACCCTTCACCTGAACTGTAGATGTTTTGGGGTTTTTAAAATGTAGTAAAATGTTTGTTTGCAGCTTGCCGGGGTGGTAAATACAGGAAACATTGAAGTTGTGAAGGATAATCTTTGATCTGGTTCTTCCAAACCTAGACAGTTTTTACATGTGGGCATCCACATTTGAAGAACTCTGGGGCTGAACAGAGTATGCACAAATACTGGCTAAAACAGAAAAGAACTACTGTCTTAGGCTATTAACTGTCTGTAAAACTCTCTTTGATGAAATAAATTGCTCATGAACTTCCTGGAGAGGATATGTGAAATAATTTTATTTCTCACCTGAAAAATTGCATGAGTGTTAGAGCTTTCCTTTCAAAAGGTAGAGGGTAAAAGTAATTCCTGAAATCTTGATTCCAAAGAAATTGAAGCACTGACTGACCCTTCATACACAAGATTTTTCCTCCCAGTAAACCTGATACTGACTGGAAGCAGCTAGCTGTGTGGCACCTAGAGTCCAGTCATGAACAAAAAAAAGAACAAATTTGTGTACAGTAGATCCCCTCTCTCTGTTAAAAGAGGATGAGGAATCCCTGCATAGCTGATTTCAGCTAATGTTGCTGTGGTGGCTATGGCTGGAAAGATAGTGCCTGTGGGCATGAGGATCCTAGCTTGTCCCTCCCACTTGGATATTTATGATTTGTATGCTTGGCATAACTGTCTACAGCTGTGTTCTCTCTGTTTCTCAAAAGGAGCAAAAACTGCAATCCTTCAATTAATTAATCCTGTGAACATATTCCAAAGTGAAGTAGTTTGATGGGCAGGTGATTTCATATTAGTTTATTCTTCAACATTTGGGATTTGCTGAAAGGCTAATATAAATACTTGTATTCTAAATGAAGAAAGGCTTTTATTCCTGTTGTGTGGCTTCATTTTGAAACAGCAAATTTCTAAGGTGTTCAGATTGTTTCCATCTAGTGGGTGCTTTAAGGACCACACCTCAAACTGGAAGTGTTCTGTGTGTGCTATGACTGTACACTGAGCAAAAGGTGGAGCTTTCAAATTTTCAGTTTCTGTATTACAGTAATATAAACAAACCTGGTTCCTGCAAGAAACTATTCTGGATACAGCTTTGGCTTTGGCTTAGGCAGAGTAAATGTGTTTAAAGTTCTTCTGGCATATGTTTCCATGCAATAATTAACAGTATGCACATATGTACCTGCAGAATAGATGCTGACAAGCTATGTTTGAAATCACTAACTGTAACTTGATAAGCTGTGCAAAGAATGTTTCTCAAAACTTGCTGCAATCTAACATTATTCCCATCTTCAGTGTTTTAAATGTGATTTTAACATATTTTTCTTGCATTTTTAAATTGAATTTTGTGTACATCTTTGCTCTGGAAACTGTAAATCATAGGATTTAAATGCAGAATTGGATTAGAAAGAATTTGCTAGATAATGATATCCAGTACTTAATGTTAAATTAGGCTATCTTTTTACTCATATTAGTTGATCAAGTAGCACTTTAAAACAAACAATTATTGCACTTGCTACATCTTTGATGAGGCTGTAGAATGCCAGTCCTTAAATTTAAAAATATCCTGCTTATTCCAGTCCAAATCTATTGTTGACTAGTTCCTACCTATTTCTTACTTTGCTAGCAACATCTTTTTCTCTACACAATGTCTAACTCCCCCTATAACTTTTTCAGAGAGGGCACACCTTTTTATCTGATGTGATTGCTAAATAGCATACTCCTATGATTTCCTGCAGGAAGATTTTATTTTAGTTTTTTATGACAGTGTTAACAGTTGCACAGTTTTTGTACTTTGGAGTACTAACTTCTATTCAGTTAGTACTGTATTGAATGTGAGAACCAGATAAAATCTTTGAGCCATGATGTGTATTACATCATGTTTATGTGATACATAAATGTCTGTGTCATTTTGTGTATGACAGTTTGCTCCCTTGAGATCCCCAGTGCTCACTGTCTCTTTTCCTCACAGCCGGTTGCTGAACCAATTCCAATTTGCAGTTTCTGCCTTGGTACAAAAGAGCAAAATCGGGAGAAGAAACCTGAAGAGCTCATCTCTTGTGCTGACTGTGGCAACAGTGGTAGGTGACCATTTACAGGGCTGCTGGTTTTATCCCCTTCCCTTGAGACAGAAAAGCTGGTGCACTGCCTGGTGCTGCCCCGTGCATCTAGTAAGAATCTTGCCATTTAAGACAGAGAAGTCAAGTGTAGTCACTCCTGCTGACCCAGACATGTGAGGAACATGCTTCTGTGGCATACAATACAGTTGCAGTTCAGCTGAATCTTAGGCTTCCAGAGTGGAGACAGCTAAGTTAACCTAGCATAAATAATTCATTTGGTTCCTGGAAGTGTTTTTTGTTTTTTTTTTAATGTGGCAATGAAGACCAGTTTCTCCATGTTTCTCAATTCAGTTATGAAGAATTATCTTTGGTTTCTTTTGTATGTGAGCCTGCCATTTGCTATCTAGGGCATTGTTTTGTGTTATAAGTAGGTAAGAATAGGAGCACCTAAAAATAGGAGTGTCTGGATAACCAAAATTCTGCATGGGAATACCTAATTGATAAAGTAGTCTCTATGTGAGCTATCTATGACCATTTACAGGAGTATAGTGATTTTACCAGTAACATTTTCTCTTTTTTCTCTAGGTCATCCGTCCTGTTTGAAGTTCTCTCCAGAGCTGACAGTTCGAGTGAAAGCCTTGCGATGGCAGTGTATTGAATGCAAAACATGCAGTTCCTGTAGAGATCAAGGAAAAAATGCTGTAAGTATAGTGGAGTATTGGCTGAATAAAGAGGATACCAGTTCTGTGGCTGTTACATTAAACTACAAAATAAAATTATATTAGAGGCACAAATCTCCAGCTTTTAGTCTGGTACTCTTTCTGAGACCTGTGAAATACCTTGAATTGTCCATAGTTGAAAACGATGTGCCTGTTCTCTGAAATGGTGACAGATTAATGAAGGGCATGATGTTGATGCATATATAAACAGAGATTATGTCTTCAACAGGATAACATGCTATTTTGTGACTCCTGTGACCGTGGCTTTCACATGGAGTGCTGTGATCCTCCTCTTACCAGGATGCCAAAAGGTGAGGACTTTGTGGTGAAAAGGATAATTTAAGATGGTGTTGGAAGAGATCAGTGGGCAGGCAGTGCATCCACTTATTTGGTCCTCTTTTAGCTACATTTAACTCATTTTTGTATGGAATTACAGTTCAGGTATTAGAAACCAAAGAAGGGTCAGAACTTCACATCCAGGTTTTTTCACTAACTCCTGTTTCCTGTACATTACTGTCTGGGAAGGGTTTTGAAAAGAAATTCTTGAGGTTTGAAGGAATAGAAGTGATCCCTACAGATTAAAATGATCAGCTTTCGTTTGCATGAATAACCTTGTACAAAAGAAAGAGATGACTCCTTTGTTTTTGAAGTGATATCCATTTGGACAGTAGAATATTCTGGACAAATGAACTTCTCTTTCCAATCAACAGATTATCTATGGAAGATTCTTCCTTGGCAGTTAGAGGAAAACTTCCATATATAAGATAGTTGGAAATAGTATAGTCATAAGCAGATAATGGGATAATTAACCATTAAATTATGGTTTTCTGATGATGTACTGCCAGTTAAGGAGATTTCCTTTGTGTTTGGAACTCTCTGGGGGCTGGGGAATATTAACAGGGCTTGAGTTTAGATTGTTGAAGCATACACATAATTCTTCTTACACATATATGTGATAATCAGTGCCTTTGGTACTGTTCCTACCCTTAATCTCAGAAGGCTTGTGGACTGTATTTCTCCCTTTTGTCCTATAAAGCTGTCTCTTGCATTCAATGATGGGGACTTGTGTCTTACAGGTATGTGGATATGTCAAATATGTCGACCACGGAAGAAAGGAAGAAAACTTCTACAGAAGAAGGCAGCACAGATAAAAAGACGCTATGCTAACCCAATAGGACGTCCTAAAAACAGGTTAAAGAATCAAAACACAACGTAAGTCTCGACAAGGAAGAGTAAGATGTGAAATTCTGTAGGACAGGGGATATTTCTAAAATCTCTAGTCTACTTTGTGAGAAGTTTTCTTTTACAATTAAGAGCTGTTCATTACAGGTTTTCTGAAAAGGGCTGTGAAAGACTAGAAGTAACCTTAGTGCTTCTTTTTGGTATAGGTTCTCATCCTTTGTGTATTAACTTTCTCTGGAATTTTTACAGCAATTTCCTATCTGTACAAAAACTGTGGCAAATGACAAGTGTAATTGTTTAATGATTGCATAAATTGAAGCCTTCTGTGCAATGTATTTGTTCTGGTTACTGATTTTAAAATCTAATGTTGTGTTAAATTTGGTGAAAATCTATTGTTTATATTCAAATTAGTTTGACATAATGTTCAATGTAGAAGAAAAATAGTACAGTAATTCTACTGAGATGTTTAAATCCTGGCTCCTCTAGGGTACACAGACTCTTGATGACTCCTGTATTATTAAATTCTTCAGCTCACTTTCTGTGTGGTTGATAAATACATTAGAGAAGGTGGAAGGCCACCTTAGCACATCTTTTGACCATATCTCTCCCCTTCTCATCCTTTAGACCAAAAGGTCCTTTCAGCAAAGTTCGCACTGGTCCTGGCCGGGGTCGGAAGCGTAAGATGGCTCTGTCCAGCCAGTCAGCATCATCAGAAGGAGGATACCTGGAACAGACAGATGTCTTGGACTTCTGCAGAGATGGCAGCAACACCTTGAAGTTTAACAAGAAAACCAAAGGGCTCATAGATGGCCTTACTAAATTCTTCACTCCCTCCCCTGATGGACGAAAAGCTCGAGGAGAAGTGGTAGACTATTCTCAGCAGTATAGGATCAGGAAAAAGGGTACCAGGAAATCTAGCACTTCAGAATGGCCCACAGGTAAAGATTTTTCACCCTGCCAATGTAAGTATCCTGTATACCAAGCAAATGTTCAAAGGCTAGGATGTTGAAGTGACTGGAATTGTTAGAGGCTGGAAACTTTGAGCTGAAAGTTAACACTGGAATGCACTTACCTTTGGTGCTTTGAGGTAGTATTTGAGTTGGAAAAGGAAGTGATCCTGGAGACCTTACCCTCTTTATATGTGATGGCAAGGTGTGATGAGGGGTTAAATTATTACAGCGAGGTAGAATGCCCATTGGTAAGGAGGCATTTGCAGACAGCCTAGGAAATAGGCTAAATAATGTCACATTTGAAAGAAATAACATAGGCAGTGGTTCATAAAAAATAAGAGCAGCATGGTAGAAGTATGAAATGGAAAATAGATAACTAAAACCAGTCCAACAGACCCGGGAGTTTACAATCTATGGATGCATGCAAGTGTTCCTTAATTTTCTCAGCCATGGAGGAGGCTGTTTGTGCAGCTTGACATCTTCTTGCTGAAAACTGTCCCTTCCCTTTGGAATGCAGTTCTGGTTTCCTTGTTTTTTTTTTTAACTTTTCTAGATTAACATATTATCTATGCTTGGACCTTTATTTAATTTCTATATTTGGATATTTACAGTTTTGGTGGATGGTCCTGAATTGTTCCTAAGCAGGCAGTGGTAAATATTCCACAAAAAAAATACTATGTTTTAGTAGTATTAGAATAGTTACCTGCATTAACTTTTCTGGTGCTGGAAGAACAGCAATGTGACTTAATGCTTTGGGAGTGAAGTGTCTAGAGGGTTTTGTTGGTTTTTTTTTTTTAGGTTGGTTTTTTTTTTGTTGAAGGGGTATTTCTAAGGTGACGAATGTAGGTGTCCTGGTTTTGGTTTTGCCAGATACAGCATTGAAATAGTTGTGATCCTTGTTTGTGGAAAACAGGCTTAGTGGTAAGCCATTTATGCCTTCATGGTGCTATGAATATCTAGGTGGTGACATTTGGACCTGCTCAAATATAGGACAGTACCACTTACATGGCCCCAAATCTAGAACCTGTTCTTCCTTTGTGGTCCCAAATCTGAATAGAAAATCCCATCAAAAAAAACCTGGCACAGTGTGTGAATACAGCCAGATATTGTTTGTCACTGCACTAAAAGCAAATACTTTTTTGTAAATGTAGGTGAAGACAATTTTCTCTCTCATTTACAGACAATCAGGATGGCTGGGATGGAAAACAAGAAACTGAGGAGCGTTTTTTTGGAAGCCAGGATGTCTTAAATGAAAAAGACATGGAGTTGTTTCGAGATATTCAGGAGCAAGCACTGCAGGTAAAGTTAAATTTTCAGTGTCTGGCAGTAAGGACCAAATCTGTAAAAGAAATTTAAACAAATCTAAAACCATCACCCCAACAACAAAATAATAAGAAGAAATACAGACTTCAGATGAGACAGTCTGTCACAGAAGCTAATGTGCTTGATTTCTGCTGCTTGAGAGTAATGGAGAGCTGACCTCAAGAGAGCTGAAGGATAATAGAAAAGTCAGCATAAGAGTGAAAAAGGTTAAGGTGGCTAAAAAACCTTGGGGGCTGTGGCTTTAGTCCTCCCAGAACTGTTAAATTGCTGGTAAAACATGTGAACTAAACATTTAGTATCCTTATTTTTAGTTGCTATAAAATCTACAGTTACTATCAGAGGGACAGGAGAAATAAAGGTTGTAAGTAAATTAGTAGTTTAAAATACTCTATTTTCTATGTTTTTCTTCTAATAAATGTGAGGCTTTTTTTTAGTTCTTCAGCACTTGTGATGATAAGCAGGTTGTCACATCCTGTGATTGTTGGTTTGGTAGCTGCTGCATTCACAGCAGTCCATCTAGTCTCAGAGCTGGGAAGACACTAATGTGTGATGTTAAATACTTTCATATTCTAGTTTTTAACCTCAGGAGCAGTTTATGTTTCTGTTCTTCACTATTGAAATAACAAGAAAGAAAATTACAACAAGACTCGAAAAAGATTGTATTAAACTTCTCTTTCTACTAATTTCTGTTTTAAACTATGACATGCAACTCTTTGAATGGTAGTGGAGATACATGGTATGATAATGTTTATTAATTCTTTCTTTTTGTGAATCACATGGTTGCTTGAAGTGTGACTTTTTTAGTTTTTAGTGTCAGAGAGCAACATCTGCATCTTCCTAATTACCAGTGAGTTTGAGCAGGATGGACTGTGTAGATAAAAATGTTTTAATTTATTTAATCTTAAAAGACTTTCACTTGGAAATTCATGAAAACTTGGGTTTTCTTCCCCTTGCATAGAAAGTAGGGGTGACTGGGCCTCCTGATCCACAAGTCCGCTGCCCTTCTGTTATAGAATTTGGCAAATACGAAATCCAGACCTGGTACTCCTCCCCATATCCACAGGAATACTCAAGGTAAGGCTCTTCTGTGTTCTTCAGTGTTTATGGGAAAGCTGTACTCCAGCAGGCATAAAACCTGGTGGTTCCTACATTTTGGTGTCTGAAATATTGTTCTTCTGTGCTGCACATACAGTTGCTTTGCTGTTCTCTTGCTTAAGAACTTTGCAAATTGTCTAAACTGCAATCTCTGAACTTCATTCAGAAAGAGGAATGACTTGTAAGGGCTATAGCTAAAGGAAGAAAATTAAGTGAAACTCTTTATTCTGCCATTTAATAAGAACACATGGTCTGTCATGAGGAATTATTCTAGCTGTACAGACATTCCTGCTGAAGCTACAGTATATAAATGGAGTTAAATCACAAGAATTTTGGGATACTTGCATTCCAGTTGTTCATGTCAGTGTAGTGTGTAAAGCTGTTTTTAAAGCAGATGGGTAGGTGGTGATGTGACCCATCAGTCAAGGATGTATGCATAGAGCTGGGATGTTTTCTGTGACAGCAAGGAAAAGAAGGAATAGGAACTATTTCTCTCATCCATCCTAGCAGCATTAGTACAAAACTGGGAGGGGTTACTGCGTTTTTTGAGGATTTTAATACATTTCTTCTGGCATAACTTAATAATGTAAATGTAATTATGCAGGACATTAAGGGCATTTTTTTGATATGCATTTGTTACAGAATAAGTGTCATGACTTTAACTGTGGTAATGTGGTTTTGCCCTCATTAGCACACACACAGGGTGTGTATATTGGGTTTGTTTTTATCAAGCTCTCTGTTGGCAGGAGTGAGGGAGTTTATACCAAAGTCTCTGTCTTCACTCTCTCTTCTTTCTTTATCTTTGCTTACAGGCTACCGAAGTTGTACCTTTGTGAATTCTGTCTAAAATATATGAAAAGCAGAACTATTCTCCAACAGCATATGAAAAAATGTGGTTGGTTTCATCCTCCAGCCAATGAAATTTACAGAAAAAATAATATATCAGTCTTTGAGGTGAGTCAGAAAATGAAGCTGCTTGCTCTTATCTATAAAATAGGGTTCTCAGCACCTAATCATGTGATGAATTTTTCATAGTCCTAAATCTTCATTCTTTAAACATTGAGTTTCCAGGAGTGAAGAGCAACAAGCAAGGCAAGCAGCCAGTAGGAATTGACCTTGTGTCTAGATTATTCATCTGTAAAACACAGAAGATTCACTTTGTAAAAATCTGGGTTTTTTATTTTACAAAAATTAATTTTGAGTTGTCTCTTAAGCTATTGAATGTAACAGTGACTTGGTCTCAGCCTCTGTTCTGTGAAAGTTTTAAGTCCTTTGAGATGCTGCCTGTGACAGAGAAGTCTTCTCTCATGTTAAGACATTTCAAATGTATGGGGATACTTGAGTGAAGCCTGTCCTTGTGTAACAGCAAATGGAGTGACAGAATTTTTCCTCATGTCTCTAAGGTTGATGGCAATGTCAGCACTATCTACTGCCAGAATTTGTGCTTGCTAGCTAAACTCTTCTTGGATCACAAGACTCTCTATTACGATGTGGAGCCATTTCTTTTCTATGTGCTGACACAGAATGATGTTAAGGGCTGTCACCTTGTTGGCTACTTTTCCAAGGTAAGTATTTGGGTACAAATTGTTTGGTATGATGAGCAGTGCTGCTTTGGATTCTTTAAATTGCTGTAATTTAGGCTCTTGATTTTATATAATAAGTTATGTAATACAGATACAGACATCTGTTGCAACTAGGTTTTATTTATATTACATTTGGAGACCACCAGTTAGTAAACCCAAGTTTCCTGCAATATTGAATAGCATATACCTGCTAAGGAACTTCTACTCCAGCTTAGTGGTTAAAAAAAACTTTTCAAATTACTTCCTGCTCTTGGTGGAGATTGGGTAGTATTGTTTCTGAGACAGAACTGCTGGGTAATTCTGTCTATCTCACCTTTTGTTCTGTATATACATTGTTTTCCAAACAAGTTTGGCAACTTTGCACCTGATTTGAAGCCTATTACTTTTTTTTTTTTTTTGAGGGAATGGGGCCAAGATTTTAGAAGGAACTTCTCTTAAGATTTTTATCCTTAGTTATTTCAATTATTTTAAAACAGTTTTATTTGAAGCTTTTTTGTTTTAGTAGTCAGAACAGCAGATATGAGACTGGATTTTGGTATATTTTGCTTGTAACATTTAAAGAACCACTGGAATACTGGAGTCTTGCAATGAGCTTAGCTGCCTTCAGATATATCCTTAGAATTTACCTTCTCTGCAGCCCATGTTCTTTACTGTACACTATGCAAGCAAAAGGTTGTGTCAAGTATTCATTCTTTCTGCTTTTCTTATCTGAAATGATGGTAGAACTTTAATATTGTCTCTTCAAAGTCTTTCCTTGGCTTTATCATTCCTAAGAAACATTGACTGTGGCTTCCTATCTTGCTTTTTGATCTAGAACTACTTGGGCACTCTTACAGAGCAACTTCCACTATTTCTCACTGATCTGTTTTTTCAATATGATGCTTTTTTTTTCCAACAGGAGAAACACTGCCAACAGAAGTACAATGTTTCCTGCATAATGATTCTTCCACAATACCAGCGTAAGGGCTATGGCAGGTTCCTAATTGACTTCAGTAAGGAACTTCTTCTTTACTTTTTTATTCTGTCTTTCAATATTTTAAAGGACTTAACAGTAGAAACAGATATTTTTCAAAATAAAACACATATCAGGACAAAGGCTTTTAAAGCTCACAAAATAATCTGAAATTCACTTTACTCTTTTTGTTGGAACTTCAGCTCTAAGACAAATTGATCATTTTCCCCTTAATTCCAGTGTTTTCTATGTAAGCAGCTTAAGGTAGAAACTGAAGGCCTGTGGCAGTATAGTGATTTTTATAGCAGAAGCTTGTCTTGTGCATGTAGTTCCTTATACAGAAAGCCAGCTGTAATGGTCTGTGGAAATCTTCAGCAGCTTGATTAGGTGAATGAGTGTCTTAAGCAAAACTGTCTTACATTTTAATTTAATTTTGAGAGCAATAAAACCAGACTTATTTAAGCTCTGAATACTCAGATAATTCTGAGATTCTTACATGTATCTCTGTAATGTCATGGGAAAGTTCCCCTGTAACTATACATTGTTATTATGCTAGGGCAATTTAATACAATATAATTTAATACAATTTTATTAAATTGTTTTATTTAAATTTATTATGTAAATAATTACGTAATAATTATGTAAAAATTTATTATTTATTGTATTAATACAATACAATACAAAATTTAATACAATTTAATATGTCCTGTGGACATACAAATTTTGGAGTTAATGTTCAGAGAAAAACTCTACTGGTAGAATTATATCAGAATGTCTTTTGTAGATAAGTTTTTGTTCTCCTGAAAATACTGGTGAAACAAAAGAACTCAAGGATGTATCTTGAGAAATGAAAAAATGCAGGTTAAGGTAGAACAGCAGTGAGAAGGCACATTTGTCATCTTCTTTCATCCATCACCCTTTGTCTCACTGGGTAGAGTACAGCCTCTCAACCTTTATTGAACCTGTGCACTGTATCACAGTCTTAAATTAATGAAATCTCTGCAAATAGAGCTTGAGACTCTCCAGTATGATCCTGAAGTTTGGCAGTAGAGAATTTTCAAGAAAATTATTAGTCATATAAGTTTTAAGAGTCTGTATTTCCTCTGTCATTTCCAAAATTGCTATTGCAATTGTGCTTCAGGCTTGGTGTATTTTCTAGGTGGCACCTGCTGCCATCTCGTGGCATTACCTATAGTCAGTGTTGGATGGCAGCAGAGTTCAGAAATACCTCACTCAGTCACTGAATAACAGGAATTTAAACAAGCAAGTAAAAAATGGGCAATAACTTGAAGTATCCTTCAGAGTTGTCATCTACATCGTGTAGGCAGCACCAAGGTATTATATAAAGCCTTTGTAGAAGTTGGGGTGGAAACAGAAGCTAATATTTTGAAACTTTTTTGTGTGTCTTTTAGGCTATTTGCTTTCAAAGCGTGAGGGTCAAGCAGGATCACCAGAGAAGCCCCTGTCAGACCTGGGGCGCCTGTCATATATGGCTTATTGGAAAAGTGTAATATTGGAGTGCCTTTATCATCAACGTGACAAGCAATTAAGCATTAAGAAATTGAGTAAGCTGACTGGAATCTGCCCTCAAGATATCACTTCCACCCTGCATCATCTACGAATGCTTGACTTCCGTAGTGATCAGTGAGTACAGGAGTCCTGTTGTAATCCCAAATGCCTTCAGATGTATTTCATTAAAATTTAATGGTGTTTGAAGACAAGTCACATCTAATAAACTTGATTTTACTAAAGACTTCAGTGTCCAAATACTGAGACTCATGAGCAATGCAAGAATCATTCACTACCAAAGCTGGTTTAGGTGTCTGGCTGTGTAGCACTGCAGATGTGGAATTTCAAGGAATTTGCTGCTGTGAGAGAGAGCAAGTTGGTTTCTTGGTCATGTTTTCTTGGGATCCCTCAGCCAAATCAGTCTAATACACTCTAAAATAGAGCAAAGAACTTCCCTTCTCTAGAGGCAGATCTGCTCCTTATTTTCAGTCAATGAGCAGACAATTGTTTCCCTCCTTTTCCCTTTGTCTCAAAAACGCCATAAATTGTGTGGATTGACTTAAAATGCTTGAAGAGTGGGAGAGATGAAGTGTGTTGGTGTAGAGATCACCTGCTTGCTCAGCCAAAAAGTCAGGTGAAATACTGGGAATTAGTCTTGTTTCAGACCATAGCAGTTTGGTGAGTGGGGTTGTATTCTATTGTGTTTGTGTTAAAGTTGAAGCTTATTTGGAAAACTTGAGAATAGTTCTATGTCCTCATCTCCCAGTACACATTTAACTAGTGATATTTCTCTCAGACCCTAAAGTGCACTATGGTAGTGGGACTGCAACTTTTCTTGAGCAGTCCTTTTATTTCTCTTCAGTAGCTTTCACCTTGTATGGCCCATTCCCCAAATACCCCTTGTCCATAATAAAAATGATACTCTGCAACTGAATGTTACCCATGGAAGGATAATGGCTTCACCATTAACCAGAAGTGGAAAGAATTTTAACCAGAATTTTAATTAATTTAAGAATTCTTAATTTTAAATTAAGAATTTAAATTCTTAATTTTTTAAGAATTCCCTCAGTTGTGAGATACTTTCTCTGGTAGTCAGATGTGACTGCAAATTGTGCTATTTTAATGAGTTTCTGTTCTCTCTGAAGTTACTTGTGGCAGCACTGATTGAGAGTAATACATTTTTTGTAATATATCTGTTTCACATGGCAACGTGTACAGTATGTCAGCTGTTATTGATCAGAGTATTATTGCTGTTCAGATTTGTGATCATTCGTCGTGAGAAGCTTATCCAGGAACACATGGCAAAGCTTAGAACTAACGTCCGGCCTATTGATGTGGATGCAGAATGTCTGCGTTGGACACCTGTGATAGTTTCCAATTCAGTTGTCTCTGAAGATGAGGAAGAGGAAACAGAGGATGGGGAAAATGAAGAGCAACAAAAGCAGAAAGAAAAGGATCCAGAGACCAGTGTAAGAGTGAATCTCTTATTTCTGTGTGGCATGTAGTTTATACGCAATGCTTTTGGAGGCAGCGCTAACAAAATTTAAAATGTGAGCTTGTGCATTTGTCATAATCATAAAGAGCAGTGCAGTCATGGTTAGTTTATATATATTTGTGGTTTCAGATTAGAAAATAAAACTCGAGAAAACATCAAGGCATAGTCTAGAGAACAATCCTTGAAGGGATTGCACTCTTGCATCAGGTGGTGAGCACTGAGTAGAATACTAAGAGGCAAATTATCTGCTGTTACTGCATTTACATTAAACTAATGGTGTATTTTAATGGGAAAATAGCTTCCAGTTTTTCTCACTTTTTTCTTGAAAATTGCACAAATACTGTGCTTGAATATAGCAAGGTGCAGTCAGCATTCTGGCACACCACTGAATGGCTGAAGTGACTTTTTGGGAAGCTAAGTGAGGTATATTATCACCTCTGAGGAAAGGAGTAGCAAGTAGCACTACGTGAATCTCTTAAAGGTCAAATCTTTTCTTAATCCCAGATTTTTAAAAGTCGCTTTTGTTAAACTTTTCTGACTTTTTTCTCAAACACTTTTGTGGAATCACATTTAGGATAGGCATTTATGCTGAAATCAGAAGTGTGAAATCTATTTGTTTTTATTTAAATCAGATGGTAAAATCTGTGTCATGGGAGAAGAAAGAGCAAGAGCCTTACTCACCACCAGAGAGTGAAAAAAAGCCAGACATTGTTGCTCCAGCCAATTCTACACGACCAAACAAGCACATTTTTTCCCTGGATAGTCTTCCTGCAAACAGTCAGCCATCACGAAGAGGTCGATGGAACCGCAAGAGCAAAAAACTTCATGAGCCCTTTTGTGAGAAGGAGCCAGCATTGCCCATCGAGGAAAAAACAGCAGTTCCCAGTGGACGATGCAGTGAATGTGAGGAAAAGTCAGCAGCCTCACGAGGCCGGTGCAGTGACTTTGAGGAGAAGTCAGCCTCCTTGCAAGGAAGATGCGGTGAATGTGAGGAGAAATCTCCAGCCTCCAGAGGCCGCTATGCTGAAGATGATGAAAAATCTGCAGCTTCCCAGGGACAGTATGGCAAAGGTGAAAAATCTGCAATTCCCCGTCGGCAGCACGGTGAAGCTATGGAAAGGTGGAGGGGGCAGTTGAAAAAGAACACAGAGCCACTGAAATGTAGATTCCCAGAGGACTGTGACAGATTACCCCGGCGCTACAGTGATAGTGACAGGGCACTTCTGAGGTGTTTTAGTGAGAGCAGTGAAGAGGAAGATGATGAGCCTGTGAGTCCTCGATCAAGCTCTCCACCTGTTCTCACCAAGCCAACATTGAAACGAAAGGTGTGTGCCTTATTTCTTGTCCTTTTTGACAGTTACTCAGTCAGTTTTGTCAGTATGTTGGGGCTTTCTGAAGGATGGTGTGCAGTTCATGAGGTCTGTATTAAGTGTACAGGGAGCACATGTTCAGTGTTCCAGAGCTCTCTCTGCAGGGTACTTCCTGCTGAGTTTTTCTGGTGGTGGTTTTTGGTAAATCAGAGGTAGGAGTTTGAGGGGTTTTTGAGTCTAGCTTCGATCTTGTGCTTTTGATTTTTTTTCTAACTTAGTTATTGCAGTTTTTCTCAGTCATGCAAGATAGAAACAAATACAGTCCTACTTATGAAATAAGCTTGCAAAACACAAATGCTCTCTAAACAACTAAAATCAGAGTGTAAATAAAGGAAATTATTTACCATGGAGATGTGAATTCTATCAATGTGTCTAAGCAATTGCTTTCTTCACTAAAAAGTTCTCTACTGTATCATTTTTGCACCTTATTCTAAGCTATTCACATCTGTGTTCTGTGTTCAAAGTTCCAGCTGTTATGGATGGGCTGTTGGCTTCAGCTGTTTAAATTCTAACTCGTGGCAGGTGCCAGACAGTATTTCTAGTGAATTCTGGATTCTAGAAGGGAGTTCTCTGCTGTTCATGTTTTGTATTTATCTAGTGTTTCGTCTCTACTGCACATGATAAAATATCTTCTCTTTTCTCACCTTCCACTTTCAGAAACCAATTCTTCATCGGAAGAGGCGGGTCCGCAAGCGTAAGCACCACAACAGCAGTGTTGTCACTGAAACAATCTCAGAAACCACAGAAGTGCTGGATGAACCATTTGAGGACTCAGACTCTGAACGACCAATGCCTCAATTAGAGCCTACATTTGAGATTGAGGAGGAGGAAGAGGAGGAGGAGGAGGATGAAGAAGAGGAGAGTGAACTTTCATCCAGTGGATACTTTCAGCACTTAGCCCAACCAGACACACTCAGGCATAGACCCTCTTCTAAGAGGAAGTCCAGAGATGAGGAGGAGTCTGATGACAATAATGGTATGTATGGTGGTACACTAGTGAAAGTTTGATAGATTGTGTTGGATGACAGCTCATGACAGAACCAGCTGCTTTCTTTGGCTTGTAACTTCCAGCTGAAATGTAGGTTAGGCATAAATTACCAGTCAAACTAGCCTCAGACATTCCCTAGTTTTATGAAAAAGTGGTGCATACATTTGACTTTCTTATTGGCAATGACCTGATCCCAGGCTATCCTTTTGATTCAGCTTTCCTAATGGAATTGGTATCTGTGATAGTGAAAAAACCTATGCAGCAGAGTCACTTAGAGAAATAAAACGGAAATGAACTGGCAAGCCCCCAATTTTCCATAACAAAGGGAAATATTAAATTGTCTCTTCTGACATCCGCTTCTTCATCACATTGCATGTTCTCCCTCTCAGCTTCTCATATCTCCTAAAGTTCTCTGAACCTTTGGTTCATAAAACAAAATGATTTGGTTGTGACTGGTTGCTTAGAGTCCACTGACAGTTCAGAAGACGCATCTGTCATTCAGATACTCCATTAGAAATCTTCTTTATTAGATGTCCTGTTGTTTTGATGGGCTACACAGTGCAAAGCAGTCAGCGAAATAAAAGTGAACAGCTGTGTGCAAAACAAGCATGGTGCCCTTATCCCACAAGAAAAAATTGTTGCCTCATTAATTGATGACTTTCAATTAGACTGTGGTTACCAGAGAAGAATCTTTCTCTCAAAGTACTTTAATGCTAAAAGCATTAATACAGTAATAGCCAGGTTTACTATCTATTTATCATCAGTTACCCTTAAATCCTTACTACAGCATATAACTATGTAGATTTAGTGCAAACATGTGCAGACAGCATAAGTTGGCTTGGTGGGAATACATGCACTGTCATCTTACACCATTGGTTTTTTTAAATTCTGTTGTGATTAGATTACTCATTAAATACATTTATGGTACTCCAGCACCATTAGTAGGACTATGGAGTCAGAGACAGATCCATTAGATCAGTTGTTTTACGTTTTTTTCATTTGTGCTCTTGTGAATGTTTTCTGATAGAGATGCAGTGGAATTCCCCTTTAGAGATTACACACACACATGTTCTTTTAAAAAATACATCAGTGATTTTTAACCATCTTTTTCAGACTAGAAATAGTCCTTTAAGTGCCCAGGGATCAAAAATGGTACTTGGAAAGCCACTGTTTTAACTCACACCCATTTTATATTTCAGTGATAAATTTCTGGCTCACCTGCTTTATAAATAGTTGTCATTTAGTGCTTTCTGCTCCCTTGTCTCATTTCTGTTGGTTTTTTTCCCTCTGAACTTCTGCAGATTGGTCAGAACCCCTGAAGTAATAAAGTAGTAACCATATTATTTTAGGGTATTGCAGCTCCTGACATCACACACTGCTTTTGCCTTCAGTGCAGATGCCTTTGCATATACATATTAAAACTGTAATGCTTTTAGAGAAAATACAGTGTGCTGTCAGTTACCTAAACATGTTCATCACAAACAGCTGGCTTTTTATTTTGATAAAAAATTAGGCTGGGTGAGAGGGACAGCACTGGCTTATGACAATTCAAAAATATAGTGTTGCAGCAATTAACAAATGGTTCAGATTTAGACTATTTTTATCATAACTATGAGGTAGGAATGTTTATAGGAATCTTAGAAAAATTTTGGAGGTTTTCCCATCACTACAGAAACCTGCTTGTGATTTTTTTTCTTTTCTTTTTATAACTTTCTGACTAGGGGCCAGATTTTTCTGCTGAGAACTTAATGTCTAGCTGAGGCAATGCATTGAAAGTGTTTTAAGATTTCCCTGAAATGCAACATTGCAGTTTCTTAAATGGGTGTCTGATGAAAATGTTTGAACAGTGTCTTTCAATTCGTATTTTCAGGTAACCCACCCTTGAAACCATTATCTATGCTGAGGAATAGTGAAGCAAAAGATTCTTCACTTGAGCCAGATACTTCCACACCTATGAAAAAGAAGAAGGGATGGCCAAAAGGGAAAAGCCGAAAACCAGTCCACTGGAAGAAAAGACCTGGTCGAAAACCAGGTTTTAAACTGAACCAGGAAGAGGTGCCACTATCAGTTCAGGATGAAGTAGTTGATGAAGTGGTAGCTAATTCAAAACCAGGGCGTAAGGCCAAAATTTCAGATAAAGAAGAATGTGTTGAGCAGAAAGACCTGCCTCTCACTGAGGAAAGGAAAGAGGAAGATGTGAATATGGAAGCAGAAGAGGTAGGAGAGGGAGAAGAGGAAGATATAGCCAGCAGTGAAGTAAGAGCAGTTTCTCCTGTGGACAGCAACAGCAGTCCAGTGCCAGAAGTAAAAGAACCTGAGATAGAAGAGGAAGTAGAGGAGAAGCCACGGATTTTAGAAGAGCAGAGGCAATCAGAAGAAGAGCAGCAAGAGTTAGACGAACCTGAACATGACCATGAGGAAGAAGAGGAAGTTGCAGTAGTGACAAATCAAAATGAAGATCACGATGCTGATGATGAAGATGATGGTCATCCAGAGTCTTTGAAGAAAAAAGAACTGGAGGAACAGCCTGTTAAAGAAGGGGTGAAGGAGGAGCCTCAGGTGCAAGAATGTTTTTTAGAAACAAGCATACCAAGCAGTAGAGAAGATGCAAAAGAAAAAGATGAAGCAGAGGCAGATTCTGAGGAAGAGCAGGCTTCCAATGAGACATCAGTGGGCTCAGAGCATGTCCCTGGGTCTGAAGATGATCACGAAGAAGAGCAAGGTAATAAAGAGGGGTTAATTGAATTAAAGGAAGAGGAGGAAATTCCTCATAGTGAACTAGATCTTGAAACCGTTCAAGCAGTCCAGTCCTTGACACAGGAGGAAAGCAATGAGCATGATGTAGCTTACCAGGACTGTGAAGAAACTCTTGCAGCTTGCCAGACTTTGCAGAGTTACACCCAGACTGAGGAGGATCCTCAGATATCAATGGTTGAAGATTGCCAGGCCTCAGAACACAACAGTCCAATATCCTCTGTTCAGTCCCACCCCAGCCAGTCCGTGCGTTCTGTCAGCAGCCCAAATGTGCCTGCTCTGGAGAGCAGTTACACACAGATAAGTCCTGAACAAGGATCCCTGTCCGCACCCTCTATGCAGAACATGGAGACCAGCCCCATGATGGATGTGCCTTCAGTATCGGACCACTCTCAGCAGGTGGTGGATAGTGGCTTCAGTGACCTTGGCAGCATTGAGAGCACTACAGAGAATTATGAAAACCCCAGCAGCTATGACTCCACTATGGGAGGCAGCATTTGTGGAAATAACTCTTCCCAGAGCAGCTGTTCGTATGGAGGACTGTCTTCTTCTAGCAGCCTCACTCAGAACAGTTGTGTTGTCACTCAGCAAATGGCAAACATTGGCAGCAGTTGCAGCATGATGCAGCAAAACAGTGTCCAGCCTGCAGCAAACTGCAATATCAAGTCACCTCAGAGCTGTGTAGTAGAAAGGCCCCCAAGTAACCAGCAACCAACAACACAGCCACAACAGCAGCAGCCTCAGTCCCAGCAGCCACAGCCCCCACCTCCTCCCCAGCAGCAACCTCCATTATCTCAGTGTAGCATGAACAACAGCTTCACCCCAGCACCTATGATCATGGAAATACCTGAATCAGGCAGCACTGGTAACATAAGTATCTATGAGAGGATTCCAGGGGATTTTGGTGCTGGGAGCTATTCACAACCATCAGCCACATTCAGTTTAGCCAAGTTGCAGCAGCTGACAAACACCATTATGGACCCTCATGCCATGCCTTATAGCCATTCTCCTGCTGTGACTTCCTATGCAACCAGCGTTTCTCTTTCCAACACAGGGCTGGCTCAGCTGGCTCCTTCTCACCCCCTGGCTGGCACCCCACAAGCACAAGCCACTATGACACCCCCACCAAACTTGGCATCCACCACCATGAACCTCACATCACCTCTGCTTCAGTGTAATATGTCTGCTACCAATATCGGTATCCCCCACACCCAGAGGCTGCAGGGGCAGATGCCAGTCAAGGGGCACATTTCCATCCGCTCCAAATCAGCCCCCCTGCCCTCAGCAACAGCACACCAGCAGCAGCTGTACGGCCGCAGCCCGCCCGCCGTGGCCATGCAGGCTGGGCCTCGGACCTTGGCCGTGCAGCGCGGCATGAACATGGGAGTCAACCTGATGCCAACCGCGCCCTACAACGTCAACTCCATGAATATGAACCTGAACGCCATGAACAGCTACAGAATGACACAGCCCATGATGAACAGCAGTTACCATAGTAACCCTGCCTACATGAATCAGACAGCACAGTATCCTATGCAGATGCAGATGGGAATGATGGGGAGCCAGGCCTATACCCAGCAGCCTATGCAGCCAAATCCTCATGGAAACATGATGTACACTGGCCCCTCCCATCACAGCTACATGAATGCTGCTGGGGTGCCCAAGCAGTCTCTTAATGGACCATACATGAGAAGATGAGCAAGATCAACTTGCATCCTAAAAACTGAAATAAATATAAATAAAGGAACCTTTTATACTGACGAACCAGAGAAAATGGACCTTTTTCCAGTTAAAATATTGCTGTAGATTTAGAGGGATTTTCTTTGGTTTATTTTATTTTTTAGGAAGCCTGGTCTTTATTTTTTTGATTTTTGTTTGTTTGTTTGTTTTTTCTTTTCTTCACAATCGTCAAACATTTTACAGCTAAAATCACTTACAGATGTTTTTAGAGGGGAAACATGCACAAAATCTTCTCATAATTTAAAAAGAGCCTTACTTTGCTGACAAAGTGGACAGACTGTGTAACGTGAAATCATCTACTTAAAATTTTTTTCAATATATGTCCTTTTCCCTCCCCTGTGCCCCTCTGTATGCAGTTTCTAGTGCTGCAGCCATGTAAAATGTTTGACATCTCAAAGAATAACAACCCTTCCCTCTAAACCCCACCTAACATTTCCTACTTCTAGCAGGAGGCACTTATTGGGAGATTTGGAAGGGGACACAAGAGGATAAAGGAAAATCTTTATTTCTGCAAGTCAGGAAAAAGCTTTAATTTTCCTTGACTCCCTCACCCTCAGTAAAATTTGGAGTTAAGTGTAAACAATAAACCATGCACATTGGTGTTTTTGTAGATGAGTTAATTGAAATTGTATGTTTTATGCTGAAAGTATAATGTAACTTTAAAATGATCCCATTCACCACCCCGACGTGCACGTGAACACACACGTGCATGCACGCACACATGTTCTGTCACTGAACTGCTGGAAGCATCTCAAGAGAGAACTTGTTCAGTATCCCTTCAGCAGTGGTGAAGAGGACAGGGTGGGTAATGGTCTGTTAGGACAAGAAAATGCTTACAGGCTCTTCTGGTGACCTGCGAGTCAGCCACAGCTCTGAGATCCCAGACTGCTTTAGTACATGCTTGGAAATGCTGAGGGGTTTGGTTCTGAGCCTTTGAGTCAGACTGAGCTCAGAAGCAGCTGTTTCCAGTTAATCTCTTGGCTTGGGAAATGCTGGAAGAAAAAAGTGTGCATTTGGTGACTGGGATGAGAACCCTGTGGTGTCCTTGTCACTCTTCCATTCCTGGTCTGGGGTAGGAAGTTGCTGAATGTGCCGCTTTCTGGGGGGGGTCAGTGATGTTTTTCCTGATTCTCTTACCGTGTTTGATATCCAGTTTGTAGAAATAGCCACACATTTGATCTAGTGTGGGAAAAGAAGGGAATCGGCCTCTTTTACAGCAGTGAAACCGTCCCAACAGCATAGCAGGATCTAGGCGGCAGGATTTTGCTGTTTATTACTGCAAAATCCAATTTACATTAATTTTGGCTACACTGCTGGCATGTCACCCAATACAAAAAGGGACAACCCTTTAATGTAAAGTTCTTTTTTTTATTGTATGTGAAGTAGAAATGCAGACACATTAATAAGACTAATTCCTTTTGTTTTTAAACCAAAAGAATCTAAAAGTTGGGGTTTCTTCAGATGCACTAAAATGGACTTTCCTCCAGTAACTGCTAACCATAAAAGGCAGAATTCAAAGGACTTCCACTTTTTATTTCTGTTTAGTTTTGAGCATGTACAAGGCTGTGTAGGACCCCATTTCTCTGTATATACTATTCCAGTTCCAAATAACTCGTGTAGAAAGCGCACTGTGCTGCCCTCTCTTCTTAGATCTTCAGCTGTGTCGCTGCTTCCTGGGGGTGGGGGTGGGTCTGAGACAGGAGGAGAAGCTGTTGAAACGAGGGCCATGAATTTAGTTTGTTTGCCTTTACGTTTGGTTTGGTTTTGTATGGGTTTTTTTATCAATTGGGCAGCTCCCTTTTCCACAAACCTTTGTGACTGTAGAACTATTGTAGAAAAAAAAAGTTCTTTTCTATATATAAAAAGAAATTATCCAACGCAGTAATATTGGTACCTACCATTTTTTCACTTCTGTTTAAAAAAAAATGTATTTTTAGCAAGATAACTTGGGTAATCTTCTAAAAGAAATTAAAAAAAACTCACTGTTAGTGACTTCGATGCCTTTTAAAAATAAGAGCTTTTTCATTTCATTCCATCTTTAAAATTTTTTATCTTTGTTGTAGAATATTAAAAACTATTTTAAGAAAGATAAAATTCTCTTTAAAGAGATCTCTAGAGTGTGTGAATAGGAGCTCCAGATGCCTCTAAAAGCCGCATGTACAAATGAAGCTGAGTCTATTCCTGTCTGTTTATATTTGCTTTTCCTGTTTTGTAACCTCTTTGTACTTTGTTCATGGTGACTTGTAAGCTAAGGGGAAGGGGGTGCCTAGATGCCTTTGTAATTCTCCATGTCATACGCTCCTGGCTGGATGGTCTCCCTTCCTCTCCTTGTATGTAATATCACTTTTTTTTCCCCTTTCTAGCAAGTACTTTCAAAAGAACTCTGTACATTTTAACATAAAAAAAATAAATTATGTTGAGCCATTTTGGATGTCAGTTGTGCGTGTAAATTTTTTTTCTTCCATTTGAGGGGTGAATGCTGTCCCTGATACTTGGTCCTGGGAGTATGATTCCCTGTGGGCCTTTTCACATGAAAGGGAATTCACTTAAGAGATCTCTTGTTCGTGTTAATTTTAATCTAGAACTTCCAGTTAGAGAAGAATTTAGAAGAACAAACTCGAAGCTTTTCCAGAAATCACCACCTTCAAATTCCTCTCTGCCGAGGCTGGCCAAAACCAAGCCTGGTCCTGGCTTTTATCAGCTTCAGTTTGTAATGTTGACCTGCATCCTTTAAACCTGGCAGCGTGTTTGAAGTTTCCTCCATCCCCTTCAGCCGCTCTTTCATCTGTAATGAGAACCTCACATAGGAGGAGAAGGAGACATTTTACCCAGCAAGGCTTGCCCTGCAGCTTTAGGGCACAGTTGGATCACTGGGGTGCCATCCTGCTGTGTTGCTGTGCGTTCTCCAAATCTCAGAGCTCTGACAACGCTAGAGGGAAGCACAGTTCCAGCCTGGGTGTGATCCACGCTGGAGTTTGCCGTGGCAAGGATGTCGCCGTTGAGCAAGAAATGACACAAACTCACCAGCAGGCTGGTTTGCACAACAGCAGCTTCAATACTAAAAACTCTCCTCCTTTATAGACAGCTTTGACACCTTCTACTTCATTGGGTAATTAACAAAAACATCTTTCTCACAAACAGTCCTTGAGAAGAACAGAAAAACAGAGTAGGAAAACACCAGGTTGTTTATACTAACAAGTTATCATCGTTTCTCTACAACTCCCTAAAAAGTCTCACAAGTCCACTGTGAGAAAACAAATCTCGTTTTCTCGCTCTCTGACCAGGCTGTCACATCCACACAAGCATGATAACCTTCAGGAAAGAGCCACTGCCCTGGCCTCCCGTGGTCCAAGGGCTGGCCCGAGCCAGATAAACACCACAAGAACCTTCCAAAGGCTTTTCCACAGACGTGCTCTCACAAGGCTGTCTTCAAGAAGGCAAGCTGTTTATAAAAAGCATTATTTGATCAAACAGGCTGAATTGTTAACTGGTTGTTAATTCAAAAATAGCAACAAAAAACCCAGCCTCAGTTTGTGTGGGCTGACTTGATGACAACCACACTTGGGATCCATGAACAAGGTGACCTCTTTTTTAGAATCTTGACCAGCAAACTATCAAATCCTACCATTAGAGAATGACTAAACAGGGGAAAGAGGGGGGGGGGAGTTGTTGGAAGGGTTTGTGGGTTTGGTTTTTTTGTTTGGTTTGGTTTGAGGTTTGGTTTGGTTTGGTTTGTGGTTTGGTTTGGTTTGGTTTGGTTTGTGGTTTGGTTTGGTTTGGTTTGTGGTTTGGTTTGGTTTGTGGTTTGGTTTGGTTTGGTTTGTGGTTTGGTTTGGTTTGGTTTGGTTTGGTTTGTGGTTTGGTTTGGTTTGGGAGAGTTGCCAAGCCAGAACAGGTTTGAAATGTCTGTTTTGAAGAGCAACAACCTTTGGTACCACAGAGCATGGTGTGAACAGCTGCTCCTGCAGGTTCTGCTGTGGACATGGGGAGAGTTGCTCTGTTCAACACTGTCAGGTTTGTTCTAGTTGATAGGTGAACCAAAATGTCTGCTTCCAGCTCTCAATGTGCAGAGAAGAGTTTGAATGCAACCTACAGCCACAAACTACTGCCTGGGAGACTCGAGTTGTGGTTCTTGAAAGAAACTAACTGAAATGAGAATGATCTTAAAGGGTTACGGCAGTTCTGAAAGCTCATCAGTGAGATAATTCAGAAAAAGCTAAAAAGAACTGAACCATCTTAATTAGCTCAGGGAAAAAGCTCCTTGCTGAGATCCAATCTCTGCAAGATCTCTGCAAGTAATAGAGGAATGCAGATTGACAGAGGCAGACCAGGTTTACAGCAGCTAGGTGAGGCCTGCAGCATCTTTTATCTTCACAGCTTGTCAGCCAGAATAATTTACCTAAAAATAGATGCCTGAAGTTGAGCTTTGAATGCAAAATTCTTTTGCCCCAAATACAGAGAATCTCAGCAACTTCACCAAACATTGATTTTTTCACCTAGAGCAAGGCAGGACTGGAGCTTTATGCTTAATCTCTTGAAACAGGTGCAGTAGCTTGCAGAGAGAGTCAGGAATTTGTTTCCATGCTTCCTTCCTTATGGGAGGCTCTATTCTGTTGGACAGGTCTGTATGTGAAACCAGCACAATGACCTTGTTCATTTTGTTGTCATAATTTTCCTAAGGGCTCCTCTGTCAGTATTTGTTTGTTCTCCCTTGCCAAATACTTTGCCCTTTGAACTCGAGATAGTGACTGTTGTCACCATGTCAGTATGTTTGTCATTTGTGTCACATAGTAGAATCCCAGAATGTGACTGAGGTAACAGAGTTATCATAGTAAAAAAAATCTGTTTTCAAGGAAAAAAGCGATAAATATGGTGCTATGTGACAAATAATTAAATAAAATTATTGGAAAACTTCTACTCATATGTCGGCTAATATATGCACATGGTGCCTTTCAGCTAAAGGAGAAAGTCTGTTTACTGAAACCCTGTCGTCCTCTGTTTCCCCATTTTACACAATAGGAACAAGCAGCAACAAGAGATCATCTGCAATTCCAGATACTTCCCAAACAGCTTCTCCAAAGAAGATAAAATCACTGTTGGACAAAAAAAATATTATGTGGTGAGTTAAGTGAAATGACTAAGTCCATTTCCTACTTCTCCTGTCCTGAGTCCTGCATGAATGTTGAAGACAATGAGCTTTTTTTTTTACAGATCTCCGGGGTCCCTTTTTTACCAACCAAACACCGACAGCTCCTTGAGAGCTGGACCTTGGTATCAGTCATGGGCCAAATGCTTTCTAACTGAGAACATCCTAAATCTAAGCCCCTGCTCAGGACAATCTTATGTGTATGGCAGAGGTACCTACTTCCAGTTAACTTGACTTTTAATTCATGCTGTCAAAATTCAAGACAGGTGTTTGAAAAACAGCTCCCACTGATGCCAAAGACCATTCAGCTGGCATGCTGCTTGCCCACATCAGAGAGCTAAGCATCAATTCAAATCCTAGCAGCTAGGGAGGTACCAAGACAACAGCTCTGAACCTATAATTTGGTAGGGATTAAATCCTCTCTGTATCTTGGGGGAAAGGTAAAAGGGTGTCAGATAGAAAGAACTGAATTGTTACTGCTCAGCAGATTTCCTGGATCAGGGCTTCAGGCAGTCCCGATGGGAGGAGCTCTTCTCCAGGGGAGCAGGTTCAAGTTGCCCTGTGCTCCCTTCTGATAAAAATCTTCTGCAGTCTGAAGTAGGCAAGACTGCAGTTACTTTAGGAGTGTCCTTGTCCTCCTTTGCGTTGTGGTAGCGAGCATGCTCTTGAGAGCAAAGCAAATCACAGAAGCTGGTCTGCAGAAAGTGATCAGAACTGCCTGAGTGTACACAGCAAGGGGTCAGCAGGTGATGCCTGAAAGGATGGGGACAAAGGAAAGTACTGGAAAAAACAGTGTCTTTAGAGGCCATTGCAGACACCCTTGATCATGTCTCTGTCTATCCAGCTGTGTGACAGGCACTTTGATCTGTTTGGAAACCTGACTGCTGTCCACACGAACCTTCATCACGGATCCTGCACCACGCTTGGGAAGTCCAAGCAGGAAATGTTGGTGCAGAGGGAAGATAGAAAAGGGAATTGTGGTTGTTATAGGGTAGCACTGTCTGGAAGCTCTGACAGCTTATGTACAACTGGACATAACTGTGTTATAATCAGGGTCTGAAGAATACAATATTGCTCTAGGTAAAGTGATAAGGAAAAGGAGTTTTAACAGGGAAACATTTCTAGCCCTAGAAAAGTGCAAGTATCTCTTTCAGCTGCACAGGTAAAAGCTATTCATCTACTCAAGTGCACCTTCCTTTTCTGGGGATGGCAGATGAAGCTTTTGGTGTCTTTCAGGCCATACCTGAAGTGCATTAGATGAATAATCCCTTTGATTTACAGATGGAGTCTGAACCTGGGACTATCTGAAGTCTTGCTAGCTAATGCTCTGCTCTGCTTTGTGGCAAGGCAGAGTTGTGGCAGTGTTATTTTGCAATTCATGTGTCCAGTGGTCTTCCAAGTCATGATTAGCTATGCAGGAATGCACCAGGCCACAGGGACAGGGGTTTAGGATCAATGCTATGGCCAGGAACAGTATTTTGAAAAGTTCCCTGCATCTCACCTTCCCTTCAGCACCCCTTTCCTATGACCCTGTGCTTTAAGGGCCTCTAGAGAAGGAGACTGGGCCCAAGCTGTAGAATCAGAATAGTTTGGATGGGAAGGGACCTTAAAGATGATCCCATTCCAAGCCCCAGCTGTGTACAGGGACACCTTTCACTCAGGTTGCTCCGAGTTCCATCCAGCCTGGCCTTGAACACTTCCATGGATGGGGCCACCCGTGACAGTACCTCACCACCTTCAGAGGAAAGGATTTTATTCTCATATGTGAACTAGTTCTGTCTGTGTGAAGTCATTCCCCCTTGTCCTGTCACTATATTATCTTGTAAAACATCCTCCTCCATCTTTCTTGTAGGCTCCCTTCAGGTACTGGAAGGCTGCAATTGGGTCACCCCTAAGCCTTTTCCAGGCTGAACAAACTCAGTTCTCTCAGTCTTTCCTTGTAGTTCCATCATGTTCAATACTCTGTCCTCCCAAATTTATCTGCCTCATGCATTTCTTTGTTTTCACAGCGTTCCATAGCAGTGGATTCCACATTTCATTAGTATCTTGAGTAGAAAGATTATGGAGGGGATTTTTTTTGGTTATTTTAAATATGCTGTCTCTGATTCTCTTTTGTGCGTAAAAAAATGATTTCATTTTTCACTTTGTGTTTTCTCTGTATCACTCACAATTTTCTGAGCTCCGTTATCACCTTTTTTTCAGTCTAGAGTTTCTCTACTATCATGTGCAGTCCCTCCACGTATCACAGAATTGCAGAATGAGTGAGGCTGGAAGAACATCTGGCAGTCATTTGCTCCAACCCCTTCTCCAGTGGGGTCACCTAAAGCAAAGGGCATGCAATCCTAATGCAGTTCTGTGGGATACAGAGCTGCCTCCTGAGCTGCCTCCCTGCTAGTACCTGGGAGATTCCTCCATGGCTCACTATATGCAGTTTGTGCCTCTTTGTAGAATCATTAGAATCTTTTCATTATTTTTGTTCAACTGAGTGCCTCATTGTGCATTAAACAGAATGGCAGCCAAGCATCCAAGTAAACCTGTCTGGAGGCTTTATCAGATATAAGCCTGCAGGCAAAGTAGAAGAACATTGGGCTACAGCATATCCAGACTCCAAGAATGGCCACTCAACTAAAGAGCCTGCACTTGCAGAATAGCCTGCCAAGGGCAAGAGGCTTTCTTTGCTTTGGCAGCCAGGTACACCCAGGTTAATGAGACTTGCACCTCCTCTGAAAAGTGTCTCCTCTATGGTCACTCAAAGCACTTGCAAAACTCTTGAGTTCTGCTGAGCCCTACAGTTCTGAGCTGTGCTGTTAACTTGGAACAGTACATTCCAGGTGGTTTTGTGAGTAACTTCTTTCTTAGATGGCTTTTAAAACTCTACCCTCTGAGTTCATTAAGTGTCCCTATTCTTTAATGCAGCTGCTTTTTATTCCAGCCCTTTGTTTGGAGCATCTGGTAACACTGCATAAGGCTGCCTAGAACAGGAAAAGAGAAATAGATAACTGAGGTCTCACACATTCCCCTTCATCACATGCTTCTCACTGTTCAGAAAAAGAAAGAACACAGTGCCTGATGCATAAGCCAGCAAAGAGGTTAGCAGGTTAAAAGCAGCAGTGACAAAATAAAAAGCTTTCCAGGAGACTCCTATGTTCAACAAACTGGTTGAAGTGCCCAGAGCTGGTGGGCTCTGCTCCTTGTTCCCAGAGCAAACTTAGGAATTTTGCTTTTTAGCAGCTGACACATCCCAACTTCATGCCCAGAGTGTCCTCCAAAGCTGTGAGCATGCAAAGCCCGGCTAGCCTCAGCATCTTCCTCATCACTTCCAGCTTATTTGCCTGCTCCTGCCCTGTGCTCGCTCTGCTCTGGCTTCTGAGGAGTTAAGAGGTGGGATCTGTGTGGAGGAGGAGGCTGTGTCCTGCCGCAGGCTGTTCCCGCTGGCTGATGCCTCGGGAGCGCTTTCTTGGCATCGGGGAAAAAAGGAACGCTTGTGCCAAAGCCTGGAGGGCAGCACAGCCATCCCTTGGGTGTCAGCGTGCCTGGATTCTGAATCTCACCCTGCTTAAACCTTGGAACCTGGGTCGTGCAGGGAGCTCAGGGTGGCTCCTGGCTCTGAGCAGGTGATGCCCAGATGTCCCAGGGTGATGTTCTGATGTTTGTATCCCAAATCGTCTGTTCTGATATGCTGGATATTATGCTCTGTACCTCCAAGACTGGCTCTGAAAAATGAAGTTTGTTTTGTTATCAGCCTGCTCACTCCCACACAGACGGTGAGACACAGACTGTACCTAGGGCTGCTTTAGGTTTTTTTTTTTGCTCTCCTTCATTTTTGCCCCTCCTTTGCTCTGGCTTCTGCTTTTCTCTCTTCCTTTTGCTTCTGGTTAGTTAGTTTAGCTAGGCAGTCCGAATTTTTTCCTAGACTATTTTTTAAAATTTTATTTTAAATTTTTTTTGAAGTTTTTTTTCCTTTTCCTTAAAACCATACAAACCTGCTCCCGACTAAAACCTAAAAAACACCAAAAATCTACACCTTGTGGCCTGCAGCAGCCATTCCCAGCACTGAAGAGGCCGATAACAGAATGACCACTCCCCAGAAAAACTATCTGAATTTAAAATCTCTTCAGAACAGTAAAAAAATTTTGTCATCCAATATTATTCATTTTACATATTAAAAAATACGTTGCCTATTAAGTAAATAAGTTCGTTCCACTTCTCTCTGAAAAATTTTATTCCAAACCCTAATTTAAAAAAAAAGCCATATAAATTAGCTTTTCTGAAGAAGCCCCTTTAAAAGTTTTCTCCCAAATTTACCCTAAACAAAGACACCAGACTGGTTGAGTGCGTCTGGTGGGAAACAAGGCTGTTACACTTGGTGCCATTCCTAAGATCCCTGTTTTGAAAAATTAGGAAATTCCACAGAAAGAAATGCAAACGAGCAGGGAGCTGATTTGGGATGCAAAGTCCAACATCTAGAAGTGAGGCACCCCCGGTGTGTTATGGTTAATTTTGACAAGTGCCTCGTGTGTGCCTGTTGTAGAACAAAGGTAATGTTTCCTCAGCCTCGTATTCTCTTGGGATCCCCTGCCTGGGATGTTCCCAGAGTCCTTTTTCACAGCCAGGTGATCGAAGAAAGAGTCAGAGCTGCTTGGCTTTGGTTCCCAAGGTTGTTTATTATTTCTTATCTCTAACAAGTTCTCCCTGCCCAGCCCAGATGTGTTCAGCAGCTCAGCTCAAGGCACACTGCCCACCCCCGGGGCTGTGTTGTCTTTTTATACTATAAACTACACAGCCATTATTTACAGTTAATCCCCAATACCCATCACCTCTGTTAGACAGTCAGTTCCTACTCTAAACCAATCCCAAAGTGCCACCATCACCAAGAAGATGGAGGCCATGGAGAAGAAGGAAGGAGGGCAGTGCAGGCCCAGATTGCTCCATCTTGACCCCCCTGTACCCTTCTCATATAAATCTGAACATTCTATTTCTCTACTCAGTGATAAGCTACTCATTCTATTCTCCTTTCCCTGGTTTGTAACTCCTCACATAAAGTTGGGAACTGTTTCCATGGCTGGAGATCGAGGGCAGAGGGGTCTTGGGCTCTGTGCCAAGCCCTCCAAGCCCCCTGCCCGGGGCTCAGCCCATCCAAGGTGACAAGAGAGATGTCCTGGTTTCCCACATCGTATGGCCTGCAAAGGACTCGTGTGGAGGAGGCTCAATTAGGGTGATAGTCCTGCTGAAAGGAGCTGCCAGCTCCCTTCTGTCTGTGGAGCATTTTAACTCTGCAGCTTCTATTTAATTTTGTGATTTTTTTTTTTTTCCCATGGGCATTGAGAGAACATTGCTATAAAAAGATGTGCAGCTGTATCTAGACTTGAGTGTTTTATTTATCGGAGTGGGTAAAATACACAGAACTAAAGCTGTGCTAGGAAACACATTGTAAAATTTTATAATTTCCTATTCTTCATATTTTATTAGGACCTTCTCTATATTATCAGTCATCATATTCTTTAAAAACCGTATGATACACCAGTCTTTTTTCCTGATTTTAGCACACTCCTTGTTCTATGGGTGAAGCAACAGAATTGGGGAAACTTCAAAGGGAAAAGAAACAAAGGGGGATAAAAATGCAAGAAGACTTACTCTAGCAAAAAAGTGACCTACAGTGTCTGTACAATTAAGTTTGCATCTCAGCTTCTCGCCAGTCTAAATAACCTGTGAGTGCTGAGGAATTGACATTAATCCCTGCTTTGCCATCTTTTATCACAAAGGGACCATGACTGCCTAGAATTTGGGGAGCTGGTTCCAGAACAGTGCAGCATTTGCAGAGCTTCCACCTGTGCTGATAGTTTTCCCATGGGTGCTTTGCCCACGGGTTTGCACCTAGACAATGTTTTTTTCCAAGGGACAAGAACTGAGCTGATGAAGGCAGGGCTGCTCAGAAGTGTCTGAACAGATAAGCACACTTTGCTGCAGGTGATGGTGTGGTCCCCACTGAAGAGCCCACCCTGAAAATCCCATCCTGGTTCTATCCTGGCCCCCTCACACACTGTTGCCGTGTGCAGGAACCAAAGTCACTCCTCCAGGCCTCATCCCTGGGTTCCAACATGGAATTGTTTGTGCTTTTGGAAGACAGCAGCCAGTGAAATGTAGGGCTGTGTGTAGAGAAGGGATGGCTGACTCTGAGAGTCTTGCCTTGGTACCCTCAGAGAGGATTTGAGCTCTGGTGATGCCTGGGTAGGCAGGAGCTGGTAGCTTGGGTTTACTCTGCTGCTGCTGTGTAAAGAGCAGACTGAACCCTTCATTTCTGTCTCCTGTTCACCGCTGAGATCCCTCCCCTCCTCTTGCTGCTCAGTCAGCGGAGAGATGCGAGGAGGAGAGGATGCTGCTGAGCTGCACTTTGCTCCTGTACTTGGCACATCCTTTGCAGTCTCGGCTGTTTTCTGAGCAGAGATGCTGCCTGCCTGCCTGCTGAGCGATGCAGCCATTCCCTACTGCTCCCTTTGCAGGAAGATGGAATCGTAACCGAGGGGGTGAGTGAGTGATGCGGCTGCTGCACAGAGACTGACTGTGAGGAAGAGAATTGGAGAGACTGGAATATGTGCCTGCCTCAGCAGCACTGCAGTGGTGAAGCCCCTGACTGAATACATGCAGGTTACTGTTCTTTAGGCATTGCTACAGAGAACTCAGGAGTCGGATGAAATGCATCGGCCTCCTTTTTCACTGCTTCTCTATTGTCATCATGCATTAATTGCTGGGAGTTATTTTCCTTCCTGTGGCTGACTGCCTGCATCTCTCTTCATACTGCAGGAGAAACAGTGAGGGAGAGAGCACAACACCAAGCCAGTGTCCTGTCCCACAAGAAGGCTCCTGCGTGATGTGCCAGCGCAGTCAGGGGCTGCTGCAATGGTGCATAGAACCTCTGGAACAGCTGGATTTGGGATTATTAATGGTTTATAAAGTGGTCCCAGATTGCATCTAGCAACTACCTGGAGACGTTGGCCGTCCTTTGGGGCTTACTGACTGCTTTCAATTTTCCTCTCATTACTGCTTTCACACTCATCTGGGTCGACAGCATTTGAGTGAGGGGAGCGTACTTCCTTGGCCAGGAACCGGAGGGTGCTGCACAGAAAGTGCAGGTGTGAGCTCTGGAGGGGACTGCAGTCTGACCAGCCATGGCTCAAGCAGCTAAGCAGCTGAAGAAAATCAAAGATATTGAGGCTCAGGCTCTGCAGGAGCAGAAGGAGAAGGAAGAATCCAATCGCAAGCGCAGGAACCGTTCTCGGGACCGGAAGAAAAAGGTCAGTGGTTTTGGGGTGAGCAGCCCTATATGCAGGTGCCCGTGGTTGTGACAGTGAGTGCTGTCTGTGTTTGGGGGGATTGGAGGGTGGGCAGAGAACGACAGAGGGGCAGCCTGGTCCCTGTACAAACCTGTGTGCCGGCAGCACAAGAAACAGTCTGTCAAACAGAGGACAACTTTTGGGACCAGAAATCTGCTGTTTACCCTGACAGCTTGTGGGGAGCAGGGGGAGGGAGGGAGCGTGGATATAAAAAAAACTAATGAAGGGGTAAGGGAAGTGAGGGGTTTATCAAGGCAGCTTAATAGACTCGCTCAGCTCAGTAACAGATTTGATCTCTAAGATAAAATTGCTGGTTTCTAGCTTCCTTCAGTTTCCCACAATTGCTTTTTGATTCAGAGCTCAGGAACAAGAGACCCCCACCCCTTTGTCTTGTGAAGGACTAGTTTTGTTGTCCACTCCATCCCTTGCTTAATCTGCACCAGAATATTGAAACCAGGGCACAGCAGGAGCAGACTCCTAACAGAGAAGGCGTTTTTGTGCAGAGGTCTCTGGGCTCTGCTGCTCCTGGGGGCAGGCTATATTTGTGCATGGGACGTGGGTCATCCTTCCCTGCTGGCAGCAGGTGAGGGGGATCAGGGACAATGAAGACGTGTCTGTCCCTTCTGCTGACACCAGCATGCTGGAGCCTGGGGTCTGCCAGCTGTTTGGAGCTGTAGCTCCTCTCTGAAAAGTCACTGGTAGCTTTTCCTTGCTGCCAGCTTCCTGCACGAGTGGGCATGTTGCTAAGATAGCTTTGCTGCCCCTTGAAGACCTCTTGAATCTGAATGTTCTTATCACAGCATGGTCTGAGGGTATATGTGCTATGCACCAGTGCAGAAAGGCAGTGAGGAGAGAGGTGAAATCAAGGATAATCAAGGATATATCTCATAGGAGGTTATGATACAGGAATTCTTAGGTGGGCTTCTCCTCTGCCTTTACCCAAAGTGTTGGAGACTTCCATGTGCCCCTGTGAGCAGGAGCCTCACAGCAGAGCTCTGCTCTTGGAACATCTTGGTAGCTGGGCCCTGAGAGTACTGAGGAGAGTCTTGCTTTTCTTAAAGCTGGGCCAGGACAGCCTGGAGAGGTCTGTGTCCACAGAGAGTAGGCCATCAGGGGGAGATGAGTGGACACATCAGGACAGATGTGAGGCAGCAGCTGGGGAGATGAATGTGGGGGTCATTCAGCTGCCACACTGTCGTGTCAGATGCCTCCTTCCCCAGTGATAATAATTGCTCAGTGCCTGCAGGTCCATGGCTGTTCCCTGCAGGGCCTCTTGTACTGGAAGCTGATGGAGCAGCTTGCCTCTCACATTTGCAGAGGGCTTTCAAGGGGATCTGATGTGAAGAACCACCACATCAGGACATTTTTCTGTTGGGCCAGCTGTCTCTTGTTAGCCCCTGCCCCAAAGCCTCAGTGTCTCTAGTGACAGTGTTCTTCCTGTGCAAGTCTCCTCGGGGCCAAGCAGAGGCCTAGCAGGATGTATTGGAATCTCTCCTCCTGTTTTGCTGCAGCATTTGTGGGGGTTTGATTTGGGTTAGGTCAGTGTCTGTTAGTGTCCTGTGAGCCTGCATGGGACTCGTGTGGTGTCCATGCCAAAGGCCAGTGCACTGGCTGTTGGAATGTACTGAAACCACTGTGGTGTCCCCTCTGCTCCTCTGCCAGTGCCTGCCAGCTGTGTCTTGCTTTGCACACAGACAGAGGCTCTCTGGGGCAAAGGCTCTTCATTCACTTGGTGTTTGTACAGTGCAGGGTATCAGTGTCTTGACACCTGCTTGAGCCCACCAAGCACAGCTGCAATCAAAGTTAGTAGAGGCATGACCTATGATCCAGGGAAGCCTTAGCATGACACAAAGCAGAGAAGATGGCCAGAGGGAAGGAGATGACAGCCTCAGAAGAAATATCTTGTCATCCCATTCCATGTGAGCTGTTGTTATGAGCTGTTATGTCTTCAGTTTAGTATCCATTAGCATTTCCTGCAATTTTTCTGTGGTTGTGTGTGTCCCATGAACTGCACGGTTGTATCCTGCAAGACCCTTGTATTCTGTGATACTTGGAGGCAGTGAGTTCTGTTATTTAATGCTGTGTTGCTCAAAATCCTTCTCCTTGGACCATGATTATATTTGTTGCTTTCCAGTTTCTGTAGCAATTTCTTGGGTTTTGTATTAAGTGCATGTAACAATAACCTGATTGACCTTGTACTGTCCATTTTAGTGCTCTCTACCTCTTGTTTGTCTCTGGGCACAAGGACAGTCCAGATGTATAACCTTGTCACTCCTCCAACATTCCCTGCACCCAACCTTTGTAACTCAAGGTGATAACAGTTGAGCTTTCATTTGCCAGGGGCTGCATCAGAGATTTAAGGAACGGTGCCTTGTCACTCATCCATGCACCCTGTCCAGCCCAGGCACACTTCTGCTTTGGGCAGAGCTGCCACATGGAACAGCCAGGCATGTCCTGAAGTGTTCCTGCTCTGTGTGCTCTGCAGAGTGCCTGGAGGTTGTCTCTATCTGAGGATGACCCCAGACACCAACAATAGTCCTGTGTGTTCCCACTTTTAATGCAACTGCTGAACTGTGAGGACTTACCAGGGCTGTGGCATGATGGGTTAGTGACTTCTGATGATGCCCTGCAGACAGGAAGGTGTGATAGAGAGCAGACGTGAGCAAAAGAGAGTGTGAATTAACAGAAGTTCACTGCTATTAGAGAATGTGCCAAGCATCATCTGGGTTGGCTTCTTGCTGTTCCTGCTGCAGGATCCTAGCTTCAAATCTCTGTGTGTTTCCCTTAGATGGGCAATTTATAGGGGACCAGAGCCACTCTGTCATTGCTGGAGGGCTGCATGTGGAACCCATCTGCACTGACAGGGAAGTAGTGGTTGACAGGAACCATATCTGTGCTTTGGATGCAGCTATGTGTCTCTTTTTCATGGTTTTGAGAGGCAGTCAGAGACAAGAACACTTTCTTCCTTTCCCTGCACATGTGGTAAGCTACCTCAGCAGGAAGCCCTCACTGGGAGGTCGTGCAGGTCACTTCAAAGACACAGTCCTGTCTTTGCCAGTGTCAGTGGGCAGCAGCAAAACACATTGGAATAGTGGAAAAGTGGTGTTTTGACACTGTTTATGAGGCAGCTCTGTAGCTTTTTATGTGAACACAGTTTTTGAATCTTTTTTGAGTTACATGTGACTATTGTAGTTATGTATTAAAGATAGAAAATGGACCAAATCCCTTGCCAGGAATTCTGGAAGCATTGGCAGAGCTCACCAAACGGGTTGTTAGAAAGGGCCCAAACTGTCCAACCCCCAAACTGGGGCCCAGAGCACTTGGCTTGCCCTTTGTCTCAAACATACTTATGCAAGCAACTTGCAGCTGTACCCACAATCGATGGCTGGTGGCATTGTAACCTGACATACCTTGACTGAGACTAATAAATAAAAGTTAGTACTTCTGTGAAAATCTTTCTTCCTATTGAAATGTATGTGTTCTGGCACTAAATTCAGCCAAATATTTAGTCAAGCATAAACCAGGGCAGACACCTTCATCTGCCTCTCTACAAAGCTGCAGATTCCAGCTGCACTTCTCAGTGGACCTACAGGATTAATGGAGCAGGAGGCTGGAACCTCAAAAATGTCTATGACAAGATGTTATGCAGCAAATAGCAGGAGGACTTCAGTAACAGCAGCAGTGCCAATACTGTCCAAAGAACTTGTCAAGTGCACGTGTAAGAGCATACTCAGTCTGTGTGCAGCATAACTGGTGTTAAATAACAATCTAACCAAATTAAATAACAATCTAACCAAAAGCTTGAAGGGAAATTCCTGTGATGATTCCTATCAGTGTTTAAATTATTAGTATGAAAGATGTGATGCATCCTCTCAGTACATTCAGAGTAAACTTTGCTTGGGGAAAAGGCTGTCTGAATTTTACCACTTTTTTTTAAGCTTTTTTTTTGAAACTTTTTTTTCTGGTGGGGGGGCAGGGAAGATACAATGAGGAACAAACCTCTTTTCTCTTTCTTCTTCTGTCTACTTTCTTTGTCCTGCAAGTGTTCAAGGGTAAGAGAGTCTCTTGTTATGGATTTGTGGAGCATCTCCCACAATGCATTCTTGAATAGTAAATGATTCCTAATAAGAAACTCCCTGCATAAAACTCCTTGGCTTTTTTTCTAGATGATAGTTTCCTGAAAGCAGCAGGCAGATCAGCCTGAGGGCTCATGGATCTCCACATTAGTCTGGCACCCATCCTTGGTGCCGTGTTGCTCCTGCATGCTGCAGCAGGAAATGTTGTAGTGCTCAAGATTACACACTGAAACACATCCTGCCAGGAGAGGCTGGGAGGGTGCTTTGGAGAAGGGAGACAAGAAATTTGTGAGAGTGGGTTTGGATTTTGTGGGAAAGTGAGAGCAAGGTGTTTCCATTTGGCAGGAGCTCTTCCATTTGGCAGAGAGAGAGCTCTTCCCCCAGCTGGAGCAAAATGGTGGGAATGAGCTAAGGGAGGACAGAGGATCGAGTGACCCTCTTCCTATTCTCAGGCATGGATAAGGGATAAATGTGAGCAATTAAACAGCTGACAATGAGTGTCAGAAGAAACTCCAAGCTGAGGTGTGTGAGGTGACTGGGTAGAGGCGGCACTGAGATAATTGCGGTGACGTGGAGGATGCTGATGAGAATGCTTTTACATGGATTAATTTTTCCATCCTTTGGAAGCTAGGGAAATGTGGTAACTAGAACAAGTCAGGAAGGGTTTGGACCAACAGCCACAAACTCAGTCAGACAGAGGAGCAATTACAGATGATTCCTTAGAAGGACAGTCACACAGTCATATAGGGTGAGCGCGCTTGTGCTTGTTGTGTGACAAGCAAAAGAGGTCACTCAATGACTGTTCACTGATAGGGTGTATCAGGGTGGTCTGAGCTTAGGATTCAGAGACAGAAAATCAAGACACCTCTGTCAGAATTATGCAATAAGCACATGAGAAACTGGGGTGAGAAATCGCTGCTGGAGCGCTGCCAAGGAGCAGCCACTGGGTTTGTTCTCTCGGCTCGCCTGCATCCTTTCAAATGGCTGTTTCTTTGCAGCAGCCTTCAGCTTGCACTGGGTTTAGAGAGGATGCAGAGAAAAGAGTGATGGACAGAAGGAGGGCGAAGTATTTCAGCAGACCCAGCTGCAGATGGCTCAGAACATCCCAATGATACCTGGACTTCTGAGCTCCACTGCGTCCTGCTCCCATGGATATCTGGCCACTGTACCATCACTGGATTAGGCTACTGAGATTCTTGCATTCAGTGGCAGTAGATCCTGCCAGAGATGTGACATGGCTGGCTGTCAGCCACCTGGGTCTCCACTAGCTTGCTGGGAGGTGAAGCTGGTATCTTACCTGCAAGCTGGAGCTCAGCAGTGGGAGAAAGGACCATGCTGCCTGCAGAGTCAGAGCACAAGAGCTGCTTTGTCTCCTTTCCCTGTGATGGAGAGGGGGGAACAGGAGTGGAATATGGGCATCTGGATGTGAGGGATGTTGGGTAGGAGCAGAATCCACTGCTGCAGGGATTCACTGGTGGGAGAAAGCACTGGGGGATGTTGGTGCTGTTCTGCACTGCTGCTCTGCAGGGTCTTAAATTATTCAGGTAATAACAGCATCTCTATGTGCTTGGTGAGCCCACTGTGCTGAAATGAGGGTGAGCAGTATCTGAAACCTTATCTGAAACCTTGCAGTTTTACCAAATCTCTTTCAGGAGCAAGTTCTTTCAAGCTGTGCCCTGTCCTCTGTGCCTGGCACCTCGGCCAGGACGTCTGCCCCAGGAGGGCACTGGCTGAATGCAGGGATGAACCCTGCCTGGAGCAAATGCTTGCAGGAGGGTGAGCACAAAAGACAGTGCCCTCATAAAAGTCCTGCATGTGACAGCCTGGTGGGCTCAGTCTATCCACTATAGGAAGCCACCTGCAGTGTGGTGAAGCTGAGGTACAGCAAGCTAGAGCTGAGCTCAAAGGAAAGCAGATTTATGGAGTGCTAAAATTAGAAGTTTAGTCTAAATTATGCTAATTTGTTTTAATTGTCTAAGTGTGTCAGGGTTGTTCAGAAATGTAGCCTCTCTGTTGTGGTCTGGAAAGGTGTAGCATCACCAGTGGCATGATGGTAAGATGGATCAAGGATGGTAGAGATTTCTGGGTTCCCTGGCCTACTTACATCTTTCTTGCAGTGCTCACCTCCAGCTTTCAAAATGCCACAAGGGCAGGTTCTGAAAGCCTTAGCTCTGGATTGAACAGACCAGCCTTGTTAAAACTTATGGTGAGTAGAGGGCAGCTTCCTAGGTGGAGGGAAGTTCCTGACACTTCTCTCTCTAAGGGCACTTTTCAGCCTGACAGAACCATCTGAAAATTCACATTTTCTTTCACAGATGATTATGTCATGTTTTGAGCCTTGACTCTGCAAGCAGCAGCAAAAATTCAAGCTCCCTTCCTATTTGCAAACCAGATTTTGCTGACTGGGTGAAACTTTAAGCCAGAGCCATACATCTCTGTGTAGGGGCTGCAAGTGTAGGGGGCTGCGTTAAATCTACGGCTTCAAAATGTGGCGCCCTGGGTGAAAAATCTACAGCAGAGACAAAGCAGCAGGTATTCACTGAAGTGTCTTGGGAGGCAGGAGGAGAGAACACAGCAGCAGGAGAGCATTTAGAAAACAGATGAGGTTTCTATATTTATACAGAGACGAGGAAGGAAGGAGAGAGTGTGCGCGCGCATGTTTGTGAGTGTGTGGCCAGGCCAGGCCACCAGGAGGATTCAGTCTGAGAGAAAAGGTACTCTGTCACCCTGATTTTTTCAAGTTTTACCAAGCCTTCTGATGTTTGCATTCTTTGCACAAACTTTCTCAAGCTCTTTATGTAAATAACTTATTGTTTTGCATTCCTTTATGGAGGACGAACAACCTGAAGGACAGTTGGGTTGCCCAGTGGCATTGAGGAGGTGGCACTGTCACCCTCCAATGACACTGGGATTTTAAAAAGATATATATATGGAGTCAGATGTTTTAATTAAGAGTTTTTTCAGTTTGCTTTGACCAGAGCTGCTCCGTGTCCTTCTTGTGTCACCCCCCAGGACGAGGGTGACAGTACTCCAGCAAGACAGCAAGTAGAAGTGAAGGCTATGGTCTGTCACCACACTGTGGTGACAAGACTTTGCAGGCTTTGTGTGCCTGTGTTGGAACTTTTAAATGGGAAATGCAGAGAACAGCACGCTGAAACCCTTTGCAGACCATAAACTCTGTTTGATTTTTAACCAGTGTGAAAGTCTCTGCAAAGGAATAATAAATATTGTCACCTTCTTACAGTGTCACTTCTCCAGCAAACTGAGGTGTCCAGATACTCTGCAGGAAATGTGATATATTGAGTCCATCCATGATGCCATGCTTGGAATGAGGAGCATTGTGTCTTTCCCAGGACTTGCTGATTACAACACCAAAGAATAAGATAAATACTGTGAGAATGTGCAGTTTGGTGGGTGTGACAGGTGTGGGGTGAGGGAAACACAGGTTCAGCTTAAACAATATCCTCGCCTGTGCACCAAGCTCTTTATTATCTTTATTTATGATCTGAATATGGGGGGGGGGGGGAAGAGTAAAAAGATCTTTCTTTGGTCTGCCTAGAAATCAGCTGTACTTGCTGATGACTGAAGTGTGAGCTTTTACTGTGTGCTATAACCTTAAACATATATCTTGTAGGTTCTCACACTGCTGTGTGCATCAATAACATTCTACTGTAAATGCTTTCCGTGGATTTAAGCATAGTAGTAAATATTGTGTCCTTAAATAAGATGCTAAACTTCAATAATCCAGTGTTCTTGACTTGTGAATCTCTGTGTGGAGTTTCTCTTATTTTGGAGCGATTTTTTATTTATTTCCCCTCTCCATTCGGGGTGAATGAAAGTACTCAGACTGACAGTGGGAACAGGGAGTGGACTACAGGGGGGTGGTGGTGTACTAGAGAGTTCTAAGAAAGGTAAATCTTACTGAAGCACTAGGAGATGCCTGCATGGGATCAGCATTTGTCCTGAAGGCTTTAATTTTCGATGCTCTTTCATTCTTCAGCTCTTTTCCTGGCAGAATCATCTTAGCTCAGGGTGACAGTAGGTTTGGCCCAAGCAGGAATTGCTCAGTGGAGCATGGCATGGCAGCTCTCTTTACACGCAGCTTGGACGTGCCACTGCACTGATGCATAGCAATGTGCTCCTGTTAAAGAGCAGCACGATGGTCAGCAGGCTGACCCCCTTCCTGTGAGGACTGGAAAGAAATGCTTCCTGTCAGCCTGCTGTCAAAAGGCTCTGGAGCTGAGATTGCAGTAAGAGGAGCTGCAGGATCACAGGGCAAAAGTATAAAATATCTGTTGCCCGCCAGTACTGTATCAGCAAAACTGCTTTTCAAAACTTGTAAACTCATCCCTGCCAGTGGTGAGATGTGCTTCTCAGACCTGTCAGGGAAGTCCTCCAAGGCCAGCAGCAGTTCAATAATGCATAGCAAAAACACCTCTCCATTCAAAAGGTGAGGCAGCAGCATTTGCTGTCTCCTGACAACATTTCACAGGGATCAGCAGCACTTGCCTACAGGGCCTCTCAGCACCACCATCATTTTCAGCACAGGGTCACTGAGGGACATTCATTCTGCCTTTCCTGTATAGCCAGACACCGTGGGTAAATTGCAGATATTTGGGAAGAGGAGCTGACATCTTTCACTAATTCACTTTATTTTAAAGTCATGCCTTAGAGCTGAGAGCTGTGAAGACACTTGGAGCAGCTGATTGAGAGGCTCTGCTCACAGCTGCAATAATGATGCAACTTCCTCATGAAACTGGGAGATAAGGTTCATCACTGAGAAGGAGCACTGCATATTGAGAGGTTTAGCCTGAACAGACTTCTTCTTTGCAGAGGTGGTGTGATTTTTGTCTGTTTTGTTAGGAATAAATGCAGCATTTTGCCTGGAGAAGGTGCACCATAATAAGAGATGAACCTGTAGTTTGTTCTTGACAGTAACAACCTATTGTAAAACACTGAGAAAAAAAACTAAAAAGAGATCAGAAAAGGAAGAGGTTTCAGAGTTCTCCTTACTGTTCTTTGGAGATTTCTGGGGAAAAAACAAAACAACCCAAATGAAGCAAGTAACATGATTTTTGTCCTCTTTCTGGAGCTGCAGCTGCTGCAGTCAGCTCCCCACCCTCAAGCTGTCTGCTAGTTACTGCCAAACTTTGCCAGCAGGTTGCTGGGATAATATTAGGCTTTTTTAATGACAAAAAGTGCCTGGAAAATAGATATATATAATTTTTGCATTTACATTAAAAGAGGTATATGACATGCCAGAGATCTGGTTGGGAGGTGCCAAGAAACTACAAAGAATCAAGGAATCTCTTTAAGTGCCCAACCATGAAAACAAGGACCTAGTTTTGGCTTTGTTTTTAAAGACCAGCATGAATAAACGTGCATGCAAACATTTCTTGACTGTTTAATTCCATTCACAAACAGGCACAGCCTTAGTAGTCCCTGTAAAGCAGATACTGAGGCTCCCTCAAGAAGTTAAAAGGAGAAATTCAAAAGTTTTGGGTTGAACTGCTTTTGTGAACCTGATATCCAGCATCCTCTATAGTTGCTGTCAAAGATGCTATGATACTTTTCCCAATAAAGTGTTTGTGTGCATGGATTGACTCTCCTGTTCAGCAAAAATCTTTCTTAGGTAATTGCATTCTGTTTCTTTCGAGCCATTTTTTTCCCCAGCTCCTAGAGCTCACTGTAGCATCTCTGTGGCCTGCTGAAGGTTGTCTCCTCTTAGTCTGGGTATGGGATCACTAGCGAGGGGTGAAAAAATACAAGGAAACTTTGCAGCTGTGGTGTAGTCTGAATCTTAAAATGAAAGTGGTGGGAATGACAGAGTGTAGGACACATGTAGAAGAGAGACTACTCTCTGAAGCAGGAAACTACTTCAGGTTTCTGTGTTTCATACTGCAAAGCAAATTCTGTCAAAAGTCTGGCATAAAAATCCCACAGATGTTTCAAATTTTTCTCTCTGCCCCTACACTTCAGAGCTCCTTGGCTTGCACTGAACCACCCTGACCTGGCAGCTCAGTAAGGTTGGTAGATGCAGGGTCAGTATCAAGCATTTCCTGCCACTGACAGCATTGTTTTTTTTTTTGCAAATCCTCAGGGAATAATAGTGCTAAATGCTACAAGAGTGTTAATTTTGTAAGGTAAGAAATTGTGCAGCCATAAGCTCGGAGGTGTCCTTGCCATGCAGGGGATCTCTGTGTGCTGCTGGAGAGGGGATCAGACAGCCAGCTCCTCCTGTGCTTGGCACAACTTGTGTGTCACGTGGAATGACTTCCTCCTCTCTGCTGTGATGCAATGGAAGATGGGGACTGCGTTGTGCTGCATCTTTCTTGGCTCTGCTGGCTGTTCTGGCTGTTCATCCCTTTCCAGATCCCCTGTTAATGGCTCTGGGGCCAGCACTCTCGTGGGGCTCAGCTCCCAGCACTGATGAAATGGAGTACCAGCATCCTGTTTTTTATCACTTGGAGGAAGGGGGATTTTTTTTTATTAATAACCCAAATTACCCTGTGAAACGGCACTTGTCTGATGTTAAATATTAAACTCCCTTAAGTGGCTGAGCTGGGCCACAGAAGCAGCAGTGATGGGCTGTGGTGGAAGATGAAGTGTTGCTGGACAGCATTAATACTTTCTCCCTGGAGGCCCTTCCATCCTCAGGGCAGCCAGATGCTCCTGCACACAGCTCCCCAGCTTCCAAATGGCATTTTTCACACTTTAAACATTTTGCACGCTTTGAGCAGATCTGAACATCAAAGGCTGGTGGATCCTGGCTCTGCCGTTGCCATGGCAACAGCAGCTGAGAGGATTTGGGTGTTTCTGGGATGGGATTTTGCTGCTGGGTGTGTTGGGCAGAGTGGGGCTGCTCTTCTCACATCAGGGCCATCCTTGGCATCGTGCTGTGTGAGGGGATGGTGTGGCCCAGCCCAGGAGAACTGTGGTGCAGACCTCTCTGTCTGAACTGCTCACCTCAGCTCCCTCCAGTCTGGGAGAGGAGGAGGGAGCCCTTCCCAAGCTATGCCACATGTGGAAGTAGGTCAGCTGAATTATACCCTTAGATATGCTCGTTTCTCTCCGCTGGCTCTCAAGGGAGCTGAGCACTGAGCCTTGCTACAAGCATTGATTCTGCAGGAGCCCAAAAGTGCTTCAGTGAGCCTACCCTTGGGATGCTGGCTTCAGGTGCCTCTTCTACCCCCCTGCAGCTCCAGATATGCTGGATACCGAGGATTTTCAGGAGTGAACATAAAGCTGAGCTTTAAGCACTGTGAAAATATGCTGTTGGTGTGTCTGGGCAGCTACAGCAGCTCAGCCAAGGGGCTGCTGTTGATCCTCACTGTGAGTCTGTCAAGCTGTGTGTCCTGGGCAGAATGCCCCATCCTCTTCCTTGTGTGCTGTAAAATGGCCCCTGGGGATTCACTGCTGCTCTGTGAGCATGACTCATTTGGGTGACTCTAGCCACTATCTGCTGAGGGGACAGGCACGTGTGTGACTTTGACATGCACGTAGCAAATGTCCTTTGAGGGGATGGGAGGAGTGGGGGGTGGTGTGTGTGTGCAGACAGGCACAGATGGGTGGTTTGATGCAGGAAAGCAGGTAATTCTGAGCACCCTGCCCATTCCTTGTGCTGTCACAGCAATAGACAACCCTCAGACTCGTGATCTCAGTGCTGTTGGCCACTGCATACTAAAGGAGAAAATATTTTGTCAAACTGCCTGAACATGACAGAGCAAGATTATTTGGTATTTGGGTACAGTGAAGACCTCAGAGACTGGGTGGCTGAGAATAAAGGTACACTGAAAGTGTGGGGCAAAAATCTGTTCAGCAAAAATCTTTCTTAGGTAATTGCATTCTGTTTCTTTTGAGCCACTTGTTTCCCCAGCTCCTAGAGCTCTCTGTAGCATTTCTGTGGTCTGCTCTGGGGCTCAGATCTTGTGGGGTAAGATCTGAGCTCTTGCCCTCTGGCTTGATGCTCAGGAGCAGAGCAGATTTCTTTCCAAGAGGAGCAGAATGCAGCCTGCCAGGTGGGGACTGTGCATTCATCTTTTCTCACAGGAGGTCAGTCTCTGCTGCCTCCAGGCATGCACTGCAGCCAAGTGATGGAAATCTCTTGGTCCTGAGATTCCCAAACAGGTATAACATTTAGGCATCTCTCAGTTATGGGTAGACTTGCAGTTCCAGCAGGACCAGTGGATACAACAGGATCAATAGCTGGGGTGGATTAACTGCAGCCTGAGAAGAGTCTTGTTACATCTTTCAGATTGTGCCTGTCTGAATGAAAGCTGAAATCTGCACCATGAGCAGTAATTAAGAAGTGATTTGCCCTTGGCCCATATTGTGGGCGTAATGCCAAATTCTGAGTTCCCAGAACTGGGAATTCTCAGATTCAGGCTGAGTTAGGTGATGCTTTTTGCTCTCTAAACTGCCTAGTCTCTAAGAGGGGTCAAACAGTGAGTGCTAATCCTGTGGGTGAGATGTGTTCTGGTCCACTGGATAAGAGAGCTGGATGCAGAGGTTGCTGAACAACTTTATCTGTGCAGATATCTTCTTTGCAGCCAGGATAGCACAGTACTAAGCTGTAGCATAAACAATGGGACACGAATATTCCTTTCCTTTGGGAGCTTTGCAGCTCTTTCAAGTCTTCACTCTGAGAATCTTTCTGAGTTTTTATGCTTGAATAAGTATAAATAAGATAAATCAGTGTGATGGCATTTTCAGTTGTGTTGCCTGGCTTGTTCAAATGATGAGCAAAAAGAACACTTGATAAGTCGTGGTGAGATGCCAGAGAGGCACATGCTATGAAGCTGTCTGTCTGCTCAGTGTGTGTGCAGGGAGGGACAAAGAGGCTGCTGAAACATCTTGGTTTGGGGCTCAGACTGCTTCCTTTCCAAGAACTAAATCGTGGTTGTGATGGTACAAGGCAGCTGTCTCTTGGAGTGAGAGCAGTCTGCTTCATCTCTAAAGTCATGCCTTTGGAGGCAACAGTGCACAGTTCAAGGAACACAACCTTAAGAAGATACAGTCAATTTGTATTTCTGAATTTCCTTTGGGAATCTCAGATTAAATAGTTCTGAACAGATAAATGACCACGGAATGGTTTCTTAGATCAGGAGTATGACAGGAAGAGATTTCTTATTTCTGATTGCTGCTGAGCTTTGCAAACCCAGTCCATTGGGTTTCTTTTCACTTGTTCTGTGCTTCTGCATGCCAGTTTTTAGACTGATTTGGAGAAATTTGGCTTCCCCATCGTCCTCCCAACAACAAAGGAGATGGAGAGGCAGCTGGAGAGCAAGGGCAGGAATATTTGTGTACAGCAAATCTTTGTCCCCCTCCCACCACATCACATTGCACAACTCCTCAGATGGAAAGGTGAAGAGCAGATGCCAGCGTGGACCCCTCACATGCTTCCTCTGCTGCTCATGGCTGATGATTCCAGCACTTTGGAAGCTGAGCACCAGTGGCACCAATGGACTTCCTGTGAAGTCAGGAATCACTGTGCCAGAAGCCACAAACACCACAGGAAAGCAAAGCCTCAGCTGGGTGATGTTCTGAGGGCTGCCTGCTCTGAGCTGCAGCATCTATCTCAGCTCTGCAGAGCATCCTTATCCACTTATTTATGCCTGCATCACTGCTGCTCTCTCCCAACAGGAAGAAGTGGCCTGACAGCGCCACTGTTTTTCTGTGTACCTGCTGTTATCCATGGCTGGGCAGCAGTAGCAGAATTGCTAAACATTTAAATTATTCAGCTTCTGTTTTTGACTCAGCTTTAAAACTACATTGATGTTTCCTGAGATAATAGCTTGCTGACTGGAGCCTGGCAGCCTGGCTGGTCCTGGGAGCCTCAGCAGGTGACAGGAGCACAGGGAGGGTTTTTCTCTCTAAGGAGGAAGGGGACATGCTGGAGTAAGGTGAACCTGTGTGCATCCATGTCCTTGCACCAGGAGAGTACTGCAAGTGCTCAGGGGGGAGCAACTCCTTTCCTGGCCTCATTTTTCAAGTGGCTGAGTTCAGGAGGGGTTGTGCCTCCTTCCCTGGGCAAAGGCACATACAGCTTCCTCAAAATATTAAAGCCCATTTTTATGTTTTTTACTTTTCTCCAAGGTGATGTGTTTAAGGTTCTCTGCTGCACACATTACACTCCTCATTCCTTTAAGTGAAAGGGAGAACAGCTGAGGACAGACTGGCAGCAGCCAGCAAGTGCCTGGTTCTTGGCAGTCACTTCTCTGGTTACATGGCAGATACCAAAACCGAGGAAGGAGCCTTGCATTCCTTCCCAGCTACATCATCACACAGCTGAAGAGTTTCTCCAAAGGTCAGAAGAAGAACTTTGTATCTTGGAAAGAAGGCTCTTTGTAGCTGAAGGACTAGTTCTCTTCAGAGACCTCTGCCTTCTAAATTCCTGACAGAGCTTCTCTTCATCCCTGACTCCGTCTGCAGTTGCTGCTGGAATTCAACATTTTCATCTCAGGTGTGAACCCAGAATGCAACGGCACTGAGGCCCCAGGGATGCTGAGCCTTGTCCCAGGAGCTGTCTCAGGATAGCAGAGGGAGAAATTAGTTTTCATGTGGGTATAAGTATTATAACATTCATTGAACAGCACTGTGGGGAAGTTGCTGAGGGCTGTTTGCAGGCAAAACTCCCGGTCTTAGCGGGGAAGCAGAGACTTTGTGGCTTGGCCAAACTTGCCAGGACCATACCTAAAGGTAAGATTTCTCTGTCAGAGGAGCTCTGACCTGCAGCCATGTTGTATTTAGGCACTTTTCTCATCTCTCACCGTGGTAAAAGGGTTCTGCCTCAGTGGTGGGGACCATCTGATTGTGTCTGCCATAGCACCATGTGGTCACCATTCCAGCCTGCACAGTCACCAGAGCTGCTTCCTGCCCTGCACACAGGCACAGGCCTTCCTTCCCTGCACCCTGCTGTAGCTGTGGGCAAAAGGTGTGCAAAGGGAGCCAGAGGCAAAGGTGAGCCCCATGTTCCCTCCTGTACAGGGCTTACTTGTCCCCTCTCCATCCTTGTGGAGGGTATGAGGCATCACCGCATTGCCAGAAATCTGTAGGACTGAGCCAGTCTGAAACTGGCTAAAATGTGGATTGTCCCATGCTTGAGTTTTCCTGTTCTGGGTTTGTGAAAGTCACCAGTGCCAGAGGTTGCACAAAGCAAAGGCAAAGTGAATCTCAGAATGGGAGGGGTGATGGAGGCAGTCTCATGGGTAACACTGCTTTTCCCTGCAGTGTGCTAGGAGGTAAGCCCAGCTGGATTGTAGGGCACAGGTTAGGGCTCTGTCAAGTGCATTCACTCTCCTGGTGGATGCAGGATCTGGAGAAAGTTTGCATTATGATGAGGGAGAAACTTTGGTTCAGTTCCTGGGCTCTGGCTGGTAATGGCCTGTGCCAGAGTGTGGACTTGTGCTTGCATTCATGCCATGGAGCTGGGGGGAGTGGAGGCAGGATCTGAGGCACTGATAGACACTGACTCTGTAGGTTCAGAGCAGCAGCACTTTTTAGAGCAAATGTAGTGTGCCAGGCAGCCAGCAGTTGCAGTGCCCATCCTTTAGGCAACCAACATTTGAGCTCTACCTGAACTGAAGGTGGAGTGTTCTATTTCAAATATCAGAGGGGATCTAGACTGTCAATGAAGTGCTGAATGACTCTGGACAAAGGGAAGGTGTTTTCTCTAGACTGAGGTAAGGACTCTGCTTTGCTCTAATGCTAAACTTGGTCTTTGCTCAGTATAAAAATCTCAATTTCTGTGTAATGCCAACATGTTCTATTGATCTACTTTTCCTGCCTCTCAGCTCATATAAGCTTTTCTGGTGGTGGGCTGGGCTGTTTTATAGGAATCCCCTAGAGAGATGTAGCTGGCAAAGCAGTTGTTTCTTTCTCAAAGCTGCAGATGTCACAAGCTGTATTTATCCCTTCACTTCCCAGGCCTTTCCAGGTGTGATCATCTCATGGCTGTGCATTCACTGGTTCGGCTCCAGTGCCTGCCTGGAAACACCTTGGCCTTCCTGACCCTGTAACTGGCAAAAGGGCCAGGTGAATGGTAGCTGGAAATGGAAACCAAGCCATGTGGCACCCCTGCAGCACCCCAAGTCCTTTGCCAGGCTGGCCCCAGTTTAGCATCTGGAGCCAAGATGTGTGGTATTCACAAAATTCTCTAAACATAGAGAGACATAATTCTCCCAGGATTTTCCTGGGAAGCTGTGAGATGCTATCAGAAAGCTCACAGAAAGAAAAAAACAATTCTTATCTCTATTTTCTGCTCCTGTTGTTTGGCACGTGTGGAATGTGTTATGGAGATTGTTTACCAAAAAGGATTTCTTAATTGAACTCTGGTGATGGTGTTTGGATTGATTGGCCAGTTAGGTCAAAGCTGTGTCGTGGCTGTCTGTACAGGTCATGAGTTTTTCTTTAGTATCCTTTTAGTACAGTATAGTCTTAGTAATAGTGTAATATAGTACAATACAATATAATACAGCTTAATAAAGCAATTGTTCAGCCTTCTGCAATCATGGAGTCAGAGCACGTTATTCTGATGACAGTGGGTCAGCTACAATAAAGATGGAGCATCTGGAGCAAAGCAGTGGCAAGAGGGATGAATCCTGCCAGGCAGGCAATCATTGCAGGGTCACCCCAAGCAAGGAAAGGGTGGGACGGGAGCGGTCTCCAGGAGCTCTGTTCCTTTGGACAATTGGTGTGACTCCCTTGCGTGTCTTTCAGAGAGGGCATGCACCAACCACTGTGGACCCCTTGCCTTCTTGCTGCAAGCAAGGATCTCCTGAAGGGATGCTGGAGCAGGAGTCTGCTGTGCAGGTAGAAGGGGGGAAGGGGCGCGTTCTTTGTATTGTAGTGGGGTCTAGACCCTACCAAGAGCCTGGAGCTGCTGTCACTAGACCTCATTTGCCACTTCAGTTCCATCTCGGTGTCCTCCATTTGGAACAGTGCCCAGCCAAGGTCTGCAGGGACCTGTGAAAAACCTCAGGTCTTCTGCTCACTGTCTCCAGCCCAGCCTGCTTTGTGTGGCACAGACCAAGAGAGTGTGGTTCTGGCCACAGAGCTGTTTCATTTTGCTTTATACTGCTGAAGTTTCATCTTCCCTCGTACTATTTGAAGAGCAGGGTTCATGCACATGGGCTCCTCCCTGTTAACAACTCACAGATGTGTTTATGAAGTGTGGCTCAGGCACGACATTCACTAAACACTGTGCCCAGCCTGGCAACTCTCCCCAGGTTCCTGACGTGGGATAACCCGTAATCTCCAGACTCCAGACAGGAGCTTCCTTGTTGTGCTGGCTTGCAGTCAGGTGTGTGAGTGGTGATAGGGTGCAGTCCAGATGCTGATAAACCTCTTCCAGCCTGCTCATGCTTGGTTTGGCTGCAGCATTCAGCATAAGTGGGTTGATCAGCGCTGCAGACCCTGGCTGTCCAGGGTGAGCTGACCTTCTCCTGCAGTGATGACATGCATGCATTACCTGAGGGTGAGTACTTGGGCATGGTCAGGGCTTCGTTGGGCAGCAGAAGAGGAGAGGAACCACATCAGCTGGTTTGCATGAGGGAGTTTAGGTATATTCTGGTTGGTAATAAGAACTTCAGTCCAAAGATAACGCCTCTTCTCCCCAAGAGTTGCTGCTAAATGGACCTCAGGCTAGCAGGAAGGGTTTGCTGGCCTTCTTAGGTTGTTGGTAACTTGCCTAAGGTCATCCTTGGAGCCAGTGACAGTGCCTGGCATTGAAACCAGGTCCCTCGGTGCTGTATTTGCCTTGTCCTTCCCACCACTGCTTTACTGGGAGAAAGGAGGTGCCCCAGGGGTTGTTTTTTTTGCAGTATTGTGATGGAAAATGTTGATTCCTGTGTTGTCACCTTTCTGCCCTGGGGCAGGTGCACAGGATGATGTTTCTCTCTCAGCACAGTGCTGTGCTAGCTCTGCTGTGGAGCAGGTGGCTGTGCTGCAGTGGCTTTGCTTGCATGTCCTCCCCAGGGATCTGCTGGCAGAGATCTTTCACCAGGCCTGTGCTTCTGGGGCTTTTCTGTCAATGCTTTCTTCCCTGCATGGCTGCCAGAGGTTGCACCCCAAGTACTGACCAGGCAAGCCTGGCTTAAGGCTCAAGACAGTAAATCCATGGTAGCCACAGCACAGGGACTGTACTGTGACACCACCCAGCCTGCAGATCCCAGCAGAAAGCCCCTCCTAAGCATTTCTGTTCATGCAGGCAAAGCAGGTGTGGACTAGTCCTGCTGGAGGAGAGGTAGGGAATGAGTCAGAGCAGACTGCAGAAATCAGGAGCAGATTATAAGCATCACTAGGGAAGAAAAGGAAGCTTCTCCACGGGGCATGAGGGCAGACCCTGATGGTGTGATCTAGACTCCAGCACCTCTCCTGAGCATGAGGGCAGTGACAGAGCCCAGGGCAGGTTGAGGCTGGTCCAGGAGCTGTGTCTTAGTCCCAGGCTGACATCAGGCAGGCTCAGAGCATGTCTCTGATTCCCCCCTTGCCCTGCCAGCATGCTAGAGCCCTCTCAGCTCTCCAGTGTTTATTGACAGACCTGCCTGAACCATGTCATGGTCCAAAAAAGGTAGTGCATCAGGAAAGCAGGAGATAGAAAGCAATTGCTCTGCTGCTGCATCTCTCTCAGCAGCTGTAAATGTTGTTATGTTATTAGAAGAGGTGTAGTGCCTGAGCAAAGAGCTCTCATGTATTGTCTTCAGTCACAGTCTATATATTTTTTGATGAGGTAAAAATAGCTTTTCTTTTTCAGGATATGCAGAGAGCAGAGGCTCCTGCTAACATCAAAGGAGAGTGACAGCTTTCCCCTGGGTGTGCGTGGCCTCAGCTGGCAGGAGCAGTAGCTGTGTTAGTTCTTGCCTTGCTTTCACTCAGTGTGAAAGGAAAGATGTTCTGGTCTCCTTTTCCTGTTCAGGTCTCTGGACCAGCCTCTGTTTCACTCTCCACTGCTGCTGGGCCCAGCACTGTACTTCAAAGGCAAAGTGATAGTTTGCAAATGACAGAACAAGATCTTGAACATGTTACTTAGAAAATCCATTAGGCAGCAGGCAGGTCCTGCAGGCTTTCACAGAGCTGCAGGCTGTAGTCCTCCAGGGGATCCTAATCAGAAAGATCAGTCTGCTGGGTAGGGGCATCTCCTTGCTGCCTTGCTCTGGCAGATTAAGCTGTTGGTGATATCTGCCCTCCTCAGAGTTCTGAACCTCTTCCAGCTGAAGCAGCCAGGGAAGGCAGGAGTCAAATGGCAATGCAAATGTCTGTATCTGAAAATGCTCAGCAGGGACTGAGCTAACCTTGACCCTGACCTGTACCACCAGTGACAGTCCAGAACTACCTCTCCTGTTAAGGGTGCACAGAAATGGGCTTTCCAAAAGCTCATTACTCATGATTATGTAATGGTGGAGGATTGTGCGTGGTGGAGAGGCCAGTCTGATGCTGGCACTGGAAAGCTTGCCCTCTCTTCAGCACTGGAAAAATGCTAATTGATAGGTTGCTTCCCTTCCCACAAACCTGCCAGGAGCCTTCCTTCTCTCCTTCTTCTGCTTTGGGGTTTCTCCTTTGCCAGTTGTGTCGAGTTCTTCTCCAGCTCCATCCTTTGCATGGGAATGTGAACAGATCCTTCACTTCCTGCATGCTGTGCTTCACCTGCTGAGAGATGGTTGAGCTCCCCCTTGCATCCTGCTCTGGGGATCTCTGCTGGGAGTAGCAGCCATCAGCCTCTGTGGTACGTGCTTTGGGGCTGTTGTGAAATCTCCACTAAGCAGAAATGAGCATGGACAAAGGGTTTACTCAGGCTGGTGCATGAAATGAGAGCAAACTCACTTGGCAGACGCCTTCCAGAGATGACTTCGTGTGCCTTGACTCTCATCAGTCCTCTTAAGATCTGCAGACCTGTGCTAAATCATGTGGGCAGAGGTGAGGATGATGGGAGAATGGAACCTGGGCATATGGATTTATGTGTCCTGAGTCATGTGGATAGGGGTGAGGATGATGAAAGAACAGAATTTAAGCATTTGGGTTTATCCTTACGTCAGATGAGTTTTCCCAATGCTTTTGCTTTTCTCTTTCTTCTGGGTTTGCAGTATCTGCCTGTTCTCTGTGTTCTGCTGGCTGACTGCCTGAGGCTTTGCTACTGTGGCCTCTCTGGAGATGCTGTATCCTGCTGAATGCTGCCTTCTACTCAGAAGGCAGAAACCTGCCAGTAGGTTTTGCTTCTGCTGCAGGGCCCACTGAGAGCGTCCAGTTTCTGTTAATACAGATAAGAGAGAAAGTTCCTGTAAGAGAGACAGTATGGCTTCTGTTCCTGAGCATTTTGAGTTGAATCTTCTGATCTTCCCTGATTATCCTATGGGGACCTTAGGTGTTATCCCTAACTGCTCTTAATCTTAGCAGCTCTTTCAGTGTGTTTTGAGGACTGACAAATTCTTCTCATCTGATGAAAAAGGATTGAGGTTATCACCTGCAGAACTGTGTGCTTGATATCTGCAAGGCCAAATGAGCATTGGCTCCAGAGACATTCCTAGGTTGGACAGTTACTTAAAAGTAAACCACTACACTGATGTGAGGTTTTGGTGTTTCTGCTGGAAATAATGCCTCAAAGGTGAGGATCATGCTCACTGATGGACACAAGCCCACATGAGCAAGGAAATGTCCAAGCAAATGGCAAGGGCTGTTGCCCTTGGCAAGGGTTTATCACACGTCCTCAGCTGTCAGTGGTGACTTTAGGTTCCAGGACACTGGCACTAGTGGCTGGAAGTAACTGGATGACCTCTGAGATGTGAGTTGGACCTTTGCACAGCATCTAGACAGGATGCCCATAGCAATATCTGGCTTGGTGCCAGGATTAGGGTTTGCATCTCACTGCCAGCCCTGGGGTTCTTTGGCTGTTGGGGTGACTGTGTGCTGCCCAGCCTTCAGGTGCTTCCTTGCTGGACCTCCTGTCTGCTGCTCCATGAGTCTGTGTCAGCTTGGCTGAAGAGACAAGTGGGCAGACAGAGTAAAGAGGGCAATGCAGCAGGATGTGTGTGTGCCAGGCTGGAGTAGTGTGGTGAGTTGCTTCTTGACCGTCTCTGTGGCCCAGAAAACGCCGTGAGATCAGCACAAGTCCCTGAACTCATTTGTACTTGGAAATCATCTACTTACAGCATTTAGCAGCTCATGCAGAGTGGGCTCCTGCCAAGCGTGGCTACCTTTAACGGGAGGAGGCAATGCTGAGACCCTCCCTTTCGTTATCAGTGATGAGCAGCAGGAGCTCGTGGGAGCTCCTCCCTGGGTGTGAGTGAGAGCAGGCACGGCCAGGAGAGATTAGAGCAGGACACTGACTGACAGCAGGCTCACAAACCTCTGACTGCAGCCCTTGAAGTCCAGCCTGAGCCTCTGGTTTGACTTCTCCTTTGCTTGTTGCCTTGGCCATGGCTACAATGCAAGGGGCTCACGTGGTTCCAGGCTAATGGCATTAATGTTTTGAGAGAAGGAGGACACCTGGGAAAAGGAACAGAAGCAGCCTCTCCTCAGGGCCAGGAGAGGGTGTCATGAGAATAAATTGACTCTGAAACCAGGACAGAGGGAAAGGGAAGAATTTAGATTGTCAGCAGAAAAAGGGAGATTTTTCCTGAAGGAAAAGAAAGAGAAGGAGAGTAGAAGCACAGTCTGATGTGCTATGCTAAGTTTTTGGCTTTAGAAGGTCTTGGAGCACTTAACGAAGTCCTGATCTGAGGCTTGTCTCTTGTAGAATTGCTGGCAGCAGCCTCCTGACACTTCACAGCTTGGATATCTGCAAATCTGTAGAGCATGATGCCTGTATATAGGATTTAGCAGCCACCTAAGAGTACAAGAGGTACACAACAGCGAGTGAGGCAGCTTGTTTTCTCCCCTGGAATATCTCCTTCCTGGACAATTGCCAGGAAGGCAAAGGAGAATGGAAAGAACCTCTGCAAACTCCAAATGAAGGCAAATCAGCAGAGGCAGTTTCTGCATCTGGAAGCAGTTGCTCTGTGTCCTGGGGCACACAGTGAGTGACTGTGTGAGCATGAGGCACGGCTGTGCTGAGCTTTGGGCTTGTTGGTGGGTGGTGAGAACTGAGCAAGGCGTGTGCCTGTGGCTGGGTGAGTTGGGATGGTGCTGGCTGGGGTGTGTGTGTGTGTCTCCTCCATGTGTTCACGGGGTCTCTGCACTTCTTGCTGTCAGTGCTCCCTTTTCCTGAAATTCGTGATATGGCAGTGACCCAGCCTGTGCTTCCATTTCCTGGGAAGCAAATTGCCCTGAGCAGTCCCATCGTGCAGCCTGGCATCAGAAGGGCAATATGTCTGTGGATCTGCTTTCATCATACGAGCCGAGCTACTCCATCCTCTCTGGTGGAACGTGTGGTTGGACTGCTGGTCTCTGATGCCCTGCATCTCTCTGTGCATCTCTGGAAGGTCCATGCTGAGCACAGGGAGCAAAAGGGCAGCGCCTCTGACACACTCCAGCCTTGGCATGTTTTCCAAGGCGTGGGCCCCAGCATCCAGAGGGTCAGGAGGGAACCCCAAACCCTCTCCTCTGTGGCAGGAGTTACCTGTGAGTTGCCAGGCTCCTGGGCATGTCTGTGGGGCTGCTTTTCCTCTGCTGTTCCTGAGGTGGGACCTGCAGCTCTGACCCCCTCCCTGCGCTTGGCAGCAGTCATTTGCTTTCCGGAGGTGGCTTGGTATTAAATATCCTGTCTGACACAATAATGGAGAGAAAGTGAACAAATTCCATTAGCAGTTGGCGATCCCTGCAGGGTCTGCATTGGAGAGAGGACGGAGCCTGTATTTTTAGATAGAATGCAATGTAACTTACTGGCTCTCTCAAAGCTGGGGAGTAGATAACCAAGGAGGGAGAGAGGGGACACCAGGCTCAGGTTTCAGCCGAAGTGCCGGACTATGGCAGCGCGAAAGGGCAGGTCCGGTCCAGACGTGGCTGTGAGTATTCAACACACTTCTCCTTCATGCCCACAGAGACCTCTGCTTTGCTTTCCTGCTTGCTTTCTGCTTGTAGTCTATGCTGCTGGGGGTGCTGGGGCTTTGGGAGCCCCTTTGCTGCAGGGCCACGTAGAGTTTTACCTTTTAATCTTCAGAGCTCCATGTGTGTCCCATGGATGACAGAGCCTGGCTGAGCTGTGCTTTGATTTTTCCAAGGGTTTGCTGCCTTGTCATCGATCCCCACCTGAGAAGCAGAGGCTTCTAGCAGTGTCTGGAGTTGGAAAAGCTCTTTGCATTCAGCCTGTTGCTTGAAGCTGTCAGTGTTTCCTCACTGGACCCCAGACAGCACGCAGAGCTCAGAGCGTGAATGTGCACTCCTAAGCACAAGGCTGCTCTTGCCTCCTGCCTCTTCCAGTCGATCCTTCTGTGTGAGCAGAGCACTGAGGTGCTGTGTCTCCTCTGCCTTCACAGCCTTCCAAAGCCACAGCTCTGCTGTGAGCCTGGGGGCTCTTCCCTGAGAGATGGGGCTCTCCTCTGAGCTGGAAGCAAGCAGAGCCAGCTGGCGCAGGAGGTGATGAGATCAGCACGTGTCCCCCCCGCACGCGGAGGCTGCGCACCGTGGTGGGCACGGGGGAGCTGCCCTCCACCACCTGTCCTTCTGACCCACCCCACAGGGGCCATGGCACCTTGCCACCGTGGTGGTAGCCTGGCCTGAGCTCTGTGGCTGGCCCAGCAGGGCCAGCTCACCCTGTCTGTGGGCCTTTGCTCTACAGCAGGGAACAGGCTCCTAATGGGCCCAGGGCTGCCTTTCTCTGTGGTAGGAGTGTCAGGCAGGAAGGATGAGCTGGGGGAGGCAGATGGAGGAGACCAGAAGGCATCTGAGTTGTGCTGCTCCAAAGTCCCGATTCAAACGTCTGAGACTGCAAAGGGAAGGGAAGAGATGAGCCCTGAACCTGTATGGGCATCATCCTCCCTAATATGCCTCCAGTGCTTTTGTCTCTGGCTGTGTTGCTTCCAGCTCCTGTCCAGGAGCTTCCTAATCCTGGATGCTCCTCTGCAACCAAGCTGTGGGCAATACAGGATGGCTTGGGGTGGCAGAACAGAAGTTCTCCTAGCACAGGAGGTCCCTTGGTCAGTCCTGATGTGAGTGGTACAAGAAGGGTTCTGATTTTCTCTTGGAGTTGAAGACAGGAGTGTGACCTGCACCCATGGATGTCTTGTGGCTCTTGGCTGCAGAGTGCCCCTTGGGCTGGCCCAAGCAGGCACATAGCAGCTCCAGTTACCAGTCCAAGTTCCCAGACTCACAGACCCATATCACTGCATTTCCACCCTGTTCTCCAGCTTCTAGTGAGCCATGCCATTGTCTCCATTTGCTGCCTCACACTGCTAAGTAGAGTTGCTAAAAGTATTGCTGTGCCTTGCCTGGGCTGGCTGTGGTGTAGCAGGGAAGCACTGTCAAAAAGAGAGTTGTGACTTTCACAGCTGTGAGGTGCTCAGCTGGGGCTGTTGTTCCTGGTGCCAGTACCCAAGCTCACCACTGCTGCTACCCAGTGGCTTCTGGAGGAGGGCAGGGGTGGGCTCACTGCAGCTCCATCAGTGTAGCTCCTCAGCCCAGGCACAGAGGGGTTTCCTGGGCCAAGGGAGGCTGTCATGGTGGCAGGAGCTCCCTCTCTGCTGTCCCCAGAGTGTGATGGGATGAGCTGCAGACCTTCTGCCCCATAATCTGGATGTTCTTCACTTCAAGTCCAGGTCGCAGCCCTTCTTCTTCCTGTCTGATTTGGGGCACCTCAGCCTGCCCTAGCAGTTCCCACTGTGACTTTCCTGGCCTCTACCTTTTCTGCCTGGTCTGTGTAGTTATGTTCTCTGCAGCTGAGCGAAGAGTTGACCCAGTGCTGGTGGTGGGGGAGATAAGGGGGCTCTGAGTCTCATGCTTTTTCTTTTTATCCCCAAGGCTGATGCTGCAACCAGTTTCTTGAGAGCTGCAAGATCTGGGAATCTGGACAAAGCCTTGGATCACCTCAGGAATGGGGTAGATATTAACACCTGTAACCAGGTAGGTGAAACACACAGGGCTTCTGGTACTATCTCTAGTTCATGTGAAAATGTGGCTGACCAGAGGGCAGACCTGGAGCAGTTGTGTTTGGGTCCAGGAGGGCAGCAATAGCTCTAAAGATCTGGGGAGCCTGGATGCACTGGCTGGAGCATAGCAAAGGACATTAACAGGTAAGCAGAGAGGGCTCCTTTAGTGTGACAAGCAAATGGGACAATTGGAAGGAGCTCAGCTGCTTCTCAGAGGGCAGAGCAGATAGCTGTGAAGAGTAGCACAATGGCTGGAACATCACAGGAATGGCTCCTGGGGGTTATTGCCCTTGCCTCCAGTGCTGCAGTGCTGAGGCTTTTGGATTCCTAGGAGTTGCAGTTTATCACAAGCGGTGAATGTTTGCAAAATGCCAGTTGTGGTGGTTTGGGAGGTGTTGGGCAGGAGGAGCCCTCCTCATCCTTCACAGAAACAGTTTTGTGCAGGAGCAAAGAGCTGCAGGCGCTGAGGAATTGTTTGCACATCATCATCAGAACATTTTGTATCTGTGTAGCTGCCAAATGCGAGTGGCTGAGCCTGAAGTGGGGCAGATGCTGTAGGGACAGATTCAGGGGGCTTAGGCTGAGCAGGAGGAGCAGACAGGCTGTGTGCTGTCCCTGCTTTCTGGAGCAGTGGTGTTGCTGGGGAGGCTGACTCAGCAGGTAGCACAAAGGCACACTCCTCTGTTGCAGTATCAAGTCCCCAGACTAAGGAAAGCTCAGACCTGATTTGTGCAGCCAGTGCAGTTATTGGGGACAGGTTCCCACAGGACAAGCAGAGTGCACCATGGATATCCACTCATTTCCAATAGCAAGCCTAAAAGGAGAGGGATGATTTCCACATCCACTGGTCCTGTAATGCTCTAGCCCAGAGGGTTGTGGGGTTCTGGAGAGGGCTCTGTAAAGAGTTACAACAGGGTGACTCATCCACAAGCTAAAGATGATGGCTTTGTACTTCTTCCTCACCAAAAGGGGTGGTCTGTCATCAGCTATCTCCACTGACTAGCTTCAAGTCCTATTTCCAGTCAGATTTCTGATGCTGGTGAGGGCATTTAGCACTTTGATGGAAAGACAATGGCTACAGCATATGAGGCTCTTCTCTCAGTGATGTCTTTGCACTGGTTCCTGCCATCTCCCTGAGGTTAGATGGCACTTTGGGGTTTCCTTCTGAGGAATATCAGACCTGTGGGAAAGGTCCAACCTCACATGTCCTGTATAGAATAAAGAGGGATGTATGTGGTCAGACCTATCCCACAAGTCCTGTATTCTTACTCAAGTTCAGAGACCTTGACATGCCATCTGATCTTCATCCCGCCGATTTCACCTCCTTCATTGCTGCATCTTCATCATGCGCCTTTCATGTCTCAAATTCCAGCACGGTCCCATCTCATCCACGAGGAGCTGGAGGACTGAGGATGAGTGCACATTGCTGCCAGGACTCTCACCAGCTGGGAACAGCATCGTGATGGCACCTGGGTGCCCAGGAGATGGTCTTTGTTGAGGTGGCCAGTCCTGATGGGCAGTCCAGAGCAGGTCCCTGCTTTGGGACAGGCTAAGTGTGAAGTCTCAGTGTTATTCTGTAGGGCTGCATTTGTCACATTGATAGCTAGTGGCTGGGATTTCTGGGAATCATTTGCAGCATTTGGTGAGGAAAATACAGCACCTTTCAAATTACCCACATCCTGTGGCAGTTTTGGGTCAGATGAGCTGTCAAGCCAAAGCAAATGTGCAAAACAGCCTGTAGAAATGGAGCAGAAATACTGATGGGCCATCAATGGAAACAATCTTCTGTGCTTATTGCACAGCTATTTGTTACAGGTTAATGATTTGTCACATGTTTATAGCATTCAAAAGGTTATTTCTGAATCCTTTGTGTAAAAGGGCTTATGGTCTGAGGGAAGCAGCTGAGCACCTGTGGGTCTTGCTCTCCATTTGTTGGTTGAGTGAGTGTAACTGAGAAAAAGCTTGCATGTCTGTGGCCACTTATCACTTATAGGACTTGTGAGGTAAGGGTGCTAGTGATTATCTGTATGGGGTTGTGTAGGTGTGTCTTCATCAAAAAATGGGGCTTGGCCAGAGAAGATGGACTCAGTGTAGCCAGACATGGCTGGGGAGCACTTTCTGTGGGTATTACAGCACTCTCACTTCATTTCCTCTTGCAAGCAGACCTTTTGTGCTTGAGGCTTGGTAGATCCACGGAGTTGGTGTGGTGAGGAAGCCTGTGGGTTTTTAGATTTTTGCTCTTCATGCTGAAATCAGAGTTGAGCAAAAGAATCTGTGACACCTCAGCTATGATCCTGGATAACTGGTGCTTTGAGTGAGAAAGAGTGGAAAACCTTTTTGCAGTCTGACAACACTCTTGAAGCAGTTCTGAGTTTAACTGGAGTGTTGAGGGCTGGAACTGGGCCTCCCTGGGCATTTTCTGCTCCCCTAGCAATGTTTAGGTGGGGGATGAAGCATTTCTGTGAAGTGACCTTCCAGTCAGAAGTTGAAACACATGACTGGGAGGTGGAGTACTTGGGCAGGAGCAGGTGTCCCTCTGCCATGCAACAACACTGTGTAGGGGTGAATAAACCTAGCATATCCACCTGGGAGAGGTGAGGGACAAGGAGAAAAAGTGGCATCTGAAAATGCCTGCAGGTATTTAACCTCTTTTCCAGCAAATATCCCAGCCCTTTTGTTCACATCTGGGAAGTGGAAGAAGGTGTCAGAAAGAGCAGAAGCTGACTTAGTAGCCTTGAGGATGCTGTCTAAGCTGGCACCCCTCCTTCTGACAACCTGGGATGCTAAAGGGGCACTGGCCAGGCCTCTGCTCTTCAGGTTCCATATCTAGGAAAAAGGCAAGCTAAACTGGGGCACACGAAGAGATGTTCCTGAGAATTCACTTTAGCTCTTTGGGAGCTTCCTGGAACTAGCAGAGCTTAACAGTGACACAGCCAGCACCTTCTCTACACTCCTTGCTGCAGCTGAACTCAGGGGAAACAAAGCCCACCATGGGCTGCAGGATGAGGTACTGGTGGCTAGTCTGAAAGCCAGGGAGAAGCCAGCTTCTGGCCTGGAAGCTCACAAACTACTGGGAATTAAATTTGGCTGCTGCTTGATAAAATCATTGTCCCAAGCAGGGCTTCCCACTGCACATCTGTCTGTGTAAATGTTAAAGTTTAAGGTTTTGTATGTGCATTTACACAGCAGCTGTGGTGCATCCTTGCTGTGGACTGTGCACAAAGCTCAGCCCTGTGCTTTAGGTGGGAAAAACCTGACTGTGAGGAGGGGCACCCTGTGGAAAGTCACTTGAGCAAAGACAGGAGTTGACACAAGGGATGTGCCATGAGCAGGGAGGACTGAAGCAGCTCCTCAAGCACACAAACACTGAGCTGTGGTACCACCCATCCGTAGGAAATTGCCTACGTGGGCTGCATGTTTTGCTCATGGAGAAACCTCCAGCATTAGTCAGCAACTCAGCGTTCAGTCGTGTGAAGTTTTCCTGGCAGCACGGAGCTGTTTGTGGCGCCGTGGCTGATGTGCTGGATGTCAGTAGCTCTGTCAGTTTAGTCCTTGCTCAAGGACAGGGCAATCACTCCTGCCCCCACCAGCCTGGACTTTCTCCAGCATGGGCCAAGTGCCCACAGCCATGTCTGCACAGGAGCTGAGGGTAGGGAGCTCCCCAGAGAGCTCCATTCCCAGGTGATGACTAATTCCCCTTTCCCACCTTTGCTTCCTCCAGAATGGGCTGAACGCCTTGCACCTGGCCTCCAAGGAGGGCCACGTGAAAATGGTGGTGGAGCTGCTGCACAAGGAGATCGTTTTGGAGACAACGACCAAGGTAAGGACAAGGATGTCTGGCCACAGCTCTGCCTTTGCTGCCAGACACACCAGAAGTAGCTGAGCAGTGATCATGCTGTTTGCTGTCAGCCCCCAGGGAGACTGTGCCAGTGGCAGTGCTGCTGGGCTGGGCCCTAGGATCAGGCTCTGGTTTTAGCACAGGCTTGGCATCTCTTGGTGCCAAGGAAGGTGCCTCTCCCCTGTGGGGGCCATTGTGGACTTCAGAGGGATGTAACATAAACCACAGCATGTTCTAGTCCTGTCTTACTAGCATCTCCTCCTGGCACGGGCTGCCTGAACACCCTGCGTGTTCCAGCGCTCAGATGGCCTCAATACCTTTGTCACAGGCCTGGAGAGCTCTGGGGCTCTGTAAATAACATATTGTTCTCTCCTGCATCACCACAGCAGGTGTGGTTTTCGCTTGATGACAAGCAAGACAGCAGCACAAGCAAGCAGGGCTGACAAATGAGCAGCCTCCTGCACGGGCTGCAGGGCTGCGAGGACAGGAGGAGGCCTCAGTTGCCACCTCCCCGGTGCTCTGGACACAGAGCAGAATCTGGCATTCTGCCACACCACCCAAAGGCACAGAGCCTGTGTGTGCATTTTCCAGCCTGCTTGTCATCCTTTATATCTGCTGGGATGCCTTGGCTACCAGGATGCACACTGCAGTTTTGCCTGAAGACTGCCAGCTCAGCTCCCCCATCCTCCCCCCTCTCCTCATCACTCAGTGCTGAAGATGCACAGTGCCTGACAGTGCATACAGCTTCTGCTGCCAGTAACTTCATGGGAGAGATGAAATCACTCTCTTCCCTGGCCAGCAAATGGGAAGGGTGGCTGGTTGGTTTACAGCAAGGATGGAACATGGAGTGAGAGCTGCACGGCCTTCTAAAGGTTTTCCTGGCCAGCTGCTCTGGTTGCATACCTGTTAGCACATCAGGCCCATCTTTCCCTGGCATCCTGGGCTGCTTCAGCCCCTGAGGACTGTTCTGTGGTGTCTTTCAGAAGGGAAACACAGCCCTGCACATTGCTGCCTTGGCTGGACAACAGGACGTGGTCCGGGAGCTGGTGAACTATGGGGCCAACGTCAATGCACAGTCCCAGGTAGGGTGACCTGCTCTGAAACAGGAAGGCACCCATCATGTGTGGTGGTGGTGTCCTCATGGTGGGAACTGTGTGTCACTGAAGGTGTGACAGACAAGGGTGACACAGAGTCTCCATCATCAGAAGGAATGAAAGGCACTTTATTATTAGAAATCCACAGTTTTTATAGAAACAATGGTGGACCCAAGGCCTGATTGGCCTTTAGGAATCTTCTCTCTGTTGGTCAAGAAGGGACAACTCTTCTTGTGAGCATCTTTGACAAACAGAGATTGCCTGCCAGGTGCAGAGATTGAGATAAGAATTTCTTTTAATTCTTTCTCTGAGCTTTCTCACAGCTTCTTACAGCTTCCCAGGAAAAAAACTGGGAGAGCTCTGTCTCTCTCTGTTCAGAGGATCTGTGATTACCACAACTGTCCCCAGCATGGACATTTCAGCAGCCCTTTGCAGTTTCCCTCTAGTCTTGGTCAGGAGCAAGGACTGCTCTGCCAGACTCCTGAAAAGAGACAAGTGTGCAAATGGTGTGGAGGGAGTCTTGGGGCATATGGGGAGATCAGTGTGGTCTCTGTTGAGTGAGTCCCTGTCAACACCTACAAGCATGCTGAACTTATCCTCGCAGGACTCATGGCTGATGCCTCCCTGGCAAAACTTTGAGATCTCCAGCAACCCCTGCAGTTAAACACTCTGTGCTTCCTTTGCTCTCTCTTCCTTGGGCCTGGTAGGCCTGAAAGCTCTTCAGGTTTTGCCTGATGGGAGAATTGTCCCTGAAGCTAGTGACAATACCAGCAGTGAGCAGAAGGAAGTGTCTCCTGGGTTGACTCTTACGGAGCATTGCCTGTTTTTTTCTGGATATGTGGAGCCTTGGGCTCTATCTTTCTGTGATTGTTCCACTGTTACCAGGTTGCTTTTTCTTTTTCACACCCACTATGGATGCTCCTGCCCCTGTTCACTGACCTGGGAGTGTGGGTGTTAATGGGGTTATAGGTCTTCAAAGAGCTCAAGAAACACAAGGAAGAGTTGTGTTGATGTCCATGGCCCTGTGTTTGCAGAAAGGCTTCACACCTCTCTACATGGCAGCACAGGAGAACCACCTGGAAGTCGTGAAGTTCTTGCTGGAAAATGGAGCCAACCAGAATGTAGCCACAGAGGTAAGATCCTTGGGGAGGAGCCTATGGCCCTGCTTGTGGGGGCTCCTGAGGGATGTGCTGGGTCCTGCCATGGTTCCTTGATTCTCTCCCTGTCCTTGGCAGGATGGCTTCACTCCACTAGCTGTGGCTCTCCAGCAAGGACATGAGAATGTGGTTGCTCACCTTATCAACTATGGGACAAAGGGTAAGGTGCGTCTGCCTGCCCTGCACATTGCAGCCCGCAATGACGACACTCGCACGGCTGCTGTGCTGCTGCAGAATGACCCCAATGCTGATGTCCTCTCCAAGGTGTGTGGTTTTCCTGTGCTGTCTCTGGGAGCTTCCCCGCATCCCCAGGGAGAACAGCAGCTTGGTATGCTGTGTTTATCCGTATTTCATCAGGAAGCATGTGTCTGGCTGGCTGATCCCTCCTTCTTTCCCTAGACTGGATTCACCCCTTTGCACATTGCAGCCCACTATGAGAATCTCAGCGTGGCCCAATTGCTGCTGAACCGTGGAGCCAGTGTCAACTTCACACCCCAGGTGAGTGCAGAGTGGGAAGCTACTGGGGCTTGTGCTGCTCCACCACCAGAGGAGGATGCTGTGCCTTTTATCCATGTAGGGTGCAGCAGCAGTGCCAGGGCATGCTGGTGAGGTGGGACTATGCAGAAAGTAGCACAGATGCACGGGGAGTTGTAATTAATAACCAGCATGGGCTTTTTCTGCTATGTCTCCCTTCTGTCAGAAGCAGCCATGCATCCCTGAAAGCTCTTGGGGACCTTGTCTCCAGGCTGAGGGAAAGCTGGTGCTGTTGCTGCAGGGCAGAGCTCACGGAACCTGCAGTTAGGATGCCTCTTCCAGACCCAAAGGCAAAGCCCAATCCATGAGCTGCTGCTTTCCTACTAGCTCTGTGTAGTTCTATCTGCAGCCTGTAGCTGCACTGCCCTGTTAAACAAGCTGTTCCCCGGCATTGTCCCTGGGCAGGGATGTAGCTCTCCCTGCCCTCTCTCCTTTGTTTGTCTCCTGCCTCCTTGAAAGAGAAGGGGTCTCAGGATTCCCCTGCCTGGGATGTTCCCAGAGTCCTTTTTCACAGCCAGGTGATCGAAGAAAGAGTCAGAGCTGCTTGGCTTTTGTTCCCAAGGTTGTTTATTATTTCTTATCTATAACATGTTCTCCCTGCCCAGCCCAGATGTGTTCAGCAGCTCAGCTCAAGGCACACTGCCCACCCCCGGGGCTGTG
>WBNO01009768.1:131090-153403 GCA_013400575.1 Peucedramus taeniatus
TCCTTTCCCTGGTTTGTAACTCCTCACATAAAGTTTGGAACTGTTTCCATGGCTGGAGATCGAGGGCAGAGGGGTCTCGGGCTCTGTGCCAAGCCCTCCGAGCCCCCTGCCCGGGTCTCAGCCCATCCAAGGTGACAAGAGAGATGTCCTGGTTTCCCACAAAGGGGCTGCTCCTTGTGACAGACTGTTGTTGTTCCTCCTGACAGAATGGCATCACTCCCCTGCACATAGCTTCCCGCCGGGGCAACATCATCATGGTGCGGCTGCTGCTGGACCGTGGGGCCCAGATAGAGACAAGGACCAAGGTGAGAGCACTCCTGAGCACAGCCTATCTTCACACGGGCCATCTCCCTCCCTGAGCTCCTGGTGCCCAGTGCTTATCCTGCAAACATCTTGCTGGGAATGTGAGAGAAAGTCTCTGGTGCACTAAGGGGATGGAGCAGGTTTTTTGCTGGCACATGTAGAGGTGAAAGAAGGCTTCATGGCTACAAAGGTGGGCCCTGGGAGCTGGGGCCAGGCTCAGTTTTGCCTTATTTTGCAGACAATTCAAGTCCCCATTAGTCCTCTACCTGAGGGAACTCTGCCCTTCCATGCCATACTGAGCCCTTGAACCCTTCTCTCTTCCCAGGATGAGCTGACCCCTCTGCACTGTGCAGCACGCAATGGACATGTGAGAATTGCAGAGATCCTCCTGGACCATGGGGCTCCCATTCAAGCCAAAACCAAGGTACCCAGGTGACTTGGTGGGGCTGTGATTGGTGCCAGGTGCCAAGGCAGCACAGTGGGGTAACAAGCTGTGCACAGTTGCTGGATGGCACCCATGACTGGCTTGGGGCTTTTTTTGGCCTGGTGAGGGGCAAGAAGCTTTCTGCCCTACTTGGCCCTAGCTGGAGTCCTTTGCCTGAGGGCTTCATCCTTCAAAGGGACCAGTCCTGAGAAGGGGATGGCCTGGTACAGTCTGCCCCATGGCAGCAGCTCTTCAGGCCCTTCCCTCCACTCGAGATTGCTCCTCTGTGAGTCTCAGTGAGGGACTTTGGGGCTTCTCCCTGGTAGCACCCTGGGGAACAAGCTATCTCATCTAGAGTAGTGTCTGGGGGTGCAAGGCAGGGCTGGGTGGGATGCCTGGACCCCTCCTGGCCCAGCCCTGAGGCCCTGCTCCACGGTCACAGAACGGCTTGTCGCCGATCCACATGGCAGCCCAGGGTGACCACCTGGACTGCGTGCGCCTGCTCCTGCAGTACAGCGCCGACATCGACGACATCACCCTGGACCACCTAACGCCCCTGCACGTGGCTGCACACTGTGGACACCACCGGGTGGCCAAGCTGCTGGTGGAGAAGGGGGCCAAGCCCAACTCCCGAGCCCTGGTGAGGAAGGGCAGGTGGGCTGGACCAGGGGAGAGGGACTGGGAGTTCTCCTGCAAGTGACTGTCTGTCTGTCTGTCTGCAGAATGGCTTCACGCCCCTCCATATTGCCTGCAAGAAAAACCACATCCGTGTGATGGAGCTGCTGCTGAAGACAGGTGCCTCCATTGATGCTGTCACAGAGGTAGGTGGGCTGAGCCCATCCTCAGCTCTCTTGCTTCTGTATGTACAGTGTGGGCAACATGGCAGGATGTAATGTCCCTGTTGCTTCTGCCATTCCCCCGGGACATTTCTTGGTGCTCTTTGCAGCTCAGAACCTATTTAGTGTTGCAGCACCTTCCTGAAGGGCAAGGAGATGCAGGGGAGACAGCAGATCCCTGTGTTTCCTCCACACTCACCTGCCAGGCTCCTGGAGCAGACTGTGGACTCAGATTTTGCCTGAGCTGAGACCTGCCCTGGGGAGAAGGAGGAGGGTACAGTAAGAGATATTGCCAAGGCCATAAGTCCTATCTTGGTTTCTGGGCCCTTTCTCTTCACAGTCCGGCCTGACCCCCCTGCATGTGGCTGCCTTCATGGGACACCTGCCCATTGTCAAGACTCTGCTGCAGCGTGGAGCCTCTCCTAATGTGTCCAACGTGGTGAGTTCCACCCTGGCTGGGACTTTGGGAGCTCAGCTTAGAGGGTTCAGCAGGATATCCAGGTCCTGCACCTTCTGTTCACCTGAGCATTCCCTGGTGCCCTCTGCTTTGTGCTGGCATGAGGAACCAGTAGGGGTTGCAGGCACTGCTGTCCTCTGTTCAGAGCAGAGGAATGACTGCAGGAAGGCATTCTCCCTCCTTTGGCCTTACCACTTTATCCTGTCTTTGGTGCAGAAAGTAGAGACTCCCCTACACATGGCAGCCAGAGCTGGGCACACAGATGTGGCAAAGTACCTGCTGCAGAACAAAGCCAAAGCCAATGCTAAGGCCAAGGTAGGTACAGAGGACCTGTGTGATTATCAGCTCTGGGAACAGCTGGTGCTGGTTTCTTTGCTGTCACGTGCCCAGAGCACAGCCTACCGGGGGCTGTGCAACAGTGGGAGCAGGGCTGGGACCTCTTTGGCATCACAAGAAGGAACTAGTCCAGGTCTGCCCAGACAGCTTCTTTGCCACCCTCACAGGACGACCAGACTCCTCTGCACTGTGCTGCACGCATCGGCCACACTGGCATGGTCAAACTCCTTTTGGAGAACAACGCCAACCCCAACCTGGCCACCACAGCAGGGCACACGCCCCTGCACATCACTGCCAGAGAGGGGCACATGGACACAGCCCTTGCCCTGCTGGAGAAGGGAGCCTCACAGACCTGCATGACCAAGGTAGGCTGCTGAGAGCATTGCTGTGGAAGGTGTCGCCCGGCTGGGGCAAGGCTGGGCAGGCTGGTGGCACAGTGTCCCTGTGGCAGGAGGAGCAGCCTCCTCCTGTGTTGCAGCAGGCACCAGCACTCTCTTCACCTCTGCCACCCTGTGATGGGCTGCCTTTCTCCTCAGAAAGGATTTACCCCTCTCCACGTTGCAGCCAAGTATGGAAAGGTGGATGTGGCAGAGTTGCTGTTGACACATGACGCTCAGCCCAATGCAGCAGGGAAGGTGAGAGTTGCTTCTGTGGGAGGAGTGGTCTAGGATGGGGAGAGGCTCTGTCTCACCTGTCTGTACTCTCTCCCCCACTGCAGAACGGCCTGACTCCACTGCACGTGGCTGTGCACCACAACAACCTGGAGATTGTCAAGCTGCTGCTTCCCAAGGGGAGCTCCCCACACAACTCAGCCTGGGTAAGTCTGGGCTGGGCTTCCCTGGGAATGTGGGTGTGTGGTGTGTGTCCAGTGCCTGCCAGTCTGGGGCCCCTTAACCCTGGCACTCAGAGAATGCAGAAGGGTTGATCACCACCAGCTTCTCTCCGTGTCTACTACTCATGCCTGCCTGTCCTCACAGCACGTGGAGCAGGCAGGGTGCCAGGCAGTGGTCCTGTTCCAGCAGCTAGGCTGTGTCAGGGATGGTCCTGCTAGCAGCACGGTGCTTGCTGCGTGGGGAACGTGTTTCCATGGCAAGTCCTGCAGAGCAGCGCTGCGGTCTGGCAGTTTGGGAAACCACAGGCAAATGTTTGCACGCAGCTATGAAGCAGTGAGTCAGAAAACCCACAAGCTTGTGAGAGTCACCCAGCTCTGCCTGACATGGGGAGCATCTCCCCGCGGAGCACACCAGCAGGCGCCTCGCTTCCCGCGTTGTTTGCAAAAGCCGCATCCTCAAAACAGCCAAGTGGCTGGTGGTGCCAGCCCTGCCCATCTGGCACTTTCCTCTCCCCTGTGCAGGCTGCAGGCAGACACGCTGGGCAGGCACTGGGAGCAGCCGGTACCAGCGCCAGCCCCCCGTTGGTGTGCGTCACCGACAGCCTGCACGTCAGCCTGGGCAGCGGGTGTGTGCCAGCTGCTCTGCTCCTGCAGCGTGGCAGCAGAGGCAGGGCTCAAGGCCCTGCAGTCTCTGCAGCCTGAATACTAATGCTGTGTGTTGGGAGTTTAGCTCCACACCTCAGCCAGGCACGTTCCAGGAGGTGTGTCTGCCCCAGCTTCTTGCAGCTCCCAGAGGCTGCATACTGCTGCAGAAATTCATGTGTAGAAAGGTCCAGGACAGCCCATAGCAGTGGAACATGAAGCAGGTGGTCTTTGAAACCCCCGTGCTGATTTGGCTTGAGGAGTGAGTGGGATTTGGCATCAGTGGATTTGGCATCTGGGGATTTGGCTGGTTGCTGTCAGAGAGGTGGTGTGGGGGGCATCCCTGAGCTCTGGAGGCAGCTAGGAAGGGCAGGCCTGACCTGCAGAGGTAGGGTGGCACCTCCTGTGCCTTCTGCTCTGCTTGGCAGGGCTGAGCACTGCAATGAGCCTCTCTCCCTGCAGAATGGGTACACCCCCCTGCACATCGCTGCCAAGCAGAACCAGATGGAAGTGGCCAGCAGCCTGCTGCAGTATGGGGCTTCTGCAAATGCTGAGTCTATGCAGGGAGTCACTCCTCTGCACCTGGCTTCCCAGGAGGGGCACGCAGACATGGTGGCACTGCTTTTCTCCAAACAAGCCAATGGCAACCTAGGCAACAAGGTAAGTTGTCCCAGCACATCCTGCCAGGCTGGAGGCAAACAAGCCAGCAGAGAGCAGCAGCCTGTTGGTGGCCCAGGCCCCTGTGCCTCCCTGCCTTTGGGCAGCAGTACACTGTGTCAGTCGGTTTGCCAGGTTGGAGAACTCACAACCAGAGTCTTTGCTGCTGGACCTGAAGGGATGGCAGTGCCACTGTGCTGAGCCCTCCTCTCTTTGCAGAGTGGCCTGACTCCTCTCCATCTTGTGGCCCAAGAGGGGCATGTGCTGGTGGCTGATGTTCTAGTGAAACATGGAGTCACAGTGGATGCAACAACCAGGGTAAAGTAGTGCATTGACCATGGCTTTGGTGAAACACATGGGGGAAGTACCTGTAGGCCTGCTCAGAGAAGACCATTTCTTTTCTGTTTCTTTGTGCAAGAGACTCCCTTCTAGCAGGCATCATTACCATTTTGCCTGTGTCCTGGGGACTCTTCCTCCTCTTCCCCCCACCTCTCTAGAGGGGTGATTCTTGCCTGCTCCTATAGCTCACCTCTGTACCCACAGGTACAGCATGGTTTGAAGCCCTCTGCTTTGATCTTGGACTTTTGGGAAGCCCCCACGTCTGTTCCTCATCCTTCATAAACGGGGGCTTGTCTGTGGGATGAGCATATCCAAGCCAGAAGGGCAGTAAGCAGTGCTGAGGGCAGACTGAGACCTGATCTTGTCTTTCAGATGGGCTATACCCCGCTGCATGTGGCCAGCCATTATGGGAACATCAAGCTGGTGAAGTTTTTGCTGCAGCACCAAGCGGATGTCAACGCCAAGACTAAGGTACAGAGGTGTCCTGTGCTCCAAGGACCCTCCTGCCATGGGCAACAGCATACAGGTTGATGGGGAAGTGGAGCTGTCCTCATGCTGTGTGAGGCCTGGGGGCATTTCTGGGGCAGCAGACTTCCAGGACTGATTGCAGCACCCTCTGTCCTCCCCTGCAGCTGGGCTACACCCCCCTGCACCAAGCGGCGCAGCAGGGCCACACGGACGTGGTGACGTTGCTGCTGAAGCACGGCGCCTCTCCCAACGAGATCAGCACGGTGAGTACAATGCTGCCCTGCACCTCTCCACTCTGTGGCAACTTCAGGCAGCTGCCTGAGCTGCCCTGTGGCTGCTGCTGACCCAGGCTTTTGTAGATATTCTCAATTCAGTTGAAGAAAGAACAGAAATAATTTTTCTCAGACCAAGCCTGGGAATCTTAGAGTAAAGAATTAAAACAATTATCTCTCTTTCTGTAGCCATTGTTTATAGATACTGTTCTCTAGAGTGTGCTATTCATAGCCCACCAATAGTATGAAAAATTTTTACTTTGAGACCAATCAAGTCTTACCTTAACCAGCCAAATTATAAAAAGACCCACTGCTTTCATTAAACATCCTTTTACCTTCTAATCACCTGAGCCTTTCCTCTGTGCACAGAATGGCACCACTCCCCTGGCCATCGCAAAGCGGCTCGGCTACATTTCTGTCACAGACGTGCTCAAGATTGTCACGGAGGAAACCGACATCCCGGTGAGCCCCTGGGCCCTAGGAGCAGGATTCTGTGGGATGGGAGCAGCCTGGGAAAGGTCTGCAGCTGGCTGCCTAGCCCAGTATGAGGAGTGGGCTGCAGATAGCTGTGCAGCAAAATGCTGGCTTCCTCTGACTCTGCTCTGCTCTGCTCCCACAGTCAGTTGGTGACAAGCACCGCATGAGCTTCCCAGAGACTGTAGACGAGATTCTGGACGTATCAGAGGATGAAGGTGAGGGGTGGAAGCTGGGTCACACCATCCCAAAGATCTGCTGGCTGGGTCAGTGTGGCAGGCAGCAGCCTAGGGGATGGCAATGGTGTTCCTGCTGGAACAGGGACAGCCCCAGGCCAGGGGAGCTATGTGGGCCCTGCTGTGGTCTTGCAGAGAGGACGAGGGAAGCCCACCAGACTCCTGAGGTGGCACCTCCTGCCTTGGGTGCTTCCCTGCACTATGCAGGAGGGATATGTCTGGACATCTCCGTGGTCCCATGCCCCCAGGGACTGTGCAGAGAGTCCTTGGGCATGCAGAGACCCTACTGTGCCTTGCTCAGGCAAGGAGGGTACCAGCTCCCAGCCCAGCTGCAGCTGGTTTGCTCCTACACCCTCCCACCAATACCTCACTTTTGCCTCTTCTTACTTTGCAGGCACTGCTCATGTCACAGTAATGGGTATGAAATGTGTCCCCCTGCCCCAGCTCAATGGCCCATTTCACCCCATGGCCACTAACCATCCGCACGCCATGTCCATCTGCTGAGCCTCGCTGCTGGTCTGGTGCTCTCCAGTGCCAGCCCTGCCATCCTACCCTGCCAACCCATGTCCGTGCTGCTTGCTGTGGTGTGACTGCATGAATGGGCATCCTCCCACTCAGGAGGACCCTGACTCCCTTGTCAGACCCAGGCCCTGTCCATGGCAGGTGGAGGAACCTGGTACTGTGACAAACCCTAGTGTCCCTCTGCAACTGCCCTGTACCATCCTGACCAGAGCAGGGATTAACCTGAGAGCTCAAGGATCTCGGTGCTGCTGTGGTCCCCTGCCCATCTCTGGGGCACTCTGTCTGCTGCAGGAAGTCCTGGACACCCTTACAGGGCACTGGCCAGAGCCAAGCTCTCAGAAGCTAGTTAGCAAATATTAATGGGGCCAGTGGTCAGCATTAGCAGAGCTCTGTGCCTCCAGTGGGGTGCAGTGTTAGGGCAGCCTCCTGCACCCCCAGTCGTGCCTATGTCCCTGTCCCAGGCATCAGTGTAAGGTGTCCCATGCAGTCTCTGCACTGTGTTTGGTGATGGGGGAAAGAGATCAGTGAGCAGCCAGATTTCCTGGTGGCTTCCACAGCTCCTGTCCCGCTGGCCTGCCCTGCCAGCAGACCCATTCTGGCAGGCAGCAAAGCCCTCCCTGTGTCTGGCTGAGACCCAGGAGGCCAGTGTGTGTGTGTGTGGCCAGCAGTGGGAGCAGGGATGGGCCCTGGCTCCAGCCCTGAGGAGGGGTGGGGGCGAGCGCTGGATGGATATCTGTGTTCCCTTGTCCATCTGCCTCTGCTTGCTGAGCCAACTCTTGGTTTCAGAGGAAGAGCTGATTGCACCAAAGCCCAAGACACCTGATCTCAGAGAGCAGGAAGGCAAAAGGGAGATACTGGAGTTCATGACCACAACGACACTGGAGCAAACGTAAGAGACACTGTATGGTGGGAAGGGGGCAGGTACAGGGCACAGGACCAGCCTTGTGGTGGGCAAGAGGCACATAAGGCTCTGGGCAAGGAACAGATCACTGAGCCCTCACGGGCTGGCATGGCAGGCAAAGCTGGTCACTGCTGTTCCTGCACCAGGACATGGGACTGCTTCTTAATTTGCCCTTGTCCAGCAGTCCCAGGACTCTGTGGGGATGGGCAGGGGCTGAGGGACCCTACCACTTCTGTGCCTGTCACTACCCTCTCCTGCCAGGGTGGAGTCTCCAGCTGTCCTGCAGGTCCCCTGCATCCCACCTGAAACTGTGGTGACCAGAGCTGAGGAGACTGAGCAGGTAGGACCTGTGGAGACAGAAGCTGAGCAAGTCAGCCTGCTGCATGCACCCTCGGTGTCCCCACAGGAGGTGAGCATGAGACACAGCCTGCCATGGCCTCCCCCAGGCATTCCCTGCTGGGGCAGCTCCCCCATCACCACAGAGCTCAAGTGTGTGCTGGGTTATGGGCATTGACCCGGTGGTACAGGACTGTCCAGTGAGGATTATGTAAGGGTGGGCAGGCTCAACACCCCCAGATAGGACCCTTTGCCCACAAGGTCTCTTCCTTGCCTTACACAGCCCTCCAAAGAGTTTGATGAGGACTCCCTGATCCCCAGCAGCCCTGCCACTGAGACCTCAGATAACATCAGCCCAGTGGCCAGTCCCGTGCACACAGGGTGAGTGCCCAGCCTGTGCAGAACAACACCCACACTCTGCTCACCAGCTGGCTGCAAGGTGCCCACGTGCCCATGCCTCTGTCCACTCCAGGTTCCTGGTGAGCTTCATGGTGGATGCTCGTGGTGGCTCCATGCGGGGCAGCCGGCACCACGGTCTGCGCGTGGTCATCCCGCCCCGCGCCTGTGCTGCCCCCACCCGCATTACCTGCCGCCTGGTGAAGCCCCAAAAGCTCCCTGCACCCCCTCCTCTGGCTGAGGAGGAGGGTCTGGGCAGTCGGATCATTGCTCTGGGGCCTGCTGGTGCCCAGTTCCTCAGGTGAGCACAGCTGGGAAAAGAGCAGATTGGGCTGCCCGCACTAGGGTCAGTCCCTCAGGACTGGGGACTGATCTGGGCTCATCTGGAGGGCTTTACCATCCAGGGCAAGACCTCTGCCTATATCTGCTTCTTGAGGTTGGCAGAGGAGACATCCCACCTCTTGTTGGGTGCAGCATGTTTCTGGCACAGGTCATTCAAGAGTGACAGAACCGTGGCAGAAAAGCCCTGAGCAACCCTGTCCCACCAGGACAGAGCCCTCTTTCCCAGAGAGAGGAAGGTCAACAGTCCTTCTTCCCCAGAGCCCAGGCCCACCTTGCTGCCTACGTGTCCCTGTGGGTGCCAGTGGCCTTCCTCTGCTCTCTGCAGCCCTGTCATTGTGGAGATTCCACACTTTGCCTCGTATGGACGTGGGGACCGTGAGCTGGTGGTGCTGCGCAGCGAGAACGGCTCTGTGTGGAAGGAGCACCGCAACCGCTACGAGGAGAGCTACATGGACCAGCTGCTCAACGGCATGGACGAGGGTGAGAGTGCCAGGAGGGCAGGGGCTCCACGCCTGACAGCTCCCTGCAGGCAGGGCTGAGGTGGCCTGGGAGCTGGAAAGGGGCTGAGTGGTGCGGTCAGTGTAGCACAGAAGGGTGTTGAGTGACAGCTACAGGCTTGGTGGATGAACACTGATGGCTGTGCTGCCCTTGCAGAGCTGGAGAGCCAGGAGGAGCTGGATAAGAAGAGGGTCTGCCGCATCATCACCACCGACTTCCCTCTCTACTTTGTGGTCATGTCCCGGATTTGCCAGGACTGCGATATGATTGGCCCTGAGGGAGGGTGTTTGAAAAGCACACTGGTGCCCATGGTACAGGCCACCTTCCCAGACACTGCTGTCACCAAAAGAGTGAGGCTGGCCCTGCAGGTGAGTCTCAGAGAGCCTGCCATGGGGCCCAGACATGCTTCTGCAACAGGGGTGGGCAGCAAGCCCAGGCTGTGCCCCAGCCTGGGGAAAAACCATCCCTGATTCCCATCCTTGTGCTACCCACAGGCACAGCCTGTGCCTGATGAGTTGGTGACTAAGCTGCTGGGGAACCAAGCGACCTTCAGCCCCATTGTCACAGTGGAGCCACGACGGAGGAAATTCCACCGCCCCATTGGCCTCAGGATCCCACTGCCCCCCTCCTGGAAGGACAATCCCCGAGACAGTGGTGAGGGTGACACAACCAGCCTACGTCTGCTCTGCAGTGTGATCGGTGAGGCTGCAAGCGTGCTCTCCATGGGGATGGGCTGGGCTGCCCCAGGGGGATGCAGCTCCAGGGAGCTCAGTAAAGGGCACAGCTGTGGAGAAAGCAAATGCCTAGGGGATGCAGACCCTGGGCTTATGGAAAGACAGTATGCTTACCCTTGCTTTCTGCTGCAGGAGGGACAGCCCAAGCCCAGTGGGAAGACATAACAGGCACCACAAAGCTGGTCTACGAAAATGAGTGTGCTAACTTTACCACCAATGTGTCTGCCAGGTGAGTCACGGGCAAAAGTGCACCCATCTGAGGATATCTGGTGCTTCTTGGGTCTTGCTACAGCCTTTGCCAGGAGAAGCCCCTTACCCCTTTTGCTATGCTGCCCTATTCCTACATGAAGGGTGGTTTCCTCTAGCTTTGAGACCCCCATGCTGCCTGAGCACACCTCAAGAAACATTCATGACAGCTGAGTGCAGAAGGAAGGGGACCGTTATTTGTACTTGGGTGGGTCCCCATCCAACATGGGGCTACACCTGTGTCCAGAGCTCTTGGGGTTTCCTCTGCAGCCCAGTTGGCTGCTGAGGGGGGTGGGGGCAGCTGCCTGGTGCAGCAGCACCCCGACCCAGATCTCCTGCAGGTTCTGGCTGGCCGACTGCCCACGCACAGCTGAGGCCGTGCACTTTGCCACCATGCTGTACAAGGAGCTGACAGCCGTGCCCTACATGGCCAAATTCGTGGTGTTTGCCAAGATGAACGATGCACGAGAAGGCCGGCTGCGCTGCTACTGCATGACTGATGACAAGGTTGACAAGACTCTAGAGCAGCATGAGAACTTCACTGAGGTGGCCCGCAGCAGGGACATTGAGGTTTGTCCCCAGCAGCGTGTGTGGAGGGCAGCAGGGAGAGGGATAACAAAGTGAGGGGAGACTGATAGCAGTGGAAGGGCCTGGCCCCGGCCTGGCTAGGAGAGTCAAGTTACCTGCCCTGTCCAGCAGCAGGAGAAGCAGCTCTGCACAGGGTCTGAGCGTATTTTCTGCTGCCAGGTGGTAGAGGGAATGCCTTTGCACGTCGAACTCTCAGGGAACCTGGTGCCTGTCAAGAAGGCCGCTCAGCCCCGCACCTTCCTCTTCCAGTCCTTCCGGGAGAATCGTCTTGTCATTCCCATCAAGGTAATGCCAGGCTACAAGACTGAGCAAGCAGTTAGGGCCCTTGGCTTGTGGCAAGCCACCTAACTGGGCTCTGGCACTCAGGTCCGGGACAGCAGCCGGGAAGCCAGTGGCTCCCTGTCTTTCTTGCGCAAGGCCATGAAATACGAGGACCTCCAGCACGTGCTCTGCCACCTGAATATCAGCATACCACCCTGCACCAAGGTCAGTGTAGGGTCTTTGGCATTTTGGTAGGGGGCAGTGAGGGCCCATCCCTTCCCCAAGTGCAGGAGACAGCCCTTGCTGTCAGCTTTATTCACCTGCTCCATGTGGCCATGCCATGCCACTCAGGAGCTGAAGGAGAAGAAGTCGTGTCAGGGCAGAGCTGCTGCCCTCTTTTCAAGTTGTTGACCCCTTGGTTTGTCACCACTTTCACAGGGCAGTGGCAGTGATGAGCGAAGGAGGACCCTGACGCCATTGTCTCTGCGGGAGCGATACAGCATTCTAAGTGAGACCAGTTTTGGTATGCAGCCTGCTGGGACCATTCCAGCCCACTCACTACCTGCACTTGGGGTGCCCAAGCCAGTGGAAAACTGGGATGATCCTGTCCTAGTTGCACTCACGGCAACTTCCCTTTCCCTGGAGGTTCCCTTGGTCCTGCCTGCAGGGCAGTGCTGTGCCTGTGGGTCTGTGTGACCCCCACAGTCAGCACCCCATTCCCCTCACCACTCTGGTTCAGGGTTCTGTGCAGCTGAGCTGTGACTCCCTCTTCTCCTCCAGGCTCCCTGAGCAGCACAGACAAGGCAGACCAGAAGATGGTTGACATAGCAGAACAGCTGGGCCTCAGCTGGGCCGGTGAGTCTACATCTGATGGTTCTGAGGATGCACAGCACTGCTGGGAAAGCTGACACCTGGGGAGGCTGGAAGTGTGCTGCCAGGTGTAGTGACTGCTTTGCAGTGCAGCCCTGCTGGGAGCATTCCAGGGCACTGACGTGAACCTTCCCATGGCTGTGCACATGTTCACATGCACAGGCACCAGGCTAGGGCTTTGGTATGAGTTGTACATATTGCTGCTGTTGGTTGCAGCCACACATCCAACAGCAGAGCCCACACTTCTAGCATGAGACCCAACTGTGCTTGTCACAGCCAGCCTGAGCAGGGGGGCTTCAACCCCTGCCCCATCCCAGCTCCTGCATGTTCTGCTGGGTTCAGTTGTATGGAGCAGAGGGTCTCTGCACTGGTCCTGGCTGAGCCCTTCACAACACCCCTAGCCTTGTGGTGGGCACCAGAAGGTGTGATACTGATGTGGTGTTTTCCCCAGAGCTGGCACGTGAGCTGCAGTTTGGGGTGGATGACATCAACAGGATACGTGTGGAGAACCCCAACTCCCTTCTGGAGCAGAGCATAGCCTTACTCAACCTCTGGGCCAGCCGTGAGGGCAAGAGTGTCAAGAGTGAGTAGCTGTGGTGCCCTTTCACAGGCACAGAGGTGGCAGGGCTAGCTGTGCAGAGCAGTGTGTGCATCTTCAAGGATCACTGGCTGGCTTTACAGCAGTGGTTCATGCATGTCTGCCTTCCCTGCCCACCTGGAGGGTGTCTGGGGCGTGGCTGTGGCTCCCTGAGGGACCGGTTTGCTGACACCATCTTCCCCCTGCAGTTGAGAACCTGTACACAGCACTGAGGAACATCGACCGCGGTGAGATTGTCAACATGCTGGAGGGCTCAGGTCGGCAGAGCCGCAGCCTCAAGGGAAGCTGGCGCTACACAGACAGAGACTACTCCCTCTCACCATCCCAGATGAATGGTGAGCCCCAGCTGCTGGCAGGGAATGCAGGAGGGCCCTGGGGGCACAGTCTGTGCAGAGATTGGGGCTGGTGTCTTGCCTGACCAGGTTGCACCCACTGAGAACTGAGTGGGCACAAGGCATTGCTGACAGATGTGGCCTCTTCACTGGGGCTTATGCTGCAGAAAGCTATGGCTCTGCCATACTGCTTTCTCAGAAGCTCTCCAGGTGGGATTGACATGTGTTCCTTATCCCAATGTGAGAGGTGAGAGGTGACTCTGGCTGTCCAAGCTGATCAGTGGCCAGGGAGCTCACTGAGTCCTGGCTGTACAGCTGTGGTGGTGTGCCTGGGCTGGGTCCCAGGCAGAGTGGGCCTGGATGTGGGGACACAGCCAGAGTCAGTTGTGGCATATGCTGCTGGGGAGCCAGCACACCAGACAGGGGCAGGGCTTTGTGCTGCTACAGCCCTGCACTGTGGCTCTGGCCCTGCAGCGCTGGCTCATCGCTCTCTCCCTCTCTGTCTCTCCCCTTGTTCTGTTTTCTCAAACATGCCACCTAGTGCTGCCAGGTGCGGGCACTCCTGTGGGTCACTTCTTTTCATCTTTCTCCTCTGAGCTCATCCTGGCCTCTCCTTCTCTCATCTTCCACTGCCTGTCTCCACTGTCTCCACCTCAGCTAAGCCCTCTGGGAGCCGCATCCTGCTCCAGCAACTGCATGTCATCAGGGACTGCCCCTCTTACAGCTGTCATGCTTGCAGACAGCCATCCCAGGCCTTCTCCTCCTGCACAGTCCCATGCTCTTCCCTTGCTGGCACTGCACTGCATGCCCCTGGCCAGGCACCTGGGTGCCCATGGGTGAGGTGCCCTTTCTGTGCTAAGGGTCCCAGCTGAACTCTGTGCCTTGGCCGTGGCTGGCACTCCCTGGCTGCTAGGGGAGCAGAACAGGTTCACTGCTGATCTCCAGGGGTGAAAAAATGGCTCAAAGCTGAAAAAGGCTTAGCAAAGCCACCTGCATGGATGGGAGTGCCTGGCTTGGCTGTGGTTCATATGGATGTGCCTGAGCTGTGCACATGGCCCTGGGCATGAGACATAACAATGGTTTGTAGCCCTGCAGACACCAACGGGATGTAAGGCCCTGGCTGCCTTCTGCAGGGCCTTGGGGTTGCATGGCATGTTCCGGGGCCATCCTTCTCTGCTCATGGTACTTCCAACCTGCTCCTCTGTGCTGTGGAGAGTGTTTGGCTTTGAGAGTTGGTGCCTGCCACACTTGGCTACTTGAACTCCAGGCTAATGGCCAGCCAGCTGATGCTGGATGGGGGCTGTGGGCAGGGACCAGGGGGTCTGATGGAGCAGGGTAGCAAAGAGGGCACTGTGTCCTGCAGTGTGGATGGAGAATCGTGTGAACACCAGGCCAGTCCTCCTCAAAGGGAGGCGGCAGCCCCAGGACCTGCCCAAACCAGCCCCAGGACTTGAAGGGAGGCATGGCAGCATTTGCAGGGACCACGCGAAAGGAGCCGCTGCTGCGAGCCCAGCTCTGCTCAGCCTGGCCACAGGGGGCTGTGGCACTGTGGCATGACCATCGCTGTCCTTGGGGCTGTCATCCTCCCAGAAGCTGTTTCCCTTTTGCCCTACTGTGCTTGCGCGTGCGTGAGGTGGCTGCTGGACATGATGCCTCTGTCTGCCCATATAGGTTACGCTTCACTGCAGGACGAGCTGCTGTCCCCTGCCTCCCTGCATTACACACTGCCATCCCCGCTGCGTGCCGACCAGTACTGGAATGAGGTGGCCATCATGGATGCTATCCCCATGGCTGCCACTGAGCAGGATGCCCTGATGGAGATGTCCGACATGCAGGTGTGGTCCTCGGGGCTCACCCCCTCGCTGGTGACTGCTGAGGACTCCTCTCTGGAGTGCAGCAAGGCTGAGGACTCGGATGCCACGAGCGAAGGCCGGTTCCCAGGGCAACTTCTAGCAGATGCTCATGGCCCAGACCACATGGGCTCTATGGACCTGGTTGAGGATGACACAGTGGACTCAGATGCCATGAATGGCCTGATTGACCTTCTAGAGCAGGAGGAGGGGCAGAGGCCAGAGGGGAAGATGCCATCTGGTGATCATCAACCAGGGACTGGGGAGCAGGACCCGGAGAGTGAAGTCTCTTTTGTTTCAGTTCAGGAGAAGGTGCAAGCCAGGATCATGACATCACCTACCTTTAGCCATGATGTGGAGAAGAGTGCAGACAGGTACTGCAGCCTGGGGCACCAGGGTGACCGTGGTAGGGGAGCGCAACTGCTTTGCCAGCTACTGCCCTGTGCTGGGCCAGCTGCAAATAATCTCCCTGCTTTGCTTGCTTCCCTGCTGGTCTCCAGCTCTGGAGCCCAGGCATCTGCAGTACATAGAACGATGGTTGGGCCGAGGGCCTCACACCTTTCTGTCAATGCTCTGGAGGGCTCCTTGCAGAGCACCTGGAAGAGACCCCAGTCAGCCAGGCCCTGCATGTAGGTTGTACTCATGAGAGCTAACCCTAACCTGGGCTGCCTCCTCCCACATTTCCAGTGGCACTGGACCCATGAAGTCCCTGGCAGCACCCAGAAATGCTCCACAGCATTAGACCACATTAGAGTTAGAGCTAGACCACACTAGACCACGAGAGCACGGCATGCTCTTGCCTCAGGCCCTGGCCGCCAAGCCGAGAGGCTGTGGGATGGGCAAGGGAGCATGGCATAGAGGTGGCCTGTGCCTTTTGTGCATCTGTGTGATTCGTGCTGCTTCTGCCGGGTGCCCGGCAGCGCCGTGAGCTGGGGAGTGGAGCCGGCGCCCGTGGGGTGCAGGCTGCGCCGGTGTGCCCGCCGGAGCTCGGCTGGTGCTCAGGGTGCAGCACAAAGCTGACTGCCTCTCTCTCTCTGTCTCTCTCTCCCTATCCCTGTCCCTCTCTGGTGCCCAGGCTGAGGGACTGGAATGCAGAAGGCTCCTTTATCTCCTGCCTACAGGACCTGACAGCGGGCTCCTGGCAGGAGGGAGTCACCCGAAGGCTGCTCCCAACGCACACCACAGCCTCCGGGGCGCAGGGCCAGGAGCAAGAGCAGGTCCTGGTGCCAGCCGTGGAGCTGATGCGGATCAGCTCTGCAGAGGACAGCGACTGGCAGCCTCAGCACCCCACAGGCGGCTGGCAGGAGGAGGCCGACAGCCGCTTCTTTGGGCAGGTGAGGGCAGGAGCAGGGGAGTCAGCCCTGCAGGAAGTGGTGACCCTATGGACAGCCTTTTCTGGAGCCTGCTGCAAGGCCAGTCAGGCAGACCAGGTGCTAGCTCCTCAACTCTCCCGGTGTACTTCCTGCCCCTTGGGGTGCCTCTCAGCCCAGAATAGCCTGCTGTGCTTGATACCTGAGCTCTTGCTCTCCATTTATAACCCAGTCACTCTCCCAGACTTGTTCCTTATTGAGTATCTGCCCTGGCTGCCAGCCCAACAGCCTGCTGGAGCCAGAAATAGACTTGGTCTAGGGGCCAGGCTGGGTGGTGGGCTTGATGCCACAGTCACACAGAGCCAGCAGGTACAAGGTGAGGGCAAGCACCTTTCCCCAGCCAGGGCACGCACAGCCATCCCGGCAGCACAGCTTGGAGGTGGCCCTTCAGCTCTGCCGTGTGTGTTACCTGAGTGACTTGGGATGGCAATGACACCCCAAAGCCCTGGCTTTTGCCCAGGGCTTCATTCGTCCTGTGACGGAGGACAGTCAGGGGGACAGGCTGTCGGGCAAGCTGACAGAGAAGAGGCACAGAGCTGTGCTGCTTTTACTGCCTGGCCCGGCCACATGACTTCGAGCGAAGCTGTGCCTGCAAAGGACGCCCCACCTGCCCAGCTCCCTTCTCGCCGCCCACAGCCAGCAGAGCTGCGGCAGCTAAGGTTACAGCGGAGCCGGGGCACTGCGTGGGCAGGCTGCAGAGCCGCAGGGCAGCATGGCCGGGCTGTGACAGGGCTCCGAGCCGCGCACACGTGCGTGCGGAGGCAGGAGGATGTGGGCTTTCCTGGGCCAGCTGCTGATCGCTCTGGTGCTTCTGGCCTTCTTCCTGGTCAGCTGCCAGAACGTCATGCACATCGTCAGGGGCTCTGTCCGCTTCCTGCTCAAACACGCCCATCGTGAGCTGGACAAGGAGCTCGGGGAGAGCCAGGGGCTGGCGGATGACGAGGAGGCTCTCTCGGCCAGAGTCGTCCGCCGGCGCGTCCTCCTGAAGGTAACGAGCGGGCGAGCTGAGAGAGCGGCCCCAGGGCAGACGCAGAGCAAGGCAGTGACGGGGCAGGGCAGGGCGGGAGACGGAGGCTGTGGGGTGCACGTCAGGTGTGTTGTTCTACCTGGTAAACGACTCTCCCCACCGTCCTTACATGCCCTGATCTCCCTCCCGTTCCCGCAGGGGAATGAAGCCCTTCATCTCCCTGGAGAGCAGGTGACTGAGGAGCAGTTCACAGATGATCACGGCAATATCATCACCAAGAAGGTGAGTGATCAGCGGCAAGATACGGCCAAGGGCATGCCAGAGCCTTTCTCTTCTCCCCTCCACCCCTGTAGCCCGGGCCCATGTAGGGCATTGGCGTCCCGCTGTCTTCGGTTACAGTCACGGCACTTCTCCAGCTCGGGGGACAGGCTGCACACCACGTGTGGTTTAGGAGCAGACCGGGTGAGGAGGGAGTCATGGTGCCCGGGGCTAGCTGTGACGCCCGGCTGTGTGGGTCTCCACAGATTATCCGGAAGGTGGTGCGTCAGCTGGGCCCTGGTGACATGGGTGACAGGCAGGAACAGGAGGAGCTGATTCTGGAGGGCTCCCTGCAGGAGCCCCAGGACCTGGAGGCTGAGGATGATCACTTCATGAAATACTCCATCTTGCACCGGGATGGTCTGGGCTCCAAGGTACAGTGTGGTTCATGGCCCTGCCTTGCAGGCAGCCTGCCTGGGCCAGCACCCAGGACTCTCAGGACTTCAGCAGGACTCTCAGGCTTTGGGTCGATGTCACCCTCTGTCCTTTCTTCTGCCATGCACTCCTCTCCTTTTCCCCTCTAAGACTTCTAAGGCAAATCTCTACCAGTCTTCTTGCTTGGTGTTTTCTGCCTGCCAACTGACTCTACCTTTCCCTTTCCTGTCCTTTTCTCTATGTCTGTCTGTTCACCTGGGTGATGTCCTGCTTCCTGCCCCTGCAGCTTCCTCAGGAGGAGGTGCGAGTGCGTGTCCCGAAACCAGAGGTCTCTGGGGGCAGGATGGGGGCTCAGATAGTGAAACGAGCCAGCCTGAAAAGGGGGAAGCAGTGACCCCTCAAATGGCCTCTTTTGAGGTAACCCTACCTTTGCTCTTCCTTCTGTCCTGGCTCTCCACGCTGCTGCCTGCACCGAGCTGCTGGTCATGCACATTCTCCTGGGGAAAGTGTGGTGGGGCCGTGCCCAGCTCTTGGCCTGCAGAGAGGGTTTGCTGTGCTGCAGAAAAACACTGAGGGTGGGCAGCAGTGTGCCCCACTGCAGCCACAGTGCCAAGGGCTGCTGCTGCAGTGACAGCACAGGGGGGCTCAGGGTGATGGTCCCCAGTGGAAGGGTGACAGAGTTGTTACTCTGGGCTACAGACAGAGGGATGGTCTTTGTCCAAAGCCACTCCAGGGACTAGATTGCATTTGCATGGGGTCTGAGCAGAACTACCCACTTCACTTACGAGCACTAACTGTGCAGAGCCTCGTGGCAGATGAGACCAGCCCTTGGAGCTGGTGCCTTGGTGTCCCCCTTCCCAAGGGGTGCAGCTGGGCACTGGCAGAGCTGTGGGTCAGATGAAGGGTATCCCAATTCTGTGGGGTCGTGGCCTACTGCCCCTGCTCACAGCACTGTTGTGGGAGATGCAGCTGCTGCCTCTGCCAGCCATGGAGAGGAAAGCATTGAGGTCTGCTGAAGCCAGGATGGGGGCAGGCCTTGGCAGGGTGCTGCTGGGGAGTGTCTGGGCAGTAGGGATGCAGGAGTGGCAGGAACGTGACACTTGTAGGGGCTGACCCACCTTTGACCTGGGACATTTCTTCCATTGATCCTCACTGAGCTCAGAATTAAGTCTTGTGCATTCCTCGATCCCCCTGCCTTCCCTGCAGAGTGGGACCAGACCAGGCTGAAGGCAGGGTGCTTGGCACAGCACACTTGAGCCTAGCTGCATCATTTTTCTCTGCACACTCACTGCTGGGCTGCCAGCAGCACTGGAGGAAGGTGTTGCATGAGTGCTCCCCAGCTGCCCAGCACTGCCTCCTGGCAGGAGGCTGCCAAGCAGGGGCAGTTGGTCCTCTGGCCTCTGCTCTACATGCATGACTCACCCTGTCCTCCCTCTCCCTTCTCACTCTGCTCTCTTAGTGAGCTCTCTGTAGGTGTATGAAAGTCAAGAGGCTTATGCTTGTGGGCACATGTTCATGCAGACTCTGTCCCCCTCTGCCTGCCCCACTCCCCAGGCACTCCCTGGCTCTGCCTCTCTCTGGGACACTGCTCCTGTTGCTTTGCTTTTGCAGTTTTCCATTGTGTGAAAGTGGCCCTGGGTGTGCACTGGGGAAGGTCTTCTTCACTGCTGGGAGAGTGGGGTGCAGTCAGTCATCCTAGCTGAGGTGGGGGGCTGAAGGCTGGCCTCCTCCATCCCAGATCAGCCCTCCCAGCTCCTTCCCAGTGCCACGTTGCACTTGGTGCAGCTCAGCTGCTGCTTGCTGCCATGTGCAGGTGGGGCAGCACCATCTGTACCATCGATGGCATTGCTGCTAGTTCCAGGCCTGCCCCTTAATGGTGCTCTGTCACTGCCTGACACCCCCCAGAACTTGTCTTGGCAGCATGGGTGCGTGTGGGACAAGCACAGTGTACAGAAGGGACTTCCCAGCCCTGTACCTGGCTGCCCCCACCATTTATCCTGGACGTGCCACCATGAATGCCTGGTAACCCCATTTCTGTGTCTCTCTGTGTCTCTCCAGGATCACACCTCAACACCAAACCACTGAACTTCACACACGTTCTGACACATACCTGAGAAGAGAGGAGAGGAGAGCAGAGAGTGGAGGGGAGCAGGGCTGGCTGTACATGTTTCTATAGGCTAATGGCATGATTTCTGTATGAGATATTCTTACCTATCCGCATGACTGACTGACTGCAAGACGCATGAGCTACAGTACTTAAAACAGATGAGGGGCCTCCATCCTTGCCCCGCTGCTGCCAGGAGCCCAGAGACAGCACCACACACCAGGGGCATGCTCTCAGCTCCTTTGGGAGGCAAGAGCTGGAGTAGAAGAAAACGAGAGGGAAGGAGATTCCACCTCGGTGTGATTGCGTGTGTAGATGCATCCCCACGTCTGTGCTCCAGCTGCAAGAGGAAAGCTGGGACAGCATGGCACTGCTCACCATGGAAGGAGAGGTGCTTGGCCCCCCCCGCAAATGCCTGTGCTGCCTCTGCTGGACTTGCTTCTCGTCCCTCCCTGTGAGTGTTGGGTTTTGGGGAGGGCAGCAGTGGCCGGAGGGTGCAAGGGGAGGCTGTGGGGAGCACAGCTGCACTGGGCAGAGGGACTGTTGCAGGGCTGCCCTTCCTCTCCCCAGCACGTGCAAAGTCTCCCGTCAGGGCAGAGCTCTGGGCTGGGCACTGAGCTCATTGCTTATGTTGAAAGTGTAAACTGTACAGCAATCAGCCTTGTGTATATGAACCAATAAATACTATGCAAACCCCTAGGGACACTCTAGCAGTATGTACAAAGCACTGACAGCTCTGCTCTCATATACCTCTTCAGGCTGCAGGATGGGCAAAGCCTTTGGAATATGTGAGCAGCTCTGGTGAATGGAGCAGGAAGGCTACAGGAGCGAGAGGGCAGCAGCCTGCCCCTGTCCTGTGCCCCTCTGCCTGAGCCTGGCCCCTTCCTGGCCTGAAGAGGGGGGGCTAGAGGTGCAGTGCCATGGTCCAGCCCCAGTTTGTGTTGGCTCCAGCTGGGTTGAAGCTGTAGGCCTGCGTTGAGGTGCTTGGGGCCCAGGGAGGATGTGCAGTGAGAGAGAGCAGGAGGTGCTTGTGCCACACGTGGGGTTGTGCCTAGCTCTACTCAGCACAATATCTGCTCAGGAGATGAGCCAGGAGCTAGCAATAGCCAGCAGCCGTGCAATAAGCACCCCAGGCAAGGGCTTTGCAGGGACCCTGGCCTCCCTGCAAGGGGGGTTAATAGCCCTGGATATTGACTCTCCCGGGACCAAACCCAGAGACATGGGAGCTGCTGCCCCGGTGGCTGCATTTGCTCCAGGTGGAATCTGCTGTGGCAGCAGCCTGAGCCCTGGGGGCTGGGGCAGCCTCAGAGGAGCTGCTCTGGCAGGAGAGCCGTGCTGGGCAGAGCTGCCCAGGCAGCTCAGTCGGGCAGTTCATTGAACCTGTTCTAATACTTGACCCCAGGAGTGCAGGGAGAAGGTAGTGGCGCTTGGTCCCGGGTCCCTGACCCTGTTCTTTACCCAGCTGATGTGGGGACCTGGCCTTTGTAGCACATTGATGTGGGGACCCCCTGCTCTTTCTCCTGGAAGCGGCCACGGACCTGCTTTGCAGAGTCTGAGCTTGTTCTCTGTGGCCAGGTGCAGAGCAAGCGCCCCTCCAGCTTCAGGCCATGTGATGGTGGCCTTGGCAGGGCAGCCCTGCCTTTCAGTGGGTGCACATCTGCTGGGAGAGCCCCTGGCTGCCCTGCAGCCGAGGAGAAGCCTCGCTGCAGCCAAGCCACTGACCCAGCTTAGCCTCGGAGAGCAAAGCAGTCCCCTCCCCACCCCAAAGTTGAGCCATACAGGCACAGACTCTCCATCCATCACCCTTGCTGCGTACAATAACCTCCCTAGACCCACTGCAACAGCTGACTCTGTAGCATCACCCTAGAGTTGTGTGTGGGTCCAGTGCTTTGGCCTTGTGTATGCCGTAGGGAATGTGCTGTGCTGCAACCGTGCCAGGCACTGCAGTGACATTGCTTCGCGCTCAGATTGCTTGTAGGGCTGGTAGGGGGAGGCTGCACCCAGCATCGAGCCTAGAGAATGCTGCAGTCTGCACACTAGAAGCTTTTTAGAAGTTTTAAAAAATTACTTTTATTTTCTTTTTTTAATTGTTATGGAAACAAGCCTTTTGGATCTCCCTGTCTTAGGCCCTGATGTATAGATCATTTCCCTGTACACCAGCTATCAGACTATGAATTAATAAATAAATCAACACAAACAGCGTCTCGTCTCTGCTTTTCCAAAGGCGGCCGAGACGGAGACCCCGGGGCCGGGTCCCCTCTTGCCAGGAGGGCGGGGGCGGCCGTGAGCTCTGCCGGTTCCCCGGGGCTGCGGCCGCCTCTCCCGTCCGTGCCACTGCGGGGCTGTCCCGGGGGCAGCGGCGCTGCTGAGACCCCGCCCGAGAGGCGCGGCCGAGAGCACCGGTACGAGCGGCGCTGTGCAGCGGCCGC
>WBNO01009768.1:154052-168802 GCA_013400575.1 Peucedramus taeniatus
CCAGGCGCCCGCGGGCCAGGGCGGACTCCTGGGGCTCTGTAGCCCTCGGGCCGGTGGTAATGGGCCAGCCATCGCACCTCCGGAGTTCGGGGCTCTCAGGGGGCCTCGGTGCTAGAGCCATGGATGCCAACCTGCCGGGCACCTTTCTGCTCAACGGCCCCTCGCTGGGCCCCTTCCCCGAGGCCAAGGCGCCCGTCTGCCAGTATTCAGTGCAGAGCTCCTTCTACAAGCTGGGACCCCCCGGCCTGGGTGCCCAGCTGGCGGCTGGCACCCCCCACGGCATCTCCGACATCCTCGGCCGGCCCGCGGCGGCACCGAACAGCAGCCTCCTCCCCGGCTACCCCCACGCGGGCGGATTTAACGGACTGAGCTCCCCGGGCGTCTATTACGGGCCCCAGGTGGGCGCCCTCCCCAAGGCTGGTGGCGAGTACCTGCCGCGGGGACGGAGCTGCTGGGCGGAGGCGGCCCCGGAGTGGCGGGGAGGCCGGCAGTGCGGCGGCCGTAAGTACCGGGGGCTCGGGGCGGCCGGGGGCTGGCTGGCTGGCTGGGTGGGTGCCGCAGGTGACGGGCACCTTGCGGAGTCCTGAGCCATCGGCGCTAGGGCAAGGGAATGGGGCGAGCTGTGTCTTTTCCATTGCCCCGCACGAGGCGCAGCTGGTTGGCCAGCGGGCTCGCCCAGGGCAGTGGGAAGGAGCCCTGTGCCAGAGCTGCTGGACCTCAAATGGTCACAGAACTTTTTGGCTCAAGGGCAGGGGCAACTCTAATGACAGATAGTAGTTTTTTGCCCCCAGGCAGCCACAGCTGGTAAGGACAGGCAGAGCCCTCTGGCTCACAAGATCTCCCCGTCTCTCAAACAGCCTCGCTGGGGGTCAGTGCCTGCTTTAGTTCATGGCAGCATGGCCAGCCCTGGAGCCCCAGGCTGGCAGCACTGCCTTCCTGGTGGAGAGCTGTCAGGGGAATTGCAGAGCATGTTGCTGCTGTCCCAGAGGGCAGGTGGGATGGGTGCATCCACTGTCCCGTGGGAAGCCCCAGGAGGCTGTGTGCAGCTGTTCAGAACCTGCAGCTCTGGTCCCCTTCACCCCTTTGCAGGTGATGATTTTGGAGCAGATGGGTTTGGCAGTTTGGCCATCTGCTCCTGGCACAGCTAGGAGCCAATGACCAGCTATGCCTGTGTCCTGTCATGCATCGTGCAGGACATGGGGGTACAGTGTCCCCAGCGCTGCGTGGCTCTGGGGTCAAGCACTGTTGATGGTGACCCTTACCCTCTCAGCACAAACACTTAGCCCTGTCCCTGATCAGGAGGTGCCTATCCCAATTCTTGCCCTGTGGGACCTGCACAGTGGGCAGCTCAGCCCTCCTGGGATGGGGCTGAAGCACTGAAGCAGGAATACAGTTTTAATTTGGAGAGAAGCAGGTGTGGAGGGACTCTTTGGTCACTGAGGGCTGGTGAGTGTGGACAAAGGAAGAGCTGTCCCGAGTCGTGGGCTGCCAAGAGCTCACCCACTTCTCTCTTCCTCTCCTGTAGCCCCTGCTCACTTGGCTGACAGCATCCACAAGAAGAAGCACACGCGCCCGACCTTCACGGGACACCAGATCTTTGCTTTGGAGAAGACGTTTGAGCAGACCAAGTACCTGGCGGGTCCGGAAAGAGCACGGCTGGCCTATTCTCTTGGCATGACCGAGTCTCAGGTGAAGGTGAGTATCGGTCCCTGTGTGCCGTGGGGCGTGCAGCGTGTTGGCTGCTAACTGAGCTGGGCCCATGGGGCAACAGGTCTGGTTCCAGAACCGACGGACCAAATGGAGGAAGAAGAGCGCCCTGGAGCCCTCCTCATCCTCGCAGCGGGCGGGGGGCTCTGGTGGAGAGCGGGCGGCCTCTGAGACCGAGGACGATGAGTACAACAAGCCCCTGGACCCGGACTCGGATGATGAGAAGATCCGGCTGCTGCTGAGGAAGCACCGTGCAGCCTTCTCAATGCTGGGGTTGGGCACGCACAGCGGCTGAGCGCCAGCACAGCCTGCCCCTCTGGGCCAGGGGTGACCAGCCCAGCCACCCCAGCGTCCTGCCGGGGGGTGACCCCCCTCACCAGCAGGTGCCTGGCTGTTGGGATGGGGTGGCTGACAGCTGGATGGGGAGCGTGGCTCACAGGGCTGGGAGCAGCACACGTGGTAGTGTCAGGTGCAGCCGTGTTATGGGCGTTGATGAAATAAAGGTCCCGGTCAAGTCCCAGCACTTGTTTTGTGGGCATGTGGTCCAGGGTGGCCTTGTGAGGCTGGGCCAGAGAAGGGTTGGGGATAGGATGTATGGGGCAGGGTCTGCATGCCAGGCAGGGGAAGGGGCCGTGCTGTGGTGCTGCATGTGGGACAGGAAGTGCCCACAGAAGCAGGGGAGCCCTGGAGGTTTTCCCAGGGTTTTCTCTGGTTTCGGCGTGTACCGGCAGCAAGAGCTGCTGGTTCAAAAGTCACTCACTGGGGCCTCTTATTGGAAGCTCTTAGCAGCAAATAAATATCATTTATCTTAACAGTGTGAGTGAGAGCCCATTCACCTGTCGGGGCTGCAGGATTGATGTGGCATCAATAGCCCCAGTGTGTTTGCCTGCCAACCTGTTGGGTCCCCCCTTGCTCTGTGCTGCACCCCTGTGCAATGGGGGCTGCACATGCAGACGTGTGTGTGCACATGGGTCTGCACACCCCCTGTTCTGGCTCCCCGTGGCTCACCAGTGGCATGCCAGCTGTGGGTGCTGTGCAGGGCCAGCTGTCTTTACCTGCTTAGGACACCAAGGAGCTCCAGCTGGCACAGGCACAGTGCTAAAGGCTGGGCGAGCTTGGCAGTTGTTCAGCCAAGAGCCAGCTAAGTGCCAGCCAGGTGTGAGCAAACACGTGGGCTGTGTCTTGGAAGGAAATCGATAGCAGATAAGGTGCTGCCGGCCCATCAGGCACTGATTAGCAGCTCGGCACAGGCACGGCAGGGGTGGGAATGGGGCTGCTGAAGGGATGCCCCTCCCTGCAGCTGCGATGGGCTGGTGGCCGAGTCCACGCCTGGGGCAGCTGAAGCTCCTGAACCACTGGGACTTTTCAGTGGCCCTGAGCACTAGCCTTGTGTGGGGCTGCAAATCATTGCTGTACGACCTGCCAAGGCCCACACTTGGTCTCTTCAGTCTCTCACTGGGCTCTGGGCACTTTGTAAGGAGACCTCACTGCTCGGTGCCACTTTTCCAGAGCTTAGGGGACTCCTGTCCCTGCATAGGTCCCTGTCCAGCCCCTGCAGTGAGCATGGGGTTTGTAATGTTCCCCCCTCAGCCATGCAGCCCCTCCACTGCCTTCATGGGACAGATGCTGGGCCAGGACAGAACTGATGGACCCTTTGCAAGGACGTGGGTCCCATGGGAGCACGGTGCACGGGGCTGGTGGCAGGGCCAGCAGAGACACATCACTGTCTGTGGACAGAGCCAGCGCTCAGCAGGAGCAGGTTCCACATGGTGAGAGAAGTGAGGGGCTGCTGGTGGGATATTTTTTTAACATTTTCTAAGCTGCCCAGCTTGGCTGACAATTTTTAATGTACTAACTGCCTGGTCCAGTGAGCTGATTAATTGGTGCTGTGGAGATCAATACAAAACAGAAAATTAAAACAATTTTAAAGTGATTAAGTAGTTTAACACCTGTCTGATGCCACGTCAGGGCTGGGAGACAAATAAAGCAGGTGGCAAAGGGCCTGCTGTAGCCAGGGAGAGTGACAAATGGCTGCTGCAGCCTGGCTGCCCCGTGCATCCCCACATTGAGAAAGGATCCCAACCAGAGCTGCTCCACACGGGGTCCCAGCCCCATAGCCAGGACCGACCCCCTCTCCTCCCTGTGCTGCCCACTGTGGCTCCTGCTTGCCCACTGGCCACTTGCTGCTGCAGCAGAGCGGTGCCCATCAGTGCTGGGGTCTGGACAGGAGCAGCCAGCAGCGAGCAGGAGCTCTGCCCACGCCGTGCCCGGTGCCTGGCTGTGTGGGCAGAGCCGGGAGCCAGCTGAGCCGGGGGTGCAGCACGGGCAGGCCAGCCTGGCAGGCAGATGGATGGCAGCTCCACTTCAATTCTGCATCCCTTTTCTCCCAGACAAACCCCGTCGGATTTTCATAAATCAAAGCGCCACACTGTTTAATAAAAATTTATTGACTTACAAGTGATTATTTATCAAAAGGCCATTAATAGCAGCTCCGGGAATGATGTGCTACTGGGTGGTGCGTGGAGACTAATAGCAAATCAATGCCAGCATCCGGGCAGAATGCATATGAGGGCTCCTGGCCCCAGTGGGGTGCACGGCTGCTGCAGCCTGAGCCAGCAGCCCCTACCCCGTGGGCCGCCCAGTGCTCCCCCCCTGGTTATTTATCGCTTACAAATGAAATGATCGATACTTTTAATCTAGAGCTAAATTTATTAACTTTCTCATCGGAGAGAGACATATTGACTGGGGGCATGGGGTGGGAGAGCCAAGGAAAGATGGATGTGTGCCTCCTAACCTGTCCAGCCAGCTTCTTGCCTGCTGTGGAGCGTCCTGAATGCTGCTGGGGATGGTCCCCGAGCACAGCAGGGTGGCTGGACATCCTGCAAAGCTGAGGAGGGTTCTGCACATCACCAGGTGGCAGGGACAGGGGACCCAGCTGCAGGCAGGAGACTTGTGGGCAGCTGCAGCTGCATCCTGAGGACATGGCAAGGGGCTGGGAGAGGCCTGTGGCCTTCAGCAGTGCCTGAAGGAAATGTCCATCCCACTCCCAGAGAGGAGAGCTCTGGGGGCACAGCCCTTGACAGGGCTCTGGAGTGGCTGCTGAACAGGGAGGAGTGAAGGAGAGCCTGGAGACCCTGCCTGGGCAGCAGGGATCAGCAAGCTGCAATGTCCATGTCCCTAGCAGGTGTCCCCAGCTGCAGCTGGGCACATGGGGAAGGGCCACCCACAGTACCCAGCAAGCATGGCACAGCCTCAGCAACCTGTGACTCACTGTGGCTCTCTCCAGAGCACAGCACAGTGCAGGGGTCTTCATCCAAATGGCCCCTGAGCTTGCAGCCAGAGCAGCCAAGTTCCATCAGGTAAAGAAAAAAAGTGCAGGAAAATTCAGATTTAAGGCCACTCAGAGCAGCTGTCCTCACCTGGCACAGCAGATGCCCAAACAACACTGAAGGTACAAAGGAGGCACTTAGGTAGCTGCCTTCTCCAGAGCATTTGAAAATGCAAGCAGGCTTCAGCAGGTAGCAGTGAAACAGCTCTTGCTCCTAAGAGCAGAGAACCCAGTGTAAGTGCTCAGGTTTGTAGGAATGGAAGGAAAATGGGAAAATACATGGGACAAATGCTCAAATGCAAGATGTTTTACCGAATAATTTACTTGCAGAGCAAAAAGGGGCACCACCTCCAGCACAAGATTTCAGTTTTCCTGCAACAAATTGATACTATCCGTGTGTGCATGACAAGGTCAGATGCCACCGTTTCCCTCAGCAGATATTTGAAAAGGGATTTCCTGCCCTAGCCATGAAGTCTTGGGCTTTCTTACACACTCTGGGCTCCCACTATAGCATGTACAGGTTCCTCAGGAGCCCCACCTGACACTCCAGTGGCACCTGGCACCCTGCAGCCCCAGGGGACAGAGGGAGATTTCCAAAGAGCATGTATGATCCTTACTGCATTGGGAGCAGTGGAGAGGCTGTTACTCAGATGCTGTAGAAGCAACAGTCTGGGTCAAGCTGACAGGAAGGTGGCAAAAGAAAAAGATTTCTCCTGGAAGTGGATGTGAAAATGGCCTGAGAGACCACGTTCTGCTCCTAAGGGGTTTATACCTCACACCTGAGGGGCACAGGGTCATGAGGATTCCCTTGGTTGTCAAGGCAGCCAATTTCAGCACAGCTCACCAGCTTTTGTGTTGTGGGAGACTTGTGACTGACACACATGCACATCACACCAGTCCTTCCCTGGGGCTGGACACACCAGATGGAAGCACATGACACCATAAGAGTTTCATTTAATACTGCCCCTGCAAGGGGCTTCACTGTAACAGTAACAAGAAGGCATCTTTGCCATGAGCTGCCAAAAGACTCCAGGCAGCAACAGTGCCTCCGGGAAAACAACAGCCAGAGGATCAAAGAGCGAGTCCAAGCAGCTCTGGAGTAGCCCAAGTCCAACGATTCAGAGGTGCTCCAGACAAGCCCTGGTTGGTGCTGGAGGCAGGGGGCTTTGGCCAGCCCCTGTGGCAGTGCTGGAGGCAGCAGACTCAGGAGCGGCTCCGGTCTTCGTGGCTGCCTACAATCATTTTGCTGTAGAGTTTCTGTTGCTCCTCCTTGAACGCGTCTTTCACCTTCTCCCTTTTCAGTCCTCCATCCCTGGGGAGAGAGTCATATCAGAGAGGCTGCAGGCAGGCACCATCTTCCTCTGGGACTGTTCAGGGCAAGTCAGAATCCCAGTGAATGCTGACAGCTGCCCCTGTACCACATGCTGCCAGGGCACACTGAAGACCACCTGTCCCCAAAGGGCATCACTTTCTTACCTGGTTCTGCCAGGAGCTGCCCCCGTGGCCCTGCACTGTGCTCAAAATAGCAACTCTGCCAGAAACATGAGCTACTCTAGTATAGCTACAGGAGACTGCCTGCCTGCCTGCCTCCTGGGCTCTGAGACCTCAGTGCCTAGGAAAGCAAGTTCCCAAGCTGAACACACCTTGCTGAGTAGAAACAAGTCAAACCCAGGGCATCCCAATGCAAGCTACAATCACAGAATGAAGCTCTGATGCCCAGCATACAGAAGAAGCAAAGACTTTGGTTCCTACTACAGAAGGACATTCCTCCAGAGGCCTGCTCTACCCTAGGAAAGAAACAAATGGGACTCTACAGTCCATGAGCACATGCCAGGACCCAGAACAAGGAACTCTGGCACCAGGAAGAGAAAAGCCTGCTTGGACTCACCAGAGCAGATCCACAAGGCCCCCCTGCCTGGCAATGGCTGACTTCACTCGATTGGCAAACTGCACTGCATCCTCTTCAGGCTGTGGCAAAATAACACTGTTCAGCAGGAGCAAAGGGCCAAAGAGGAAAGAATCAGATAGGCTGGGGTCACCTTACCTGCCTGGTCATTGGGGGCAAGTACCAGACACTGCAGACAATGGCCCAGCTGGTCATCATCCTGAGGAGGTAGGTCACCATGCCGTATTTGCTGCTGTTCCAAAAGGCATCCCCAAACTGTGGGTCATACTACAAAGGCAGAAGAGTTCATGGAAGTCAGGCAGTGGCTGCATCCTCTCTGAGGCTCCAACTTCCACCCCCAACTGAGCTACAGGTCAGCTCTCCCAGAGCACTACATGGAGTGACCTCAGCTTTCCTGTGCCCTCAGACCAGGCTGGACTGGGCTGCCAAGACAGACAGAGGGACAGACAGACTTGTGCCCTAAGAACGTTGCCTTGTCATACCTTGATGGCTACAGGGTAAACTGTGGCTCCAATTTCGAAGCTCCCCTTTTTGAACATCATCACAGATGTGTTGTTGATGCATGTTCCTGTAAGAGGCAAGCACAATCTTAACTTTCCTCTGCAAGTCAGTTCAGAAGTCTAAGCTACAGCTTAAGGGCAACAGGAACCCAGCAACTCCCCCTAACTCTCCATCCAAGCCCTGTTCTCTGTGTGAACAGATTGGGTCACTGGGACATCATGTGTGAATCCTGCATTCTGGGCTCACTCAGCTCTAAAGACACAATGTCCCTTTTGTCTCAGTGGAGGGTCTCAAGCCCTTGGCTATGTAAGAAGGAAAGGAAGAGAGATGTGGTGCTATCTCAAGGTGCCTTCTCCACTTCCTGCTTCTCTGGCCTTGTTGCACTCACCTTCTGGAAAAATAAGAATGGGCAGTTTGCTTTTGTCCTGGACATGTTCTGTGAGCCTAAACAGAAGAGTGTCAAAAATTAGCAGAAGGGACAGATGCTCTCAGCAGCAATGAGATATATATATATATATATGCTATACACAGCATATAGTCTGTACCCTGCAGTCACCAGGGACTACCAGGGTGCCAACAACAGGGACACAATCTCTCAGCACTTATGAGGCCATGCAGTGTCCTCATCCAAGGGAGGTGAGCAGCCCTCTGCCTCCCCCAGCCTGCAGAGCCACCCCTGCAGCCAGCGACTGTCACACCTTCTGGCGACGAGGTGACGATCTTTGACCTCAGAACGTTCGAACCACACATGGGGACAAGCTTTCACCATGGCTCTCTGGATCACGCCCATGAGCCCTCCATGGATCTGACCCACCTGAACAGGGCAAGAAAACACAAGTTACAAAACCTGGGCACAAATCAAAGTCAAGGCAGAGCCCAGTTTCACAGCCAAACTGAGGCTCATCTGCCTACTCTGGAATGGCTAAGAGGAAAAGTCCCAGGCTCTGACTTGAAAGACAGATACAGCAAACCCCAAGTGCTTTCCCCATGGCAGGAGGTCCAGCTGGGAAGTGCTTTGCTCTTCCAGCAACAGCAAAGCTCTTCTTGCAAAGCTGCCCCCACAGACCCCTGGTGCTTTGAGTCCCAGGCTGAACTTTCACACCACAGTCTGACAGTGCCCCACCATGTCATGCAGGGAAAAGTAGTCCTACATGCTCAAAGGACTCTTGCTGCCTACTTCCTGCCCCATAACAAGCTTGCTGCTCCCTCCATGCATGCAGCCAGGCCTGGGCAGGCAGAGCTGGTACCTTACCATTGCATAGTAGCCATCACTGGCCAGGATGATCACATCAATGGGGGAGGTGTGATTGGCCACACAGATGCCTCCATTTCGGGGTCTGTTTTCTCTAGATGCAAAACAAAGGTAGAGGTGAAGAAAGAGGAAGGAAGCACGAGATCTACATGATGCCCAGCATGGAGCACCTCCTGGGCAGGGAGTCTGGAGCAGACAGGCCTTACCTGTCGTGGTAGGTGATGATGGCTGTGAGGGCACGCACGCAGATCCGGTAACACATCAGGTGGACGTGTTTGCTCAGGAAGTCCTTACACCTGCAGCCCAGGACAGAGACCATCACTCCCCAGTCCTACAGTATCTATCCCCTGTAACAGTGCCACTCAGCCCAGCTGCCCCAGGCTGTGAAATCCAGACAAGCCTTCACATCTCTCCTACAGAAACACAGCATGTCCTGAGCTTTGCTGTCAGCTTATGATCACTGATTCTTAACTCATGAAAATAAAATTTTGGCCTTTGCTCTTTTCTGTTATTACTCCTTTCAGAGGCCAGAGCTGAGCGCTCTGCCACCGGCTTAGTGCTCAGGCCCTCCGTTGAAAATTACAGAGTATCTCCATTCCTGGGAGACCACAGCTGCCAGGACCACCTGCTGTGTCTGCAGGTGGTAGAACAGAAAGCTTTGCAGGGAAATTTCAGGATTATAAGGTCTCTAACTGCCCAGAGTGCTCCCCATCTGCTCCTCCCTCAAAGATGAACTCACCTTCCATTCGGCAAATATCCCACCACCGTGGTACCAGTCACCAACAAGCTGATGCCAGTAAATGCCAGGGCTATCCTGCAGAAAGAGAGAAACTACATGCTAGCAAAACCAAGCCACCAGCACCTTCTTGGCAGGCAGGTCCTGGTAGCAGCACTCACCTGAGGGGCAGAAGGAAGCAGTAGCGGATGAGCACACCAAGCCCCCAGAGCACAGTGAGGCGCAGGCTGATATACTGGAAGTTGTAGTTGGTCCTGCTGAGCAGGTTCCAGGATTCCAGCTCTTCAGCTGAGAATCTCTTGGTCACTTCATCATCCATGATGGTCTCGATGCCTTTGCGGCAGAAATAGAAGATATCTGAGAGCTCAAACTCAGGGGTGTCCAGGGCTTTGCCACTGCCACTCCGGCGGATCTCCTTGATCTCCTCCTCCAGTGACGTTGGCTCCTTTGCAATGATGCCTGCAACACACCATAGGCAGCTCTGAGCAAACTGTGACTTGCCCACTCAAAGAGAGACAAAAGCCAAGGCCCTTCCTCGCCGCCCTCCTCAGGCTCCCCTTCCTTTCTCCAGTCCAGACAGGCATAAATCTCCCCCAGTCTAGAAATTAAGCACTCCCAGGGTGCTTCCCGGCCCTTCCTCATGAAACAGAGCTCTCTAGAACTCCATCCTACATGGAAAAAGACTTCCCAGCAGACCTCAGCTGCTCAGAGATACCACATTTACCCCACCTCCCTAAAAGAATTTTGAACTCCATGTACCCATGCAGGGCAGGATCTCACCATTGACATAGGGCTTGTACAACGGATGGTTCTTCTCCTTGGCACCACGCTCTATTCTCAGTGTTGCCCACTGCAAGACAGACAGAACAACCAAGATTTGCAAGGCCTATAGCTCCACACTGCTGCTCATTTTAGAGCTGACTTTCAGTAAGGACCATAGTTCAGGGGAGAAGATGGGGCTGAAGTGTACTCATACAGAACTGAGTGAATGATGAACCCAACTGAACTGAGGTGGAAGTAGAGACTGGCCTGGGAAACAGGGAGTGCCAGAGGGAAGGAGTGCTCAGTGGTGAGGTGGCACAGCAAGGTTTTCTGCAGTTTCTGTGACCTCTCAGCTCTGCTGCACCTTTCATGTGGTTGCCACTGCACAGCTTCTGGCTGAGCTGTGCAACCTGCTGGGGTGTCTGCACCACAGTGCAGGAAGATGCTCGGGGGACCAGTGCTGCTTTTCAACCCTTGTTTCTTCCAAATTCAAAGCAGAGACTGTGTTTTCAGCTGCTGCTGAAACATCAGGCTGATGATGGGATGGAATCCTTTCCCCTCTGATTCAGCTGATGGCTGCTGCTACTTCTCAGCTCAGCAATCTGCCCAAAACAGCAGCAGCAAGCACCCTCAGACAGCTGGTTGCCAAATCCTGTGCCAGGACTACTTGTTCTATCAGCTAATTTTCAAGGGCACCAGCACAAACTGCAGGCTGTATTTCTGTGCAGTTTTCCTGCCTGCCCTCCAAATAACCTTCATAGCCTGTAATTCATATAGGTCTGGAAGGACAAGCTCCTGAAGGAGGAGGACTCGTGTACAACATGTGAAGAGGGGAAGTTGCTGTGAACTCTGACATCCCAATCTCAGCCCATACCAGCAGTAGATCAGGAGGCAGCAATGAGGGAATGGTAACTGCACATGGAGTGTCCTGCTCACCTTGCAGCTGCCTCTGCCAGCAGCCCCAACTCCAGCATTGCAGAAGATTGCCTAGAAGTCAGGAGAGGAGCTCTGACCTCGCAGGACCTAAGCAACCTATGGAGAAGGCAGTGCCTGCAAGCCCAACACATCTCCATCCTGACTGTGGCAGCAGCAAACCCAGCCTCCCACCTGAGAGGCACCAGGCAGGTGCCCTCCCTCCCCACCAACACAGGTGTGCTGCTGCCAGCCACGCCTGGCAGCTGGGGCTGTGTCCCACGAGCTTCCAGGCTCTGCCACACTCCCATGTGCTGCCCCTCTGGGTTCCCAACACTGGCCTCGAGAGCTGGGAAAGTATTTTGAGTAAATAACAGCCCTCCAAAAGACAATTCTGAATGGTCAAACTTAATGAGTGAATCTTCCACCAAGCCGGTGACCAGCTGTGCACGAGTGCTCCTCTATCTTACCACTAAGATTATTTAATAAAAGCTGGAATAGATTTCCCAGTCTTTTCAGAAAAACAGTTTCAAACACCAATATAGGTGTTGAGAGTAAATGTTCCTGCATTTAAGGAAGAGGAAAAAAAATAAAAAACATTGTGAAAAGTTCCATTTAAAACCTTTTTTTCTGAATGCTTCAGTCAGTAAATTTGTAGTCAGGTCTTCCAATATCTGTGTTAATTAAGTCCCTCACAAAGCCCGGGGTCTTCCCATTTATACCTCAGGCTTTTGGGAGGACTCAAGAGTTTAAAGACTGAACACTGTGAGCTCCAGGGCTGTCTTCCCAAGCCAGCCAGAACAGGGATACTCTGGGGACAATCAGCCCTGTTCCAACAGCAGTAGCTATACCATACATCCTTTAGCAGCATGAACTCTACACTTAACAGCCTAAAACCTCCCTAGCAAACGCTCTGCCTTTCACCTGGGCCAGGGTAGGGTGGTATAGGCTTTACCTACTACTCCTAGTAGATAAAAAATTCTGGTCTGGTCAGGAACTTGCTTCAAGAGGTGTTGGCTCAGAGACAGCCCATAAAATTAGTCCACCAAAGGCAGGCAAGGGAACAGCATGACAACAAGCTGGAAAATTCCACTTGGCCTCTCTGTGCCAAGAGGGTCGGCAAGGGCTGCTGGTTGTCCTCCAAGGCAGCAGGTCCAGACACAGCTCAGTTGGTGACACTCCAGGACAGGAGCACGTTGAGAGCTCTGGGTTCTGGCCACAGACCACTCAGGGCTTGCAGCACTAAAGTCCTGCCTTACCTCCTCTGCTCTTGCTTTGTCCAAATGTACCCTGGAGAGGAGCAGCCTGCTGGCTGCAGCCTGCTCCCTCCCCAGCACACCTGACATCACTGGAGCAGCACTCTGCCTTGCCTGGGACACAAACCCCTCCAAGCTACCCCCCAGATCCTGCTGCACTCCTGCTGACTGCAGAGCCTTGCTAGATTATTGCTTTACTCAAAGACTTACTAGATTAATTACAGGGAAAAAACAGCCCACAAACAGAGGTTTCATAAACAGCATTTGGCTGAGATGAGCCAAAGAGGTCAGCATGACATCCATAACTCTGTCTTCCACTCTAGTCACCCACAGTCCCCTCCTGAGGCAAAAGCCTCTATTCCATGCTTGAACAAACCTCTGCAAACACACAGAACATTCTGAAAACATGACTTACCTGAAAAATCTTTAATAAAGTCTTCATGTAAACCTTGCGGATGCCAAAGGAGACTCCAAAAATTGCTGGCACGATGATGAAAACCAGAAGCAGAGTGAAGAGGACAGTTATGGAAATCCCCAAGAGATTAACCACTAGGCTGTCAAAGGGGAGCAGGAGGAACATGGTGAAGGGCCCAGGCAAGGCTGGTGCCCTGCAGCCAGACAGAAGGGCTGCTCGCAGCAATGAACCAGTCCTCCTGTTACTCAGCAACAGTCTCACTCATGCACCAAGTCTGCAGCGTGCTCAGAGACCCCATTCCAAAGTTCACATCCTTTCGGGGCTCTGAGAGAGGGAATGCAACAGGATCAGAGAGAGCACTTGGGAAAACAAGCCAGGAGTCTGCCAGGAGCTCAGGTGAGTTCAGACGGTGCAGGCCAAAGAGCTCAGAGCAGAAGGTGCACACACTCTGGTTTGTCCATGGGCAGGTGGTGGGCACGGCAGCAACACGACTGCAGGAAAGGATCCCCTCCCAGGCTGCCACTGAGCAAGTCCTGCTGCGGGGCAGCTTGTGGAGAATCTGGCAGCAGAATCCCCTCCTGGCTGCTGAGAGCATGCAGAGTCTCTTCAGAGGGACAAGGTGGAGTCCATCCCTGAGCCTGCATTGGAGGAGATCGAGGGAGTTGGCACTCACAGGAGCCTACCGTATGTGGAGCTATTATTGTTCTCCCCTCGAGGGCATGCGCACCAGCACGGCTCCTTGCATGACGCCTGGAACCAGTTCAGTTCTGGAGGCCCCTGGCATCCACTCAGGCTGAAGGGTCATTACAGACACCAATGAAGCTTGTGCTCCTGGACAGCTTTCAAACGGCAAGTTGGCTTCTTGGCAGATGTGGCACTCACATGCCAGCAGCAGCAGTGGAGGAGAGCAACTGAAGTCAGCAGATCGGAGGGATGTCAACGCAGGGAGCGTGGCAGGAGGCCAGAGACAGTGGGCTCTGAAACCTGGAAGGCAGTACTTGAGCTGAGGTCACACCAGTCAGAGCACCTCCCGAGACAGCAAGACTGAGACTGATACTTTAGCTACTGCCTGTCATTGTCATGGACTTGGGAATCACCTCCTGCTGCCATTCATCCTGTATTTTCATACCATGCACACCTCAGATGGAGCAGACTCATCCAGAACCACACCTACGGCACAGGATGCTGCAATCAGGTGTCAAGTACAGGAAAGGAATGACAAAAAACCCTTCCTCATGACAAAGATCTTATCATGTCTCTCATTTCAGGGGCATCCCAGAGAACTGAGGAAGCCAGGTGCCCAGATTCCTGGGCAGGTATCACTTCCTCTGCTCCTGTGCATCTCATCCTCAGTGACAAAGGGCAGATTTATAAACACCTCAGGACAGGAAGTTAGCCTAAGGGGACAATTACTGCTGATGATTAGTCAAAGAGGAACTTGCTGGGGCACAAGGACCAGTCAAAGGTCACACACCCACAGGGCCAACAGTGGCTTGTGATAAAAAATGAGTCTGCTTAGGGGAGACTGCCCTCTGGACAATACCTTCACCAGGCCACGGAGTCCCAACCTGAGGATGGGATTGAACAGGTACCTGACAAACACACAGGGCAAAGGAGAGTCTGTAAAGATCCTCTTGCTCCCCTGTACCCTATGTTCCAGCTGCTGGTTAAACACTGCTGTCCCAGTAACGTTAAGGACAGCGTTAGTGCTACAAAGGCATAGACAGACCATGCACTGGCAGAGGCCGCTCGTCAGCCGCACGTGCCGCTGCCCATTATGGCACAGCTGTCACCCACCAGAACCAGGACTCGTGCTGGGGAACTGGTCAGACGGGCCCGCTGAGCCGGCAGCCGCTCTGTGAGCTCAGCTGGGACTCTCCCGCCCCGTGTCACCGCCACGGCGGAGCCCACGTGTGCCGCAGCCCTGCCCGCGGGCTCCCGGCGGGGTCGGCGCTGGCAGCGCCCGTGAGGCCCC
>WBNO01009769.1:0-29345 GCA_013400575.1 Peucedramus taeniatus
CCTGTCTTTTCAAACCAAGACACGGGGGAAAAAAATTTGTTCTCCTGTTCCAGTGGANAGAGAAAATTGGAAAAGCAGCTGTGGCCTGGAAAAAGGATGATCATTGGGAATATGAAGTGATGATTCAACAAGGGTCTCCTCAGCTGGTTGAACTTTGTGCTGTACTTTTGGCCTTTATTTCCTAATCTTGTAAATATAGTTACTGATTCTGTTTATGTTGCTAATTTAGTTAAACATTTAGATCAAGCTGTGTTATAAAGGAGAAACCATTATTTGTCATGTTGCTAAAATTATGGACTGTTATTTGTAATTAAAAGCATTCCTATTTTATTATGCATATTTGTAGTCATACATCACTAAAAGGATTTTTTGTTGAAGGTAATGCTTATGTGGATTCCCTTGTGACTGCTACTGCAGTCAAAACTGTACCCAATGTCCTTCAGCAAGCTGTTTTGTCTCATCAATTCTTTCAAGGTGCTCAGGAGCTGCAGCAACAATTTATCTCACAGTGAAGCAAAATAAATTATTTCTTCTTGTCCTGATTGTCATATGACTCATATTTCACAATATTATGGTACCAATCCTAGAGGTTTACTCCCTTTGCAAGAACGGCAAACTGATGTTACAAAAATGCCTGAATTTGGCCATTTAAAGTATGTTCATGTTACGATTGATGCCTTCTCTCATGCCATGGTTGCATCAGCATTTGCAGGTGAAACAACTCAGGATGCTATTCGTCATTTTTGCCATGCTTTTTCTATTTTAGGTGTTCCATCATATATAAAAATGGATAATGGCCTGGCATGTTTCACAAAAACTGCAGGTGTTTTTCCGTGCCTGGGGTGTTGACCATTCTACTGGTATTCCCCATACCCCAACAGGTCAAACAATTACTGAGCACGCTCATGGTGTTTTGAAGCGTCAGGTTCAAAAACAAAAAGGGGGAATGCAATGGGAACCACCTCAAGTGAGATTAAATAAAGCTGTTTATGTGTTAAACTTTTTACGTCCTTTACCTGATGCACAGTTATCTCCCATATTTTATCATTTTTCTTCTTTGAATTCTAAATAACCAAATTTTTGCAGAAACATTAAGGTATGGGTTAAGGATTTACTTATTGGAGTGTGGGCTGGTCCAGTGGAATTAATAACCTGGGGAAGGGGATAGGCTTTTGTCTTGACAGAGAATGGCCCTCGTTGGGTTTCTGGTCGCTGTGTTAAACCTTACTTGGAGTACACTGGAAGGAGCAAGATGGATGGTCCCACAACTGAAGCAGAATGTGTGGGTGATACTGGTGACCAAGTGGATTGAAGCACTGACCCTCAAAGAATATGTTGTGAAGATGATAATTCAGGGCAAAGCAAATGGGGATATCGACTCTTGCTGAAAACCCAAATTTAAATTGGTAGATGTTACCGTTACTTTCGTTCTTTGCACTCCTCTACAGAGGGGTTTGCAGCACTGAGTAATGTCTTTTACCATCTCACTTTACATAGCACTTTCTGTCCCAAAATTGATGAACTTAATGTACCTAGGGGAGAGGTGTTGGTTTTACATAAGGGTGTTGAATTAGTAGCTAAAACTCCACACCTTAAGCAACTAGGTTAGTTGCCCATTATGATAGCAGCAGCCACTTGTAAAGTTAAGTGGATACTACTCAGTTCTAATTGGTGACTGGACAGATGACTTGGTCTCTTAGCCACAAAAATGTAACTATCTGTAGAGAAAAATTTATTTACCTAAAAGTGAAGGTATCATTCTGCCATGAATGCGTCATTAAGGGACTGCGGGGTCTGTAATAGTATTTGAAAATCCATTTTCTATGTGCCTTGTTGGTGTGTTCTTTACTGTTGGTGTATGGTTATGGATGTTAGGATTTTGAGGGCATGTGTTGTATGGGTTTTTCAGTTCATGGGAGTATTTTAGATTTGAAGGAGGGAGTTGGTAATTTGCAGGTGGATGAAGGATAAGAATGGTTGAGTGGCTTTCTTGTAAGTTGAGGTATTGCTGAATGGCTTGGGGTATTGTTGGAAGGTGGACTGTTAATTTCGCTGGTGGTTGTAATCATTGCTTTGTGTCTGCCCCGTCTGCTTGGATTTTTGCAAAGGGCCCTGCAAAAATCCTTAGCAGCTGTATTTGTGGCTTAAATACAAAAAGGGGGAATTGTGGAAGGGGATGACAGCTGGTCTGTGAGCTAGGAAGAGTTAGTTGAAGAAGAAGCTGGTAAGAGTCACGTTTACCCCTGAAAGGAATTCTGCCAAGGTCATTGACATGGAAACAGAGAAGAAGAAAAAGATAAACAAAAGAAACCTGCAGTTGGATGTTAGTTGAAAACAGTGGTGGAGACTGCTCTGTACCAATGAACACTGTGTTGATTTATTTAACCAATGAATAAGTATAAACTTTGTTGGGAATGTATAAAAGACAGCATGCTGTTCTAATAAACAGAGAGAAGCCTTCTGAAATTGTATAGTGTTCTTCTGTGGGTTGTGACTGTCTCAACAGCGACAGAGAGCCAAGGAATGATCAGCACAATTCTATAGCCCTTTAATAGTCCCATATGACCCATGTAAAAATCTAATGGAGAGTGGAGGGGAACAGCAGACTGTCATGGTCTGACTGATGTCACACCACCACTGAATGCTGGTGTACTGAACATCTTGAAACTCCAGTGCAAACTGGAGTCAAAGGCAGCCCAGTAGTATCATAACTGATAGCGCTAATGCATTTTCTTCAATCCCTTTGGCAGCAGAGTGCAGGCCACAGTTTGCTTTCACTTGGAGGGGTGTCCAGTACACCTGGAAATGACTGCCCCAGGGGTGGAAGCACAACTCCACCATTTGCCATGGACTGATCCAGACTGCACTGGAAAAGGATGAGGCTCCTGCATTGGAAGACTCTGACTGAGGGGGATGATAAACTCCCAGACAACCCTGAACTTGTTAAAAACTTGCTGCTCCAGCTAGATGCACATAAATCTATGGGGCCCAATGGGATACATCCCAGGATACTAAAAGAGTTGATCAATGTCATTACAGGACCTCCCTTCATTATTTTTAAACAGCTTTGGGAGTCTGGAGAGGTCCCAGTTTTCAAGAAGGGTAAGGAAGCCCCTGGTAATTACAGGCCTGTCAGACTTACTTCAGTGACTGGTGAAATTATGGAGAAGGTTATTCTGGGAGTTACTGAAAAACACTTAAGAAACAACAGCCATTGGTCAGAGTCAGCACAGGTTCATGAGGGAAAAGTCCTGCTTAACCAACTTAATTCCTTTTTATGACAAGTTCACCCATCTAGTTGACCAAGGGAAGTAAATAGATGTGGTGGGTTTGGATTTTAGCAAAGCTTTAGATACTGTCTCTCACAGTATCTTTCTGGATAAACTGCCCAGCATACAGCTAGACAAGTCCATAATATATTGGGTGGACAACTGCCTGATGGGTCAGGCTCAAAGAATTATAGTAAATGGGGTTACATCAGGCTGGTGGCCAGTCACCAGTGGGGTTCTCAGGGCTTAATTTAAAGGCCAGTGCTTTTTAATGTTTTTAGAAATTATCTGCATGCAGGAGTCAAATGTACATTAAGTTTGTCAATGATACAAAACTATGGGGAGCTGTTCACACCCTTGAGGGTGGAGAGGCCTAACAGAGAGATCTGGTTAGACTAGAGAGCTGGCCAATCACCAACTGTATGAAATTTAACAAGAGCAAATGCTGGATTCTTCACCTGGGACAGGGTAATCCTGGTTATATATGCAAACTGGGGTACAAGAGGCTGAAGAGCAGCTCCTTGGAAGGAGATCTGGGGGTCTGGGTCAATGGCAAGTAGAGTATGAGTCAGCAGTGTGCCCTGGCAGCCAAAAGGCCCAACTGTGTCCTGGGTGCATCAAGCACAGGATAGCTAGTCAGTCGAGGGAGGTTATTGTGCCACTCTACACTGCACTGGTGTAGCCCCACCTTGAGTACTGTGTGCAGTTTTGGGCTCCTCAATACGAGGTCATCACACTACTAGAGTGTGTCCAGAGGAAGGTGACCAAGATGGTGAAAGGCCTCAAGGGCAAGACTTATGAGGCGCAGCTGAAGTCACCTGGTTTGTTCAGCTTGGAGAAGAGAAGACTGAGGGGTGACTTCATTGCAGTCTGCAGCTTCCTCAAGGGGGCCAGCGGAGGGGGAGGTGCTGATCTCTCTCTAGTGAGCAGCGATAGGACCTGGGAAATGGAATGAAGCTGCATCATGGGAACTTCAAACTGAATATTAAGAAAAAGTTCTTCAGTGAGAGCATGGTTGGTCAATGGAACAGGCTCCTCAAGAAGGTGGCCACAGCACCAAGCTTCACAGATTTCAAGGAACAGCTGGACAATGCTCTTAGTCATTAAGTTCAGTGTGAGGTAGTCCTGTGAGGAACAGGGAGTTGGACTCATCTATCCTTATGGGTTCCTTCCAACTTGAGATATTCTGTGACAACACCTGCAATATACTGATTACATCATCATGCAGGGCAACAGAGCACAGGATGTGTTTTAGAAAGCTTTCAAAATAATCTGGATTATTCTTTTCCCTAGTTTTGCTATAAAAAAAAGCAAGGTCAATGGACCTGCACAGTAGATTCAGTTTTTAGGAATACAATGGCAAGATGAGCATTGCCATATCCCAATGCATGTGATCAATAAAATAACAACTGTGTCTCCATCGACTAGTAAAAAAGAAACACAAGCTTTCTTAAGCATTATGGTGTTTTTGGAGAAGGCATATTCCAGATTATAGCCTGACCATAAACCCTCTCTATTGAGTGATGCAGAGGACAATGGTTTCAAATGGGGCTGTGAATAGCAACAAGTCTTTGACATTTTATAATTCTTCTTTTTTTAGGTTATAGTTGCAACTTTAATATATACTTTTCAGAAAGTAATATCCCCATTACTACTTGGTTCAAAGCATCAACAACTACTGAAAAAAATGATCAGGTGGGCAGTTTATCCAATTAGAGTTTTGACACAGGACTACATCTCTTTAAAATATCTGATGAGCAAACAATGCAACATTAGTCAGTCATCCTCATAAATATTGCAAATAGATAACATTCTCTGCCATCTGCAACAACTGAAGCAATTTCAGAAAGATACCTGATGTATCACATTGGTGAAAAAAGTTACAGAAAATAGTGTTAGATTCAGCCAACACATTACAATTTAAAAAATTCTCCTCTTGCAAGTAGTGGGGGAGGAGGGCTGGTTGTATTTTTAAAAGCCTCTTCTACAGTTCATTTAAGTCAATTTTACCTATGCTCCCATGAACTAAATTTTGCAGAAGTATTAAACCACTTCTGACAGTGGTCTTCTGCAGGTTCCGAAACGATGTATTCTTCAGTTCAGGCAAATTCAGTACTGCTTTATAAACTTTTTATCACTTTCCAAACTGCATTTTTCCTTTTCTAGTCTATAAGCAAGAGGAAGATCAAGAGACTGAGATACCTTGGTGAAAAAACAAAACCAAAAAATCTTCAGAAACCACAACCAGAAATCTGTTCATTATCTAATTACAGATACTAGCTCTTTGTTAATAAAGCAGTTAGATTTGCTTTCAGAATTTTCATGTATTATATATTAAACTGTCCATTATATTCAGGTTTCTTCTCTCCCCTTCAAGATTACTTTCTTTTACCCTGTTCCTGCTCAATCTGCACAAGTGAAACCAAGTTTTGAGCAAAAGGCATTTCTTCTCAAATAAGATTTTGATGAAGCACTTATTGATTCTAGAAAGGCAAAAGGGAAAATAATACAAACCACCTTATTTTGCTACTTTGCAAAAGATAAACAATTAGAAAAATTCAGTGACTTATCCAGATTAATGCAGAGAATCAAATCTAGATCTCCTGTATATCAATCTGTTACCTCCAACACACACACAGAATAGCAGTTCCTCCCAAAGCATACAGTTCAAGCACTACAAGAAAAATACAATTAATTTCAGAAATCTACTCAAATGATTTGCACTCATCTTTTACAGCTGAAAGTTGGAATCTCAAATTCAGAAGGGATACTCTCAGTGATCAAAGAGGGTGCCACAGAGTACAGCATAACTAGTCAAGAAGACAAATTATCACTTAAAAGGATTCATCCAGAATCTCACATTACTCATCTACCATGACCTTTCCCCACAGATTTTGTTTGGAAGTCTTCCACTCTCTCTACTCTGTGGGAGAAGATGGTTTTCTGCCTATAGAGAATACATAGAATAGGTTTTATGCAAGTGGTCATTTAAAAAACAAACAAACAAAAAAAAAACAAAAAAAAAAAACCAACAGAAAAACTGAAGCAGTTATTTAATCACTGAATTATGAACAAGCTTTTGAAGAGTAGACAGATGGTTCAAGAACAAATGACAGCATTGTGAGAGCAGCCAGGGCCATGGAAGTCACAGATCTAAAATATTTGCTTTCTTGTCTTAATTTCACAGAATGCCATCTCCTTTTACTAAAAAATAGCAGAAAGGGAAGTTCCTAGTCTATCTCATCCAGACTATTCACTGTGATAAGAAAGATAGGTGCTAATGTATTTACAAACTACTGGATGGGTGAGGGTCTTTAGAAGAAATGAATGTTAATGTCTTCAAAATGGGTCTTAATGTCTCTACCAACATCAAGCCACACAAGTTTGTTAAAGAACCCAGATAGTTTGACCAGAGAGTTTTAACTCCTGAACTTTAGGGTAATAGGAGAAGTGGGTCCCCACAAAGTCTACTGCAGAACCCAGACAGTCTGAACTTCTGAACTTTGGGGGGAAATGACAATACATGTTCAAAGGGGCATATGTGGTAGACGGTTCGGGAAGTCTGTACCTTCCTAGTACCTCAGCCAATGGGGAAAGGAAGAGGGCAACATGTGGTCAGGAGTTTAGGATAAAAAGAGGCTGCGTCCTCCAAAACCCTGTGAGAGACCCCACAGAGTATGCCCTAGTAGACTCTCCTTTTATTTGAATAAAGTGGTAGGACTCCTCTGTCTCCTTTGTGGACACCGACTTTTCACAGCGTGGCTTTTCCACACAATTATTTTAAATACTTCTATCACATTGCTTTTGTATACTTCAGAAAGGAAGCTAGTAACCCCACTATCAGCAGTGCTTGCTTATACAGACTTAGTCCATAGAAAGTTCTACTTTATTATTGGCGACAGTAGTAGTAGCCCCCCTACATTAGCGATAAATGGTCAGAGAATAACTTGCTAGATCTCATATCAAATAGAAATTTTCAGATTCAACAACAAGAAACACACATTTAAAATGTAGTACTACAACATCATGAGTATGATATATCTATGCTGACATAATCTTGTAGGAAGTTATGACTCCATTGTCACAATGACTACTAGCAACATACATTAAATTATCCGGGACACCAAAGGGGAGTTGCAATTCTCATGCACAGTCTAGTGAGAATCAAAAATAACTACAGCCAATAGAACTATTCACGTACAAAGGAATAAATGGCCTGCAATACCTAGGCACGAAGATGAGAGAGAAGTTTTAGCCTCTGTTTCGATTTTGTCAGCCTGAAGTACTCCAAAAACTTTCATCTAGAAACATTTTTTCAAGGTGGGAATTTGTTTTAAATTCTAATGTTGCCCTGACATTTATGCAGCACCAGGGCAGTGAATACATATTACATCTGCTATTTGACATTTTTGGGTTTACTATGTATTGTCCTTATTTTGCTACCAGCAAATATGTCAAATAAAGCATTTGCGTTAAAACCAAAAAACCCACAAAACCTAAAACCAACTAAAGCACTACAAATGGCTACATGTCAAGTATGGGGAATAAAAAAAAGTACAAAGCATATTTTGCTGAGTAAGCCTGATAACAATCTAAAAAATGCATATGACTGACAGTCAATCACTTTATACTATAAAAGGACAGTCCCACTTTTGCACAGCAAGGATTTCTAGCATACCTCCCTAAGGTGTGTGAAGATCTATCCCTTGAGTGGGTATGCCCCTCAAGGTTACTCCTCGAAGCTGAGTGAGAGGTTTGCTCACAGTCATTGGTATGGGTGATTAACATCAATCTCTACTTAATCATTAGAGCATGTTTTGAAATTTTTTATTTATTAAGTAGTGCACTATACTAGTAGCTATAGCTATCCATACTGTGTAGTAAATAATTCTGATTAAAGTTTTTTTGTCTACTCACTATTATAATAAATTTAAATAATTTTTTAAAATGTATATAAATATATTTGGTTTGCCATCCTTAACACGTGGGAGAAAGTTGTGTGAAGGTTCAATTATACCTATGCAATCCTTTAGACATAAACTGTTGACCAAGTCTGGGGCCAAGATTGGCTCCAACCACATCCAGACTCCTTTCTGAGAAGGAGTTTAGAAAGCAAGGGGGTCCTTTCTGCACCCTGTGACTCAGCAGCAGGGCTTCTCTAATAAAATTTGTTCGAAGCTCCCATTATGCCCATTCCACCTTCCAACTGAAATATGCTGTCCTATAACAAAAAGACATATGAACACTGTATTCAAGTAAATATAGAACTGAAAAAGCAACTCTAAACAGGACATGTCTCCCCTCCAATATACCAAAGCTATCTTATTGATAACTAGCTGAACTAAACCTACTTTCCTTGGCATTCTTTAATTTAATTTTTTTTTTAACTGAAAGACCAATGTATGAACACTGTCTATAATAGCCTTCTAAAAGGTTGGCCTTGTATCTATTAGAAGACAAAACAGTAAGAAAAAAAACACCAGTATATTAAGTGAGGACAAGGTAGATAAGCTAAGCATACCAGTGAACTACATGTAAAAAGGTCCAATAAACCTAGACCACAGAATCATAAGATTCATATTCTACAACAAGCCTCAGCCATTACTTGGTAAAATAGTTTGGCCTTAAAGCTCATAAGCCTCTTAAAAAACCCCACAAAACCCCCAAAAAACAAAAAGCAAACAAACCACCACAAACCTTCCCCAACCCCATCATAACAAAACTGTATCCCTCATCCCCTCAATGAACATAAGCTGCTTTTCTTCTTCCAAACTATTTTACATTTCACCCATTAGACATACATAAAAATCCTTCTCAAAATGTATTAAAATACCAGATTTACTACTTTTGTACAGTTTTCTCCACAGTCTTGCATTAATACTTACTGGAGACTTAACTTTTCAGTGTAAATACACACAAAGGCACAGACAAAACAGAACTGTCCTTAGAATTGGTGGCAGTCACTTACAAGTAGTAAGAAATAGTTTTTTAAGGAAACACCTCTTTCTTTTAAAACAACTGCTTCTTCTTGTTAGTTCTATGGAACCACAGTCAAAATAGAAGATTTGAACAACTACACAGGCATACAAATTTGAATTCTTACACAGCTAATCATCAAAAATCTTTGAATATCCTATCTTAAATTAATAAATTGATAAAAAAGCTGAAACAAATGGAAAATATAAAATCTGTTTTGAACAAGCTGGACAGAAGAGCTACATGCAACACTAGAATGTACTGCGATTAAAAATGATAGGCAAGCAGATTTCTAGGCATTCACAGTGGTGGGCTTTTTGGGGACATATTTTGACTCAAAAGGTAAACATGCACCTCCATTTTTATTAATTGCATATCATAATTGTAATACCTAAAAAATAAGCATTCTTTGCTATTTTAAGCATTTGTAAAAAAAATACATTACACCTGTTTCTGAAAGTATGACAGGCACAGGCTACAGACATATGGATAGTCAATTTAGATTTTGAATGCAATGCAGTAGAATTTAAACCATTGTGACCAGAATATTTTAGAAAGCAAGTTGGTTGGGAGCCTGTGAGCCATGTTTAAAAACAATAATCAAAATCCTTCTCATATAGATGCATTCTTATCACCTGACATAACGTAACACATAGTAAAGATAAGAATGCTACATGTCTGATCTGCCCCACACCCACATTAGCTCACCCTTAGTAGCATCCAGAGTTTGGGAAAAATCTATGCCTTCCAGCCTTTCTACTTTACTTTCTTAATGGCTATGTGTTGGGGGTTGGATTTGTTTCCTTTGTGTTTGTGGAATTTTTTCCGTGGATTGCTAGGGAACTAATCGCTGGGTACTTATGGGTACTTGACCAAAACAAAAGGGTGGAACAGGGTTCCAGGTGAACAGCAGTTGAACATGGTTAGTCATCCTAAGGGAGAGGCGAGCGTGGTTCCAAAAGTGGGAGCACCAGAGGATCCGGTTTTTTCCACTGGATTTTCCCGGACGAAAGACTGGACTCATCTCGTCACCACTGGACTTTCTACAGGACCATCTCTACTCCACAGAACTGCATCTATTACTCTAGGAGGATTCATCTGGACTGCTTTTAACACCCTGACCAACAGGGTGTCAGGTCACATCCCTGACTCTGTCAGGGTCTTTCTAGGGTTTTGTTTGTTTTGTTTTGCTTGTCTTTTGGCACTATTACATTTGTATTTTTTTCTAATATTCCTAGTAAAGAACTGTTATTCCTATTCCCAAATCTTCGCCTGAGAGCCTCTAATTGAAAAATTATAATAATCTGAGGGAGGGGGCTTACATTCTCTGTTCAAAGGGAGATTCCAGCTTTTGCTGGCAGATACCTGTCTTTCAAACCAGGACACTATGACAGTCAGATCCATAGGGCATACCAAGATAAACTATAATTCTATAGCCCAATTAAGTCACAAAAAAGGAAGGAAAACAAAATTTTCTTTTATCCCAGGCTCAAATCCTCAGCCTCTTTCCAAATGTAGCTCTATACCTGATGATAGCAAAACAAGCCGCAGTAAACAGCTTTTGTTAAGACTAAATTTCCCCCCCCAAAAAAGAAGTAAAATATTTAACTGCACCAACTAAGGGTGGGAGGGTCTCCTCTTGATGCCTTAAGTTTTAGCTTTCATATTTTCCAGATTTTGTACTGCATTAGTATATAACTCTGAACTTCATATAAAGTGTTAGCAAGTTCTCTTCACAGTTTAGACAAAACAGTCCTTTTCCAGCCTGAGAACCAAGGACACCGTTGCAGCTTTGGGCCCAAAAAGTATAAACAACAGCAAATTGAGGAGAGCAATCTGGGAGGATGGGACTTCATAACCTGAAGCTGTAATTGGACAATTGACCCCAATATGTAAATGGACCAAAACTTATAAAAGTGTGAAAACTCGTGACTCGGAGTCCATCTTGGGTGGAGCCTCAGCCGGGCTCTTGTACTGCCCAAGGTGTATCCTTTGAAAGCCTTTTTAATAAATACCTACTTTATTCTTTAACACTGTCTAGCCTCTGTTTCAGGTGGCCTCCCCAGGCATCACTCTCTTCTGAGTCCCTCCCACAAGCCAGCAGTCTAATAGGACCCCATCAGGACACAACCTCACTCCCTGTCCTGTTGTAACCATGTTCTGTTTATTCAGCGATTAGTTTCCTTTTGACCTCCATTTTTCCTTTTAATCAGAGGAGGGATAAGAAAATAAATTTGGTAGAGTATAAATAAGTCTTTACAGTTATATTCCATGCATCTCTTAATATTAATAAAATAACCCAGTGCACATAGTTATTTGTTGAAGCCACTATTTGCAGCTGGACCCAGGGCATTAATATATCTTTATATCTTTCACTGCAGCTTAAAAAGCAGGTGCAAATTTCTCTCATACACACTCAGAATCTTATAACCTACTGCCGTCCATTCCTATGTTCTCATTGGTGCATGATTCACACAACAAGTACTCACCCCAGCACTGCGTTCCTAATGCTAATGGGTGCCCTTGCCTTTTTTTCTTTTCAGTTGCAGCATCCTTAGCTGAAAAGAAATCCTGTAAAGCAGAGTATACTTCTACAACGTTATACAATGTGAAAAATGCATGTTATATGATTGGCTTTTCACAAATTAAAATTAATACTATATGTGTTATGTTGGAAAGTTATGTTGTATTAATCCTTTTTTTGTAGTGCTATACTAATCTTTTTAAGTAGCATGGTGAATATAGTTTTAGGCTACAGAAACTATGTGATCTAAGATACTTTTTCTAACTAGCTCAAGGAGACATAACAGCAACAAGACACCAAAAACCCAAGAGAAGAATTATTGCCTCCTTATCGGGAAAAAACAGACTTCGAGGGACCAAGACAATTGATTTATAATATGAGAGGGGTTTGACAATAACCAGAAAACACCCTTTGTTTGAAAAGAATTTTTGCATCATGTATGAGATATATGAATATGCAACAGGCTATTGCTTTTAAGGGTTAATCCTTTGTTAGCAAGGGGTGTTCTGGGACAGAGCAGAGCACCTGGACTGTCCGTAACTCTTTGTTTTTATTGTCCTTTATTGTCCTAACTCTAATTGTCCAAATTCTTATTACTCTAATTTTTATTACTATTTTTATAACTATTTTATTACTATTAAACTTTTTAAATTTTAAAATAAGTGATTGGCATTTTTCACATACAATTTATACACATCACGGATTATAATATACCCCCAGCATAATACACATGATCCTACATGCAGCCATTCAGACTTTTCTACTGTTACTCCAAATAAACCTTATCCTTTCTCAGGAAAGCTTAGCAACTATCATCAGTGCAACATACAAATATATTTGTAACCGACAGGGATTACCTCCTTTTTTCCTTTCCCCCTCCCGCCCATCCCCCACCCCGTATATCTTATTCTTAGTCCAATCCTCCTCCTGTCTAGTTCAGCCCTAAAGAGAGCAGACGCCCTATACCTTGACTCAATTCCATGCAGACTACCCTCAGCATGCAAGACAGCAATTATAACACCAGTGAAATTAACAACACAAATAATGACAGAAAGTCTAGGAAACAAGCCTTTCTTTCAAATGCTGCTGTCTCTAACTCCACCATCTTCTTTCTCCTCCTACTCCAGCAATCACCAGCAGAGCCTGCTCCTGTTTTACCCCGTCTCCCTCCACGTGATCAGCTTTCTCTCCAGTCTCCGACACACCAAGAATATGGGGGTGGGGTGAGTATGGGGGTGGGAGCGAGCTTTTTTTTTTTTCCAGTAAGCCCAGCTGATGCAGACCGGAAACTAGCTATTCCTTCCCCCAATAGAAGAGGATAGTGCAGGATCCTAGCTACTCTCCAACAGCAAGAGCAATAAATATATCAAATTGGATCCTGTTGCTCAGGAAAGGGTATGCATGCAGATTGCTTTAGTCACTATCAGCCCATGCAGAAAAACATTCTACAGTAAAAAGCTTCCTACATGCACTTTGAAAAGATTGTTTTATTTCTGTCTACTAACAAACTAACCCAGAACTTAAAAATACAGCAAATACAAAAAACTGTATTGCCATTTAATTGTGCTAGTCTTTTTGCTCCAGATGTCTGTGTAAATCAATTAAATGCATCTTGAAATTAATTGTAAGGAGATTATAGTTGTATGCACATTTAACCTGATTTGCATGTACAGATCAGCAGGGCTACCTTAAGCCTTTACAGCTGCTGAGAAAGTCTGCAGCACCTCAGCTCAACTCATTAATTAGCTCATTTGTAGCTCTAGTTCACCTAAAGTTACAGAGAAAGCAGGAAGGAACCTGCCCTAGATACCAAGCTGCATACCATGGAGGGAAAAATATCTCCTCATCTGGAGAAGCATTTGAAATAGGAAGCTTTATTGTTGTTTCAATTGCTTTAGTGCAGAAGTGACCATAAACAATGCAGGCAAATCAATGGAGTTGGAAGGCTGGAAATGACTGGCACTCAGATCTCTTTTCCCTGCCACAAACATGCTCCTAATGAAGCAATGCGGAGAATAAATAGACTCCACAACTAAGTTCAGTTATGAAGTGGGTATGTATTGGAGCTCCGGCACAAGTGAGATAGCTCTCATAAGGACTTGTGCCCCGAGCCTCGGGCTGTCCCACAGCTTTATTTACAAAGGTATTCCATATGTAAGAGATTGCACAACTTTGCCATGCATATTCAACCCCTGGCCCCACCTGTCCTCTCCTCGTAGGGTAATCAGGTCCACGCCCTTCTGGGCATGCGTTGTTGGCTGTGGTGGTCACACGGGGGTCTCTGGTGGTCTTCTGAGGCTGAAGATTGTGGTCTTCCTCGGGGATGAACTTTTGAACCTTTTCTCCTCTCGCATGCGCTTTTTGGTCCCTCGGTCCTTATCTGGGTATTCCGTGGTCTTAATGAGCTTGGAGACAGAGGGGTTTCTTTATCTGGGCTTTTTGTATCTCCTGATCTCCTCTTGGTATTGTTTTCTATGCAAGAAACCTTAGAAATTTGCATTTTCCTCTGCCCTTTGTACCATGGCAGGGGTTTCTTAAGTAAAAAGGTTAAACTTCAACCCAGAGTTCCACAGACTATACTTTAAATGCTCAATTCATAATGTTATTTTAAGTAAACTCCAAAATCTCTATTTCACTAAAGGCTCAGAAACTCCTTACAAAGTATACTAAAGAGTGAACCTCGCATTAAGGTTATAATGCACAAGCAATTCCCTTGATAAAATAGTATTTAATAGATCAAGTTCACAGGAAGCAATGTATTACTTGAAGGTTCTCATGCCTTTGTCAGCAAGGTCAAACAACCTTGCATCATACTCTCCACATGCCAATGCCCCTATGCAAGGAATCACATCTCAATCTGCTCTTCTACAAACTGAAAAAATGGAAACCCCTAAAATGGTAATTTTCAGAATTATTTTTCAGTCCCAGATTGCTTCTGTGGTCTTTTTATCAACATTCCCATGTCTTGAAATGTGGTCATAAGAGCTATGCAGCTGATTAGTACAAGAGCAATCCTCAAGATTGAAACTTCCTTCTCTCCTTTACATTAGGGCCTACAGCTCTCAACAGGTCAGGGAGTGAGGGGCATACCTCACAGAAGAGGAGCAGCATCTCAGCATGAAGCTGTATGATGGAAGGACAGATATACAAAGCACAGGCATGTTCTTGGTTGCTGCTAGCCAACATTGTGCTTTCTTTACTGCCTTGCAGGAGCCAGGGAAAACAGTGCTTCTGTAGAACCAATAGAATAGTAGCCAATGATGTGACAGAACAATGGGAAGTGGAGGATGATAACTCCTTTAACTTCCCTGCATTAAGTTTTACCAACACTGCTTTCCTGGGTGAGGGCATACCTGTTTACTTTTTTTTTAATGTGCATAAAGATATCATTAGTCCTTACATTAGTCCTTAGTTGCATTTACAGGCCTCAATTGATAAGAAACATTTGCAGCTAATGGTCTTGCCAGTCAGCATCAACAAAGTAGTTGTAAGGAGCACTAGTCAATGCATTCTTTTATCTGAAGGATTTCAGTTGCTGTTATTTATCATATCTTGCTTATCTGATGCAATTTTATTTGTGGGTTGTATTACCTAAAGATATATAAACTCTGATGTTGCCTTATTTGGACAGAGTTCATACCAGCAGAGACTATCACTTGGCTGTTGTGTTCTCTCCTATAACCATAGTAATAAACTGTTTCTGTTCTGACCTAATCTAAATTGTATTCTGGTTATTTCTGTGAAACCTATTACTTGCTATATCTTGTAGGTACTCTTTCATCTTCCCATTCTACATGATAGTGTTGTATTTCACAGGTACAATCAGAATCCTCAATTTATCATAGAATCATAGAATAGTTTTGGTTGGAAGGGACCTTAAAGATCATCTAGTTCTGACCTCCATGTCATAGGCAGGTTTATCTTCCACTAGACCAGGTTGCTCAAAGCCCCATCCAACCTGGCCTTTAACACTTCTAGGAATGGGGCATTCACAACCTTTCTGGGAAACCTCTTCCAGAGCTCACTAATCTCATAGTGAATAATTTCTTTCTAATATATAATTTAAACCTACCCTCTTTCAGTTTAAAACCATTCCCTCTGTTCCAATGACTCCATGACCTTATAAGAAGTCCCTCTCCAGCCTTCTTGTAAGCCCCCTTTAGGTACTGGAAAGTGCTATATGGTCTCCCTGGAACCTTCTCTTCTCCAGTCTGAACAACCCCAACTCTCAGCCTGCCTTCATAGCAAGTTTGCAGCTTGTGATCTAAGACTTCAGCAAATTTAGCTACTCATGCTAAGCTGTGAGCAAGTTACAATTCCACTTAACACTACGCTAAGCAGTCACATAATTAGTTTCTAATATTCTTTAAGTAAACTTATTTAATCCCCAACACAGGCAGAGAGTCTGTGCTGGTGCGCTCAAGGGGACTTGTGAATGTGGAGTGACATGGAATGAGTATGGGGATGTATGCATATTTTCTAGTGAGTATCAAGCTGGACTAGCTGGCAATTAGAGGACCCATTAAGAGGGTAAGGGGGCCTGGGGTCCAGGCAGCAATACTAGAGGGACAGAGGGGGCTGTGCTAGTACTTAGTGAATCTGTGAATGAGAATGTGTGTGAAACTAGAGTGTCATGTGTGTGCCTTAACTAGTGAACTCTGACAGCCAAAGAGGAAGAAGGGACATGGCTGTCTATATTTTACATGGGTCCTGTATGTAGGTGTTCTTGAAGGCAGCACCTTGTCTGTGGCAGTCTGTGTAACTGGCTGTGTCAGTGTTCTCTGTGCATATATGAGTCTCTGAGATATGTACTGAGCTTCACTACTGAAATTGGACCTGTCAGCAGAGCGCTGCTGCAGCAAAAAAAAAAAAAGGCAAATAGGATCCCGGTTGCATCTTCAGGGGTGTTCTGGCAGAGACAGAAACATGATCATCCTACTCTACTCAGGCCTTGTCAGACTACCCCTGGAGTACTGCATCTAGTTCTGGTCCCCTTACAATTCAAGTAAGATGCAGACTGGAGATGGCCCAAAGGAGGGCCACAAAGATGATCATAGGACTAGACAACTTGCCCTATGAAGAAAGACTGGAGGAGTTAAGGGTTTTTTCTCCCTAAGGAAGAGAAGGCTCAGAAAGACCTCATCATAGTATTTCAGTACTTAAAGGGTGGCTACAAAGAGGATGGAGGCCCTCTCTTCACAAGAAGCCGCATCAAGAAGACAAGGGGCAACAAGTACAAAGTTGCACCTTTAGAAGTTTGTACTAGTTGGAAATCCAGCCAGTGGGAGATCACAAGTCAGAATTATAATTTAATAGGGAAAAAAATAAAAGAAATAAATAAATGCAGTAGTACAAGAACACTGACAAAAAAACAGGATACAACCTGACACCCTATGGTGATAGCAGTCCAAGCAGAGTGGTCCTGTTGAAACGGTGATCCTGTAGCAAAATGGGTCTGACGATCTAGCAGTAGCTCTTATCCTCTGGGAGTCCAGTAGGCAAGCGCTGCTGTGGTGTTCAGAGTCTCAGCTTATATCCAGGCTGGAGTGCTTTGTTCCCCCCTCTGGGCGGAGCATAGAGGCAAAAGCCACCTGGATGGTCAACACTCGAGGATCCATCAATCGAGATGGCCCTGCCCAGTCTGAACCCTTGCACACAGTGGACGGAGATAAGGTTCCTGTGGTACACATAAAGGGTATTCTGGGAAAGACTGTTTGGATTAATCCCACCTCAGGGAAAGGCAAACCCATCCGTGGGATAGTTTTTGCTCAGGGGCCTGGTTACACTTGGTGGGTAATGCAGAAAGATGGAGAAACTCAATGTGTACCTCAGGGAAACCTAATCTTAAGTGAGCATTGTATGTAAGGTCTCCTTGTCTACATATGTGTATATATAGATCAGAGTTTAAAGACTATATTTATTTGAGTGTAATGGAGATGGTAATAGAATAAGGGGTGGATAATGTCATAGGCTGCAAAGCAAGATGTAACCAAATGTATTCTATTACCATCCGTTAGAACTGGGATGGGAGATCTTCTGTTGATAAGCCAGCTGATAAGAAACTATCCAAAAGCAGCTTCCATTGTCTCTTCCACAAAGGGGATAAATCTTCTGTAAATGGCCCATCAAGCCTTTTCACATCCCATTGTGAGATGCTCCGCCCAGAGGGGGGAACAAAGCATTCTAACCTGGATATAAGCTGAGACTCTGAACACCACAGCAGCGCTTGCCTACCGGACTTCCAGAGGGTAAGAGCTACTGCTGGATCGTCAGACCCATTCTGCTATAGGATCACTGCTTCAACAGGACCACTCTGCTCAGACTGCTATCACCATAGGGTGTCAGGTTGTATTCTGACTTTGTCAGTGGTTTTTTCTTATTGCATGTATTTTGTTTCCTTTTTATTTCATTTTTCCCTTTTTCTAATAAATTGTATTTCTGACTTGGGGTGCCCCGCTGGTCTCGCTTTCTCAAACCAGAACAGGGAGGCAGAGAACACTGCCTCACCTGGTTTCAACAGTTCATGATGGTGATAGAATATACTTCAACCCAGGACAAAGTTTTATCTCAACATAAGAAAGAAATTTTGTTACAGTGAGAACAATTATTCACTGGAACAACATCACAAGGAATATGATAGAATCCCCATCTCTGGAGGTTTTTAAGATGCAATTGGGCAGGGTGGTAGATAACCTCATTTAGGCTCCCTTTCCCATGAAAGGTTGGACTAGAGGATCTTTTGAGGTCCCTTCCAACCTGGACTATTCTATGATTCTGTGATTCACACTCTGTTAATGAACTCAGGGAGAAACATTTATACCACCACTTCATCCACTCACTTGTGATGTAGTTCGTTGATCCACTAAACTGACATAGCTGTTCATCTAAAACAAAGGCCACCCTCCCATCCCTTTGGCATTGAGATAGTTGGCTTTTTTTTAACCCTATGTTATTCTCTGAACTTCATGGGCACATTGCCCCGTCTATCTCCTCTGAGTCTTAATTCATTGTAGGGTTTTATTAGAAAGTCACATGCGTTTAGTAGCAGCATGTTAATATGCACATCTATAACAAAGTGTCTGTTAAAAGACTTTTTTTTGCTCCTGAAGATTTGGGGAGCTTTGGGGAGATGGTGGTGTAAATACCCTTTGTAAAGCAGCTAAAAGGAAACTGCCATTCTGAAAAGAAGAAAAGTAGCAACCTGGCTTGCAAACCAGATATTTAAGTTTACAAAGGGTGGCAAAGAAGCATTTTAAAAGAAACAAAATTAATGTGGTGGAGGTGAATGCTCAATAGCAAGCAGGTTTGATCGATATGCAAGAGTTTCTCAAATATAACACTGGTGTTAAGAATATCTTAATGGTGATACACATATTAACCAAGAATACCTGTTGTAAAAGACAAAATGGGTTCCGATGCTTTTGAAACTGCTTTTAGCAGAAGACACACTTCTCAGAAATTTTAGGCAGAGGAAAACTGATTGATATGAGCTCTAAGTTCACAGAACTCCATGTTACCTCATTGACAAAGCAGCAGAGGGTTGTCAGTCAATGTACTAAACTTGCACTTAGTCCTTGTGTGAGTCGACACAGGCAGGCAGCCAGAACAACCACAGACTTGAGGCAAAAATGGAAAGAGTAAATTTATTTCCGTTACCTTGCTAACCAGGGGATCCCCAAAGCAACAAATGGGCAGAGGCACACAAGCGGAAACTCAGGCCCTGTTAAACTCAGTCCATGCCAGAGGATCACTGCCTGCTGTTCACACTGGCTTATCAAGAGTTATTACCAGCTGCAAGGTCACTTGAGTGAGACACTTGGAGAGTTGTGGCATTTATAATTATTGCTATAACCACAACTAATGTGGCACCACTTTCATATAATGTGACTGGTATATATAAGTGCCAAGAGAAAGCCTATGATTTTGAGTCCCATAGGTCTCTGGGTCATACAATACACCATGACACAGAGACTATACAGAGAGTGTTTAAAAGACTCAATACTTTGGTTCATCCAATTATTGTTTTGCTTAACACCTACCACACAAGTTGGCTAAATGAAGAAGAATCTATATATTAGTAAAAGAATTTACTAACCTTGAAGAAGGAGTGGGGAAATGAATAATGATTTTAAAGGGCTAAGATTTTAGCTGAGGGTTAGAACCAATTCATATTGAAGTTAGATACACCAATGATAAGTTAATGATTATTAGATGCTTAAGCTAAAGCTAATTGTTATATTATGAGCTCATTTGTAGAAAGAAGTGGAGCAAGTGAACCATTATATGAACATATTGAAACCAGTAGAACAATGCCCAGCACCTGGACTCTATGTTAATCCATCACAAAGCAGGGGGCCTTGGATGGTGTCAGAGGGTCACAGAGGCCTGACGAAGACCTTCCTGACTTCATCCCTAGGACCACTGACCCAATTTGAGACCACTGACCCAATTAAAGAGAAGAATTGCACACGCGTGAAGGACTAATAACCTCATTTTAATACAAAGCGGGGATGGGAGGTACTGGGGTTATGCATATATACTGTATGTAGGATCTCAGGAAATATATAGAGGGTAAAGAACCTTGTACAGCGCGATCACATCTTTTGGGGACGACCCCTGTGCCGCCCGCAAGTGCAATAAACATACTTCTTTCTAACTAGTTAGAGAGTCTTTGTCCGTGATTTTTGGTTTTAATGGCTCACAATGACGAAATATTTCTGATGCTGTGATTCCATTTGTTTCTGATGGTGAGACACTGGTTTGCACAAGATCATTCCACATTTGTTTCCTTGTCCCACATGAGGTAACTCTTTTTGGTTTTGCCAGCTTATCCACATTCACTACCTGCACAGCTGGTTCCAAAATTATACCTCAATTTCCCTCAAGGTATTTGCTAGGATATCTATATTACCAGTATCACTCATGACTGCTGCTAGAATCAAGGGTTTCAGTGAAACAGGTGCCCCTCTCAAAAGCTGCATTTTTATACTTCTTGTTAATGCTGCACCCTCTGGACTAGAACCTGTAATGCATAGAGAGGCTTATTGATAGGGCTTTAAACTAGATATGCTGGGGGAGCGGGATGTCATCAGGTTTAATGGTGATAAGGTGTGGGATGACATGCCATCCCACTCATAGCAGATAGATGCCAAAGCCAGCAAGAGATGCCCAAAATCTGGAGAGGTATCTGTTACAGATCAAGTGGGAACTTCAGACAAGCCCTGCCTTAGGCTCAAATTTTTGGCAGCAGCTTAAATTTAGGTGGCCCGCACCTAAAATCGCTCTGGCTCTCAAGTTCTAAGAATGGACGATCCGGCTGAAACAAAGAACTGAAATAAAGAGTTAAGCCCCCACAACTGTAAGTTGTGGGGTGAACATTCCTTAACAATTCTGTCCAGCAACTGGGGACAAACAGTTATTCATTCGCCCAGAATGTCCAACGAAGCAAAGACTTTCAATGGTTTATATACACTACAAAACTTTAGCCCCCCTCTTCTTTCTGTCCAGATTTCGTCATAGGCAGGTGTAGCAGGCATCTTGCTGTTCTTCTGTGGAGCAATACTGTCATCTAGCGTCGTTTTCTGGTAATTTTGGGGGAGTCTAAAAATGTATTGGATTTTTGTCATATTACTATCTTTCATGCTGTCCTTTGGATGACCTTTTAAGTCTCATGTATGCGCCTTCACTTCTTACGGTGTCCAATTTATTATCGTATTGTTTTTAATTGCTTACCTAGACATCTAATCCATCTCTAGTTATTTTATAACTCCGAGGCTCCTCTAACTAAAACAATATCCCTTTGACTAAAAACTTCTGGGGTCTAGCAACCCCTTTAGTACAGATACAGTACATTTATCAGAGTTAAGCCTAAGTTACTCCCTAGTTTTCCCATAACATCTATCTTATTTTATTAGAACAAAGTTAACCACCGATTAAAACTAAAAGCAGCTAAAATAACAGAATTATAGGAATTGAAATAACAAAGTCACAAAACTAGATTTCTTAACTAATTTCACTACAGCTCCTTTAAAAATTCAAGATCACTGAATTTCTTGGCTAAATACAATATATCTCTCTTTCAGGTCTATTATAAAATGAGTTGTTTATTGAATAGACAGGAGATAACAGACAAGAAACCTTAAACAGAGTTACTTATTACACAGTATAAAACAAAGGAACTACAAGTAGACTACATTAAAAAGTGCACAATATCAAGGTACCTATATTATAGCTAGTAAAGAAATAGTATAGTTTAGGATTCAATGTAACTTACCACCGAAATGACGATAGTGTATGCAGTCTTTTCCCTCAACCCTCGAAAGAGTAACCACAAAGCTGGCATCCCAAACTTTGGGGAGAAGGCCCCACACATTTCCAGGGAATGTGCAGAAGACCTTCTTTGTGAAAGTTTGGTGTAGCTTTTATCATGTGTAAAGTGAAGTGTCTGTCAGTCAGAAATTCCACCTTATCTTTCCACGTCTTGCTTCCACAGCAAGATGTTTATTGTCAACTGAATGCATCAATCTCATGGTGCCAAAATAACTTACTACATGACAAGCTGTCCTGATTGAGTTATTTCACCAAGGCTCATGTGAAACATGTGAGGGGTGAGATGCCCTGACTTATTTCAACAGCTAAGAAGCAACAGATAAGCTCTTGTGGTGGGGGAGATGCCCTGCTATGGTATTGCAAGTCAGCAGGAGGGCACCTGCTGTAGGACACAACCAGGTTTGAGACTATTTAAGGAATCTGAAGGTGCACAAGTCCATGGAACCTGACGAGGTACATCCACGGGGTCTTGAGGGCACTGGCAGAAGAAATGGCTAAGACAGTCATCATATTTGAGAAGTCATGGCAGTCCAGTAAAGTTCCTATTAACTGGAAAAGGGGAAACAGCCCCCATTTTTAAAAAGGAAAATAAGGAAGACCCAGGGAACTACAGGCCAGACAGTCTCACTTTCAGTACCTGGCAAGATCATTGAGCAGATCCTCCTTGAAACTATGCTACAGCACATAGAAACAAATGAGGTGATTTGGGACTACCAGCATGGCTTCACTAAAGGCAAATCATGCCTGAAAAATTTGGTGGCCTTCTATGACAGAGTTACAACAGTGGTGGATGAGGGAGAAGCAATTTATGCCATCTACCTGGACTTGTACAAAGCATTTGACACTGTTCCACACAACATCCTGGTGTCTAAACTGGAGACACATGGATTTGACAGATGGACCGCTCAGCTGATAAGAAATTGGCTGGATGATCGCACTTGATAGACTTGCGGTCAACGGCTCAATGTCCAAGTAGAGACCAGTGACACATGGCATTCCTCAGGGGTTGATATTGGGACCGTCACTGTTTAACACCTTTGTCAGCGACATGGACAGTGGGATTGAGTGCACCCTCAGCAAATTTATGGATGACCATAAGCTGTGTGGTGTGGTCGACACACTAGAGGCAAGGGATGGCATTCAGAGGGATCTGGACAGGCTTGAGAGGTAGGCCTGTGGAAACCTCATGAAGGTCAACAAGGCCAAGTGTGCAGTCCTGCACCTGGGTCGGGGCAATCCCAAGCACAAGTGCAGGCTGGGTGGAGAATGGATGGAGACTAGCCCTGGGGAGAAGGACTTGTGTATGTGAATGAGAAGCTCAACATGTCTCAGCAATGCATTCTTGCAACCTAGGCGACCAGCCATATCCTGGGCTGCATCAAAAGAGATGTGACCAGGAGGTTGAGGAACGTGATTTTGGCTCTCTGTTCTGCTCTTGTGGGACCTCACCTGGAGTACTGCATCTAGCTCTGGGGGCCCCAACATGAGGCTGGAGAGGGACTTTTTACAAGAACAAGGACGAATGGCTTTAAACTGAAAGAGGGTAGGTTTAGATTAGATATTAGGAAGAAATTCTTTACTGTGAGGGTGGTGAGGTGTGGTAGTAGTTCTCTGGTCACAGAGGGTAATACACAACTTCCCCAGGTATTGCCTGAGAAAGTTGTGTATTACCTTCTGCGACCAGAGAACTACTGCCACAGTGAGGCACTGGAACAGGTTGCCCAGAGAGATTGTGAACTCTCCACCTCTGGAGGTGTTCAAGCCCAGGCTGGATGGAGCTCTGAGTAGCCTGGTTTAGCCCACGGCCGGGGGACTGGGGCTAGATAATCTTTAAGATCCCTTCCATTCTATGATTCTAATTAATGCATGAGCCATCTTCCTCTGCCACAGTAAACTAATACCTACTTATTGCACACCAATTTCCAAGGGACAACACTAATTAGGCAGTATTTGCATATGCTGTTAAAACTGCTGCACACAACCACTGATACAATGTAAGTGCAGCAGCATCCTCCACAGCAGGACCCCTGATATTTTGTAATTGAGCATATCCTCATTGTATGTGATTGTCACTGGTTATAGGGCTTAATAGATTTTTTCACCCATTAATAAGTGGAAAGATGCAGCGCCACTATCTCAAGCTCACAAAGTCCATGCCAGTATGTCTTCTTCCTCCTCTGCTGATAGATCTCTAGAAGTTCCCTTAACTCTTTAGGGGTATAAGTGCATGTGATCTATACCTCTCTGTCTGGAACATCCCTCTGCCTTTGCACTTGTATAAAGGGTCATGCTTCTATCACCTCCCCATCTGTTAAATCTGGCTCAAACTCAGTCTCAGAGTCCAAGGACTCACTCCAGCTATTTCCATCCCTTTCCTCGGGATCTCTTGGTTTCATAGTGAGAGCATGAACTTTTGAAATCAAAACCTTAATTTTCCCATTTCTGTGCCTTCATTTGTTAGCAATATAAGCCACCAGCCATTCTACAGTGCATTTCTGGTCATAGCACCACTCTGCGTGAAGGATAATTACTTCTTGTGTGATTGCCTTTGCATCTTGTTAAGTCCTGACTTCCTTTTCCAACTCTCTCACTTTGCTCTGAAATGCTATAACCTCATGGTTGAGAGCTCTAAGACCGGTAGCTAATAGCCATCCCAATCTCCCCGCTAACTTGCAAGAAGGCTTTGATGCTGCTTTCTATGGCAATCTGCCCACAGCCATCTCAATCGTCTAGGGGGTAACCACCTCCCCATCATCTATTTTAGGCCGTGGAGTCTTAACTTCCTTTTGCCAGGGTCGGGATTAAATGCTCGGATTCAGATGTTTATCAGTTCTTATCCATATTACAGTCTCACAAACCGTGACTTCTCCAGCACTTCACTCTAACAAACTAAAAATGGAGCCCTATATCTCTCTCTACAAGGCCTTTTAAGAATAAACTGTCCAATTAAGAAATGACACCTAAATTATTTTTACTTTTAACCCAATAACCAATGACCCGTGGCCCGCAACGTGGACTTTTTTATCCAATTACACAATACCACCCAAACCCGTGAAGAAGAAGGTGAAGAAGGACTAGCCTCCACCCTAAAACCTCCATCTTGCTTCATATATATTACTATATTCTAAGACCTTAAACTCTAAGTTTTCCACCATGTGATATTACACACTTTTATTCAAACTACACACCCATAATCCCAGTTCTATCATTCGATTTTGGAAGCCTTCTTCATGGCCTCAGGTCAAATGCAGTGTTCTCTTGGGGGTCAGTGCCTGTCAGCACAGAAAGTCTAAAATTCTCAGTAACCAGGGTTCCAACATGCTTCTGGAAGAGCCATTATAGCTAGGAAGCTGCCAGGGAGATCCAGTGGTCAGTACTGGGACATCTTGGAATACAGGGAGTCACTATCACAGCCTCTCCAGTTCTCAACTTTTTTGCTGTCTACAGAGTGGTTGTTCCCAGATCCCCCCAACTATGCCAAATGTGTGAGTCAACAAAGACAGGCAGCTGGGACAACCACAAACTCGCAGCTAGAATGCAAGGAATAAATTTATTTCCATTACCTCACTAACTGGAGGATTCCTGAAGCAACATGTGGGCAGAGGTTCACAAGCTGAGACAGGCACCATTAAACTCAGTCCATGCTAGAGGATCACCAGCTGCTGTTCACACTGGCTTATTGAGGGTTATTCCCAGCTGCAAGGTCACTGGACAGATGTACAATTCTCCTTGCCAATCTTCTGCTTTTGACTCATTCCTCCCAACAGTCTGGCACAAAAATCAGATATTTTTAGATTTGTGTGTGGGTTGTGACCTTGGCTGGCTGCTGAATGTCCACTCAGCTACTCTTCCACTGCCTCTCCTCAACAGGACAGGGGAAGAAAATAAGACAGAAAAGCTTGTGGGTCAAGATAAGGACATAGAGATCACTCACCAGTTACCATCATGGACATAAAAGACTCAACTTGGGGAAAATTAATTTAATTTCTTGCCTATTAAAAATAGAGTAGGATGGTGAAAAACAAAGACAAAAACTAAAACATGTCCCTCTGTCCCCTTCTTCTGACCCTCAACTTCACTACTTCATTCCCAGCTCTTCTACCTCCTCCCTCTCCAAGCACAGGTGGGGAATGGGGAAAAGGGGGTTGCAGTCAGTTCATGAAAGTCGTCTGCCTCTCCCTCCTCATGCTTGTATTGGATTTGACTGGGGTGGAGTTAACTTTTTCATCTTATTTTCTCTGCCCCTGTCCTGCTGAAGAGGGGGAGTGATAGAGCAGCTTGCTAGGCACCTGGTGGTCAGCCAAGGTCAACCCACCACAGTCCTCTTTGGCACCCAATGACATGAGCCTGGCATTAAGAGTCCCATGCTCTTCTGACTGAGCTAGTGGATTGACCTAGGCTAAATGCCAGGGGCTCACAAAAAAAAAAAATATGATGAAAGACTCATGGGTTGAGATAAGAACAGGGCATGGGCAAAACAGGCTTGACTTGGGGAAAAATTAATTTAATTTATTGACAATCAAATCAGAATAGGATAATGAGAAATAAAACCAAATCTTAAAACACCTTCGTCTCCTCCTCCCTTCTTCCTGAGCTCAACTTCTCAGTTCATTACATGTTGTGTCTGCTGCTCCTTCCTTCTCACCCTCTTCCCCTGCTCCAGCATAGGGTACCACCCATGGGAGACAATCCTCCATGAACTTCTCCAACATGGGTGCCTCCCATGGGCTGCAGTTGTTCATGAACTGCGCCAGTGTAGGTCCTTTCCACAGGGTGCAATTCTTCAGGAGTGAACTGCTCCAGTGTGTCCCCCATGGGGTCACAATTCCTGCCAGAAAACTTGCTCTAGCATAGGATCCTTTTCAAGGGGTCACAGGTCCTTCCAGGAGCCTCCTCCGGTGAAGGCTCTCCACAGTCATAACCTCCTTTGGGCACATCCACCTGCTTTGGAGTGCAGTCCTCCATGGGCTACAGGGTGGATCTCTGCTCCCCTGTGGACCTCCACAAGCTGCAGAAGCACAGCCTGCCTCCCTAGAGTCTTTACCACGGGCTGCAGGAAAACCTTAGCTCTGGTGCCTGGAGCACCTCCTCCCCTCCTTCTTCACTGACCTTGGTGCCTCCAGAGTTGTTCCTCTCACATATTCTCACTCCGCTCTTCTCCAACTGCTGTTGTGTAGCATTTTTCCCCCCCTTCTTAAATATGTTATCCCGGAGGCATTATACCATTGCTGACTGGCTCAGCTTTAGCCAGTGGTAGGTCCATCCCGGAACTGGCTCACATTGGCTCTAACAGACACGGGGGAAGCTTCTAGCAACTTCTCACAGAAGCCACAACCCCTGCAGCCCCCCTGTTGCATATATGTCGCCCTGATTTTCTCAAGTTTTACTAAGCCTTCTGATGTTTGCATTTTTGCACAGAACTTTCTCACGCACTTTATGTAAATAACTTATTGTTTTTCATTCCTTTATGGGGGACGAGCAACCTGATGGACTGTTGGGTTGCCCAGTGGCATTGAGGAGGTGGCACTGTCACCCTCCAATGACACTGGCGTTTCTGAAAGACATATATATGGAGTCAGATTTTTAATAAAGAGTTTTTTTAGTTTGCTTTCACCAGGACTGCTCCGTGTCGTTCTTGTGTCGCTCCTCGGGACGGGGGTGACAACTGGTGACCCCGAGTGGGACAACTGGTAACTCCTGAAGTGTGAATTGCACTGGGGGACTGCCCGAGAGGCCAGCATCGGAGGGTGAGACTGTTGTGATTCAGATTCTCCCTTTTCCCTTTTGCGACGGGTTTGGCTTTGTGCTACTTGGCACTTTGCCAGCAGTTCTGGTGGGATGGAGACCCCTGAGCTTCACGGGGAGGATCTCCTCCTTTTAGACCTCTGGAAAAGTCTCCTGGACAGGAAAAATATCTCCGTGTCCTGGTGTGACTTTGAGGATTTGCTTTTCTGGGCCAGGAAACAGGGTTTTTTCTATGATCCTGCAGATGCCTTTACCTCGGTGTCTTGGTCTCTCCTCGGGGAACGTTTGATGGACGCTCTCTTTGAGGATGGCTCTGTTGGGGTGGCTCCCATGTTTATTCAGTGGAAAAAGGTGGAAGCCCTTTTGGATTCCTCTGGCAGCTCTCGGGGTTCCCAGGGGGAACCCTCGTTCTTGGATGTGGATGAGGAGGCGCTCGCTCTTCTATTCGAAGACGAGGCTCCCTTCTCCCCCAGGACGCTGAGCTGGAAGCTCGCCCTTTCTCGGCTGTTGAGAACTTGCTCCCCGGGGGGATGAGGCTCCCAGCCAGCCAGAGAGTGCTGCTCCGCGGACCCCCCCACGGGCTCCCTCACGGGTTGCACCACGGGCCGCCCCCCCCGCTGCCCTGCGGGCAGCGGCGGTGCAGCGGGCCTCTTCCCCGTCAGCCCGGCGGGCAGCAGCAGCCCCGCCCCTCCCCGTGCCGCAGCTGTGGCGGGTTGGGGGAGCGCAACCTTCCTTTCGTGCCTTCCCGGCGATTGAGGACAGCCGGGAACCATCCCCACCCCCCTTTGGGTCGGGGTCAGTCACCACCCTTTGTCCTCATTGTGGCGTTTCTACCACTTTTTCGCTGAGGAGGGCAGGGAGCCATCCCCCCGACTCTGGCTCGGAGGGGGGGGCAAGTTCCCCCGACTCTGCGTCTGCGCAGTCGGCAGAGCAGGAGGAGGACAGCGCTGGAGAGGAGGCGTTGACCGAGCTTCCCTCCCGCGGTGATGCGGGGGCCGGGGAGCCCACCCAGCCCTGCTCAGCGAGGGAGGTGCCTGCCGCGGGGGCCCACGCCGGGGACGGAACTTTGATCGGGGCGGCGCCGGCAGGGCTTCTTCTGCCCTGCGGGCGGGCCCTCCCCCCCCATGTGGGAGGGGGGCTGCTCCGCGCGGGTCTCGCGCCACTCCGCAGAGGCGTCCGGTGCGGCCCCGTCTGCCCGGGCTGAGGCAGACAGCAATGCCAAGGCTGCTGAGCACCAAAACGAGGGCGTGTTCAAGTTCCGTGCCTCTCTGCCCGGGACTAGCGGGAAGTCGCTGAGTTCTCGGAATTGGAGATCTTCTCCGTCGGCTTCATGGACTCTGTCCCCCTGCCAGGTCACCGTGTGCCCCCGTGGGCGCATGGGTTCTGGTGGGAGGTCCAAAACAAGATTGACGAACTGGTCGGCTCAGCTTTTTCAAAGCAGTTGCCGGGGAGCGGAGGAGATTCCCCTCCTGCTCCTCCTGCCTCTGTGGAGTACACGAGGC
>WBNO01009770.1:0-23204 GCA_013400575.1 Peucedramus taeniatus
TACTACTGGTAGTAACTTGATGATATTTTTGTATTTTGCTGAGTGTAGAGGTCAGCCTATTTAGGCATAGTCTGCAATTTTCTCCTTTCTTCCTGAGTAGGTATTCTGTTTTACTTTATATTTCAGGCGGCAGAGGAACAAAAATCAGCAGACATGACTATGTTGTGCTGGGAAAAAAATGTGAGCTATAGGAAGCAAGGCATAAAAGTGCCAAAGCCAAAAGGAACAGAGTAAAACAAATACAGGATTGCTTTCCAGCTGTTTTCCTTTTTCAGGCAGGTGGTAATTACAGGACACCTCTGATGTTCTTGGATGAAGTGGAGGTTGGGAAGATGTGGGAGGGACTGAATCACAAGAAAGAGGTTCTGAGAAAAATGCATTCCAAAGCAAATATAAGAAAGAGGAGTAGTGAGGGAGGAGGAAAGCAGCCCTCTCCCCTCTTTTAATCAATGTTTGCTCCACAAAACACAGCAAGTGTTCAGGAGATGGCCAGCAGTTGCATTCAGTCCTGAGCCAGTGACTCCATCACCAGGGAATCTACTTCCTCCAGTCAGAGCAGGTACTGGGTAGTGCTGCAGCCATTTACAGGCCCGCTTCTTGGACCTCATAACATGGGAAACTTGTGTGGCATTAGGAAGAAAAGCTCCCAGTCTCTTGGGGGTTAGTTTGGCATAGCATGGAAAAGCACAGGCAGGGCACAATCCAGCACAGTGACCATAAACTCTCTACAAAGGAGTTCTGCCTCACAAACACTGCCAGTTTATCGGGTATTCCAAGTCTACTCTGCCTTTTCACATGTTGCAACTTTTGCCATGGGGAGGAAGATAAGACCATGAAAAATAACACTTATCTTTCATTGCTGAATAGAACTCTGTAATCCAGGGTAAAGCTTCACACATAAAAGCAACCCTACAAAACTTCTAAGAGCCAGAATTCTTAAAGCCAGATTTTCACAAACATTTGAAGGTACACTACAAAGTATAAAATTATGAAATATTTACCCGGAACTGAGATGGTGTTTCCAATGTTTTAAAATCTGAGGAAGAAGATATTCCATCTTCAAGGGTCTCCAAAAACACCTTCTGGAAATCCAGCATTTCTGGCAGACTGCCAAACAAAGACTCCATCTGTGGAAAACATCAGGCCATGAAGTACAGCACTCCATGGACCTAAAAGGTCTTTTGAAAACAGTGGACTAAGGAGATGTAACACACAAAGAGATTGCAAAGGCTAGTAATGTCTTTGTTAATACTTTTCAAACAGGTTTTATAAAAAATCCATGCAAAAAGTGAAGGTTTCTCAGCAGTTAATTCAGAAGAATAATTACCCTTGAAGAAAAGGAAGTGATGCCAACGCCAGAGAGAAAGGCACTGATTGGTGCCATTCCTATTGACATCTTTGTCGTTTGCTTTTTCTGTCACACTCTAAGCAATGAAAAACCCAAGTGCCAAGGTCTTAACCCATAAAAGAATGACAAGGACCTTTTTTCAGATATTCCCTCACCTCATCCTGAGTAAGAAAGGTTTCTTTTTGAAGGGGCTCCAAGTATAGTTCGAAGAGGCAGCTCAAGTCCTGCAAAAAAGAATATTTGTTCACTTTTTCTGTACCATTTGGAAACTGTTCTTTATGTGGCAATCCTGAGATAGGGGTAAGTTTGGAGAATGAACAAAAGATACAATTCCTTTTCAGTAACAAAATAGCCTGTATTGAAGTTACTGCTAAATTAGAGGCAAACTGATTTCAGTGTAATGTCTTTGTTTTATCCTTAAGGCTTTACAACTTGAATATAACAAATTATACTTTAGCCTAGCATGAGGAAGAATTGTTGCAGATGATTAGTTTGGAATGAGTCCATCCATATGAACAGCATCAAATATTTTAATTATTTATGTTACATAAACTATATAGCCACCTATTTAAACATCTGTAGTAATAGTCAGAAGGACATGTAGCATTTTAAAACCCTATAAGTTATTAAAGTGTTCAGTTATGTTGTCAGCTAGGTGTGATCAAGGGCTTTTTCAGTCACTTCTTCAAAAAATTAGTGCCATTTTTGAAGACTTACTATCCTTCCCAAAAGCATGACAGCAGGGCTGGGGCCCACTACAGGGCTCTCCAACCCTGGGAAGAGACACACCAGAAATTCTGTGTAGAAGGAATAATAAGCAGCTCCCTGAAAATGCTGTAACAAGTATTGCACCTGCCAGGATTTTTCCTGATGCAAAATTTCAAATATATCACTGGCCTCCATGATCATGCTTTGTTCAAGTGATTGCTCTAAAAGATCATCCACCACATCAGGTGGACATAAATGAGGGTCCAGCATATGGCTGTATCAGTGCATTGGTGGATGAAGTGTTTTTTTCTTCTTTTCCACAAACATTATTGCAGCAAGTACTGACATCTGTTTTGAGATTCAGAAAAGGAGATGATGCCTTCTTGTTGGAGGTCAATGAAAGAGATGTTTTCATGTTTCCTTTGGCAGCCAGTCACATGATTTTAGAGTTCATAAAAAGAGGAGAGATACATCAAACAAATTGCAGGCTTATCAGTCAGAAGAGAAATAACTTCCATGTCATGTTACAACACACTGGAGTTGTGCCTTTTAGCTTTCCTGGTTCAAAAATAATCATGCACTCTTTTCCAAATACTTATTTGTAGGGGACTGTTCTGTTCCTCTACCAGATTTATTTTCATCTTGAAAACTGGGGAGACATCCTCTAGAAAACTCTTTTTGTTTGCAGGTATCTTCTCCCCACAGACAACTGCTCTCCAGTAGAACTACAAATTGACTACAGCTAATGCTACTACATCAAATCCTACAGCCTCAGCTACAGGAGCAAGTCTGCCAGAAACAACAGGAACAATTAGATAAAGAGACTTTGTAGGTTATGGCCCTTGTGGAAGGCTGGTTGTATAAAGATAAGATCAAAATATGTTAACACCATCCACAAGTCATGGTCAGCCTCAAAAAACAAGTGAGACTTTTCTTTTTTACCTTGACATAAGATTTCTCGGTGTCCATAAGTTCTTGGATGACTTTCCTCAGTCTGTCTGCATCAGAAAGGTGGCGAGCCAGTGGTCGTGGAGGTGGATCCTGGTTGTCCTTCTGTCCTTCCATATTGCTTGCTTGGACTTCTTGGAAGTTTCTGCACAATGCACTGATCTGTTCTGCGCTCTGTTAAGCGAGAAGAAACAGACAAGCGACGATGTTTTAGAATACAAGTTGTACTACAGTTATTTCTAAACTCTTCCAATTTTGCTCCTGTTCCAAATTCAGGGGCCAGAGCATGCCATTGCTTTTTGTCAGATGTTTATCTTGACAGCTTTGAACAGCTTTAATTTATAGCAGAACCAGATCAGAGCAGAAAAAGGAATTTTAAATTGTTAGTCATTTGCCAGCGCAAATTATTTTCAGTCTTCCGATACAAGCTTGTAGAGTGCAAAAGATGACAGAGCACTCGGATATATCACATACTTTGATTCTTATGACACTAGCATCACACTGTTTTCCACCTCTTTTATTTTGCAACACTCACTGCATCAAAATTGAAAGAATTAGAAGATAAATATCTTATAAGCATCCAGAATAATTCTTTTATATTTCATCGGCTACCTATATTGTGTTGTGTGTTGTTGCTTTCTAAACAATGAGACATGAAGCTGAGCATTCAGATTCCAGTATCTGGGGGTGTCAAAAGATGGTCAGATGTTTTCTTTCCAAGGATACAAGTACATACCAGGATCTTTTTCTTTCAAAAAAGGCAAATGGAAAACTAAATATTTGATATTCTTTAAAAAATGATTAAAAACAGAACAAAAAAAACCCCAGCAAATTTCGAAGCAAGGTAGGAAATGAAGATAGAACAACAACAGTTAATCTTGTAATGCAAAGATGGAAGACAAGGAGATATTTCTGACACTATGAAATAGTTACGTAATTTGCTATTGGATGACCACAACTAATATCTGAGAGCAACTTTTGCAGGCCATAATCTTCAATGCTTAATTTGAAATTATTCCACTGCTCTCTTTCTTACATAGTGTTTCCCTGAAAGCTAAAACATCACTACCATTACCCAATTCTACATTAACAGCATTCAGTATCCACATCTTTGTAGTACATGAAACAATTCTTTAGTGCTTCTGTCATTCAAACACTTGCACAAACTGGACAGTTGCATAAGATGTGACATTTATTACCTTGTATTTAGCAAGTGCATTCAAATGAGGACTACATGAAGGCTGCCTTACTTCATGTGTAAATCTTTTTATAGTGGCATCAGGACATGAGTGCATTTCAGAGCTGTCTTAATTTCTACTTTATTTATTCCACAAACTGTTTCAAGTCATCCTTTTTGGGTGTCCTGATTCACTACAGATTACCTGTGTAGCTTGGTTCACCAACATCATAGGCCATCAAATGAACAAATGCAAAAGTTAATCTGAAAATGAACTGACCTATACAAAGTCTTTTAGTAAAGTGAAGGCTAAATGGACTAGCAATATTTAATCTCAACCATTCCTGTGATAAAACACCTATATGATGAAAATAAATGTTAAAATGTCAGATATTTGCCATGTAATCCATATTACTGTGTAGCTTCCCAGCTCCAGAGTTTTGAAAAATGCCACCACTCTAAAAAAATGAAGTTACTTTCCTCACTGATATGTGGAACCATATTCATAATCCAGTATAATGACAGTTTGCAGGATTATTAAATTTAGATGTATTTTCAACACTTATTAGGACCCAAAAAATGCAATATTAATTGAATGGTGTTTGTTAGAATCACAGCTCCACACTGATGGAATAAATTAAAAAATTGTAGTCAGTCTGTGACACTGAAATTAATTAGTGGCTTGCAAACAAACCATTTAGGAAGTGGTGTGTGGGTGTGTATGTGTATATGGGTTATTTTAAAGCAGCTTCTAAACAAGTGAATGCCAAAGCACTTCATTTTTTTCTGTTTCTGATGTCAGAAAGGTTTGTATTTACATCAGAATGTTTCAGATTTTACACTTTCTACAGCTCAAGATGTGCATGGGCAGCTTGATTCACATCAGCCTGATGACTGATCAAGGACACTGGGTCCAAGGATGCAAGGCAGCCTATTCAAAGCAAGTCACAAGCATCATCAGGCACAGTTTTACAAGGAAGAGTCAGAAGTCCTCTATTCCTCCTCAACCACCTTTGCATATAGAGCAGGCAGACATTGGGGAATATGCTATTTCTACATCCCCTTGAGTTTTGGGGTCAGTGCTGCATCTGTCACTGAGAATCACTGTATGGGAAAGCATATGGAAATAGATGATACTCCTCAACATAAATACTTTTTGATCAGCTAAGCATATAATTTTGCTGTCAGAAATTTTCTGCATAGCTGGCCGAAGCCCAAGGCACAGGATTACTTCTCAGGTATTACCAACAAGCACTGATTTTTATAAACTTTAATATGTTCCTGGATATGTTGTCAAATTTGTCATTTAAAATATTGCCCTTGACCTCCCTGCTCACAGGATCTTGTCTTTTCCTAAGTCTTGCTGCTCTGTGTCCTTTCCTTTACAAGAGGGAAGAGCCTTCCAGACCACACAATATCCAGACCTCACCCTTTGTACCCACTATGGTATTTACACTTGGGTCAAAGCAAGCATGAGATGCTACTTGATCACAGGACAAAAGTGTTTCACATTAACTCATATACATCGCATAGACTACAGAAGATGAAGGAACCCATTTTGCCAGTGGAGCCACTGGTTCTTGACAAGAAGCCTAGTATAAATGAGAACATAGCAACAAATAAGTAAAGAAGCACAAAACAATTCTTCCTCCATGTTTCTTCACAAAACTGTCTTACCACCCAGGTTGGGATCTCTACCCTTTTTCCCTAGTGTTCTGGACGCTACTTTCTGCCTCTGACACAAAACAATTTCCTGCTCTTTTGAACTGTTTAAAACAGATCCCTTCTAGAAAGTCTCTAGTGACAGCGCTAGGACCAGCTCTTTTACATCTGCCATGTGTGGGCAGGAGAGGCTCAGCGTCTGTCCTCTATCTGGGATTGCCCTGCAGCTGGGATTTCAAAGCCATCTGGGCATTCTGGATGTCAAATCAAAACTTGGTAGTCCAGCACCCTTAACCCAAGAAGTCTCAAAAGGAGCCCCCTCTTGATACTACACACATCCACTGCTATCTTGAGTTAAGGAGGGAATTAACCCTGAATTTGCTCTGATCTTGACATTGCAATGGTTAATACAGGCACATATGACTCTCAGATAAAAGTGATAAATTTCTTAAGTACACAGCTGATTTTATTTGCACAGGACCAAAACTGTTTGAGCTTAGTAAAAAAATATTCATGCCAACCTTTATAGTGTGCAGCTTATCAGAATAAAAACATTTAAATCAGTAAAAGAGAGAAGTCCAGATAACTGATTACAAACAAGGCTGCAATGCAGCTGGGAACAGATAAAAGCTGAGGAGAAACTACAATGGAAGCAGCAAACTTCCTCCAAAATCCATTACTTGAGGTTATGTATGCCGCTTTCAGCAACATGTACAGGGGACTACAAGCAGCTTCAACTTACCTTTGGCACTGAACAGCAGACAGACAAGGCTAAATATCAAAAAAATTAGACTAACAGTGCTAGAGGTGATAAAGAAAAATGGAGTTTATGCAGGGCTTAAAGGGAAAAAAACCACACATATTTCAGGGAGAAGGAAGCTAAGGAGCACTGTGCTTAATAAACCTTATGGTTAACTGGCCATATTCAAGATTTTCCAACAAAGCTGTATAAATTGTTCTACAGATCTACCAGTCAGGGGAAGCAACCTCCTGACCAACCTCTCTTGGCCTCTTAGAAAACAGAAGGATGTGTAGAAGTAGCCTGGAGAAACATTTCTTTCATCCCTTTATGTCTGAGACTCAGACTTAAGGTTCCACCTACTTCTGCAAGGAGTATTCTCTGTGAATATGGACTGCTCAAAGTAACCTTTGAATGGAAAGTTCCAGGCCACAGAGGTGTCACCTTGACCCACGGCAGCCAACCACCACAGTGGTGCTCAGCTTGTCAGGTGGAGATGCAGCACATTCTATTTTCAATAATAGTTGTGATAAGAAATATTACAGATTATTCCCCTAAAGTGAGCAAAAAGATACTCTTACAAGGATGTCTTACAGATTTTCTTTGCTCCTTGCAGACAAGCATATCATCATTTGAGGCTGTGCTATCCCCGCCAGAGTAACAAAACCCCATAAAATTAATCAGTGAGAGAGCAGAAGACATTAATCAGCAGTGGTTAAGAACTAGCACAACGATTTCATGGCTATCCTGTGACTTTCTACTAAATTATACTGATTGAGCACAAATGCTGCACAAGGTCAATTAGTGTTACAGGGTCTCTGCACACTGCTGTTTACTTTACCCTCACTTATACATATCATGTACTCCACCAGTCTGTCAGGGTTTGTTTGAAACAGTGATGGAACGGAATATTTTAGTAGACTTAGAAAACTCTACACAACTTAAGAAAAACCTCTTGATGAAGTGAAAGCCATGCTTGTCCTTTGAAGAGCGTTCAGGATTCAGTATCCTTGTGCAGGACACAGACCACACCTATGCGCTGGATCACCAATCCCTTGAACTTCCTGCCCTAAGAGGAAACATGCTCAGAAACATCCTGCAGGAATAGATTAGACTTGTGCCGTCCAAAAATGAACAGCTAACACGTCAGCTCTATCTGATGGATGTATTTCCAGGAAGACTGAATGCATCAGTCAGCAGAAGAAATACAATTACATGGAATTTTGAGCAATTAACAACTAGCCTGAGACACCTTTACATCCCTCACTCTGTGTAAAAGGAAAGCTCTTGGAGATGTCCATCCTTTTTACTTTGTGTTAGAAGGTGCTTTTCTCTAGAATAAAGGTAGCCCTGACTCACCTTTTTTTTTGTGGGTGCATCGCTCTATGGGCATCTCTGGCATCTCCTCAGACTGGGAAGTACTTTGTAACCAAGCAATATAAAAGGCTAGAAAGTTGCAGGCTTTAGCTTCCTTAAAGACCACAGAAAAAAGCTGCTTTATATTAGACACCAATACAATACCTTACTCCTCTAATTTGTTCATTGAAACTGAAAAAGCAGAGCTTTACTGAAAAATACTTTGTGGCATTTTCACCATAGAAGTTGGGCAAAAGTGCTGCTCAGCTTTTGGAAATAGAAGCTGAACCAAAGCAGTAGCCTCAGCCATTAGTTATCTTCTGCTCCTTCTCCTTCTTTTCCCAACTTCAAGGCCACTCAGTATGAACTTGCTCCTGACTGACAATAAAATTCTAGGGGTCTGCTTTGTTTCACTCTGTCTCTTGCATGTCTTCTAATGAAAATATTTAAAACTTTGCTAAAAGAAGGGCATTTTTTCAGTGTCCACTCAGATCCTGCATAGAAATATGCAAAGCATAGCTAGAGTTGTGTTTTAAGGAGGGAAAAGCAAATCCTCTCCACCACAGGATGAGAAGGTGCCCTGCTAGACACTACCAGATGATACAAAAGGCAAGGAATTAACAAGGAACTTTTGTATTTGAGTTAGAATTTCCCAATTTCAGAGAGATTTACATTAGCAAATCAGCCTGTTAACAGAATTAGATGTCACCAACCTCATTTAGAATTATCAAAAATACTATAAGAAGAGGGAGGGGCTGCTGCCCCAGTAATTCTTTCCAGAGAGCACAGGGTAAGGCCTGAAAGAAGGCTGAATGTACAGCTCTGTAAAACAGCCAAGATGCAACCCACCTGATGTGGTGCCTGAGCTATTGATATTTGCATGGTGGCAAATCTTCCCTCTCACCTGCCACCCAGAGAGATTCCCATCTTTCTCTTTGAGTACAGAAGAACCATCAGTGGTGACTAAGCTACTTGACTGAAACTCTTGTTATAAACCAAGTCATGCAGCAGGGACCTGGGCCCAAGAGCCTGCATTGACCAGGTCCCCAGGACAAGCAGCAACCACTGAGTTCATAGATGCTATGCTCAGTTTCTCTAGAATCAGTCTCCAAAGTCATATGATCCAACTCTTACCAAAGTCAAAAGCAAAACAGAAGTGATTTCCATCACAGGACACTAAATCCTGACTATACAAAATGTAAAGATGAGAGCATCAGGAAAACCAAAAGAGGAACCCTGATAACCCAGGTCACAAAACGGAGTCTTATGAGGTAACATCAAAGCACACAATAAAAATTTATCCCAAAGCCTGGTTTTGTAAAAAACTGTCAGTTCTTCCTACCCAAGGTCCTTATCCTGATTGTTGTCAATTTTAATGCAGGAGGCTCATGTTATTTTTCTGCAACCTGTGTAATACATATACACCCATATATACAGCCACCAGTGTAATACATATATTTTGCCAGCTGTACCTTGATTATAGATCATATTTTCCCCTCCTACTTCCACAATAAACTTAACTGTGAAAAAACAGAGAAACAGTTAAAATATTCAGGCTGCAGTTATTTCCAAATTTCCATGAGGAATCTTTTTAAAACCTTCCCACTTCTTGTCAAAATATGGATCGATCTTAGTCCTTTCTCTGAGAGATGCAAGAAATAACAATTTGCTTGAGCCCAGCAGCAAACAGTGCAGGCAACCAACCCACCCTTCCCTCCCCCGAACTTCAGAAACCCCAAACCTTTTCCCATGCAGAGTACTGGTACAAACTCAGCCACCAACTACACATCGTGAGAATCAATTATTTGATTACTAATGCTGGGACAGTCATTATTTATCAGGTACAGGCAGCTTGGATGCTCCTGCAGCCCCATCACCCCAGCCTAATTAAGCAGCACCCCCAGCTGAAGCCACGCCGCTGCAGAACTCACCACAGAGAACATCCTGTGCAGGGAGCCGTAAGCTGCTGCTGCCTGCTGCTGGGTTTTGCGAGCCAACGCTAAACTCTTAGCTCTGGTTTTACTCCTCCTGAAGGCGGGCATTGCAGCTTGTGAATACAAAATTTGCCAAAGGAAAAGGGCCCTCGGAAGGAAGCCACAAATGTTGTTATCCCCCACAAACACACCTTCCCTCTGAACTCAGCTGCACGAGTTTCTCTTTTGTGCCGATTACCCAAAATCAGAGACGCTGACAACATCCCAGTGCAAGGAGGCTAAGAAACGTATGAGAATACAGACAGACCTGCCATGCCTCCCTTTATTGCTACAAATGAAGGCAAAACATGCCAGATGAGAAGATTTTTTTATAAATAGCTTGATGTGGTGAGTGCAGGACAAAGTTCAGTTATGACAAGGGAAGATGGGTTTGATCTTCCCAGAAATATACCTGCCTCCCTGCCTGTGAAATTTACTGCATAAACAAAACATCAGGTGCTTCGAGAAAGTTAGCCAAATATCTAAAAATATCTAGAGGGTGCTGACTGCCCTGAAGGTCAGCATAATTTATCAATAGCACTGAGGCTCTGTCAAGGATATATACTGCTAAATGTTGAGGCATACAAATGCTCTTACAATGATAAAATGAAAACCAAATAGGCAGCTCTCTGGATGATTTCTTTATATGATTATGCTTGTCCTTTGTTTGAACTTTTTAGCCATAATTACATTAATAAAAAGAAATTTAAAATGAGCTCAGTAATAAATTCAGGCTTGAAAGTAAGAGTTCTGATGTTGACATATTTACACAAAACCATTTGGGTCTGCAGATAGATTACTCTAAGAACAATGCAGCTTTAAATAAAACATTATAGGACATGACAACACTGAACTGAAGAGATAAAAGACTGACAAGCAATTCATTAATAAAAGGAGAACTATACCAGTGGCATAATGAAACACAGCAACTCCCATGTTGCCCCTATCACAGCACTCCTACAGTGCAATGAAGTTGAGCTGTAAAGGTTCATTCAACACTGCCCTTGGCAGCACCTACTGCTCCCTAGGAAACCCTTCTCTTGAACCCCAATGATACACCAAGCCTGGGTACCTAAATCCTTGGTTATGAGTGCACGGCTTCTAAGGTTTCAAGGATGTTCACCTTCATACAAGCAAGGGAATAACACAGCTTTCTCCTTTAATTACTGCAATTAAACTTACATCCATCTCTTTCCAAATCATTAGCACAACTTGACAGCTCAGCATTTGCCAAACTGTACAGGTCAGTCACTAAGAGACTGCCTATCAGAGGAAAAATTATGCTGGAGCCCTGAAACAACATGCTGCTGATAAGACAGGCAGAACACATCACAGCAGCAGGAACCTCTTGCTTAGTGGATGGACTGTGCCCTTTCTTTCTCTTGCAGTCATATCAGGTTCACTGGGGGAGAAGACTGTAAACAGAAAATTGAGGAAATGGTCCTGAAGGAGAAAGAGAGGTTTTGCCTGCTCCTTAACATTTAATTTTTCAGTGGATGTACAGTCTGGTTTAAAAATCCAAATTCATAGATTACTGTGCAGCATGTACATGGCTACTGTTCTTATCCACCATTAGTGGGTGCCTCTGCAGTAGTCCACAGATCCCAGGCATCCACAGAGCAAGTCTGAAGATAAGAAACAAAATTAAGTAAGTAGCCTGTGGAGATTAAAAGTTTACAGTGCTGCATACGGCATTTTAAAAATAATATAGGCCAGGTCACCAGTTTAAGATGAATAGAGTGTATTAAGAGTATAACTACACCTTCTGGAGAGCTACTGTTTCTTTGTTTCCTATCTGCATTCATTGTGGTACTTTCAAGCTCTGTTTTTCTAATAGATACATGTAAAAACACAGCTCATCCACTGGGACTGAGGAAAAAAGAACGTTGCTAAATTTCAGGTCCAAGCAATATCGCCAATCTTGATGAAAAACAATGACAGGCCTTTTTAATTCCATATTAGGAAGTTATTCTTCCTCAGATTTGCTAATTAAGCCTGCATTATTAGCTAGCCATATGCCAGCTAAAAGATGTTACCAATTAACAGCTTTTTTTTAATGTGTATTCATTAGAAAAAAGACAATTATGTTTCAGTAATCTTTCCATCTCCTATTGAGGGACTTGGACAAATCAAAAAGGGGAACAACACAAACTAAAGCAAAGCAAATGAATGAAGTCTTTTAATTTAGCCTTTCTTTTTCTTGAGAAGCAGATAAGCAGCACTCAAGCACTTTTCAAAAACAAGTGAAATAATCCATCACTGTGAAATGTTTTTAAGATCACTGGAAAAATGACATAGCCCTGTTGTTTGTTCCTGTGTACTTTGAATAACGCACATTCCCTTTACCGACATCTGGTTTTCATCTTTCCATTTCAGTGGCACCAGCCTTGATAGTTACCATAACACTGACATCCTCCATAATATGGGCTTCCCTCTATTGTCCTGATACGTGTAGGTGTGCTTATCTGCATCCAGTTCATTTCCCATCCTGCTTTTGCCCTTAACGCATGAAGGTAAAAGGCTAATTTTGCTCTGTCAGTGTACACTTTGAATGAAAGGAAGCAGTGGCTTGCCTGCAGGACTATCCCAAGCACTTGGGGCTACTTTGTAACATCAGTCTGGACCACTAGTGACAAGGAAGCATAATTCATATACACAACATACATATGTAGACACACACATACACATATATTTAAAAATATACATGTACTTACGTACCCTGCACTAAAAGGAACTCTGCAATGTTAGTGGTCTCTAAGCATCATAAGCTCAGGATTAATACAGCTTGTCTCCAGACCTCTACAATGATCTAGAGGGAGTCTGTTTTTTACTTTTTATAACTGTGGGTGGATAATTTTTCTGCATATTTTCCTGTCATGCTTATTATACTAATAACATGGTTTTTAAATGCCGCCAAAATGTATTTTCAAAGCATAATTGACCACAGTGAAGACACTTGCTTTAATTCTGGTGATTAAAAAATCAGTTAGCATTCCAAATGTTTAAAGTGAATTCTTGTTTTATTTTTAATTTCAAGCATCTTAAATATTGTTTGCAACACTCTCACTCGAAGTATTTTGTGCTGAATGCAAAAACTTTTCTCAAGTATTGCATTAGAAACTGTAGCAACCACTGAGACATTATCTTTGCAGTTGCACTCATGTTTCATAACAAAGTTTTGCAGTGTGACACCTTTGGAGGCAGAGAAGGCAACTCCTATCTCTTCTTGTTAGTAGCCAGCATTTTGCATTCCAAATGTTAAAAGACACAGTAACTCCACTGTAAAGACAAATATAGATTCTCTGAACTCTACACCAACTTCTCCCCTGGTTTTGGCAAGGCTTTGTTTAGGAACTACAGGAGAATTCCACTGCCGCAGAAGGAAATAATCACCATGTGAGAGGATGTCTATGTCTGCTCACAATATGTTAACAAGAGAAAACAGGTAACAAAACATGAAAGTCTGGTGGAACGTCCCTGTGCATCTGACTCAACTAACCCCTTACTTTTTTTTTTTTAATTCTTCTGTCCTGTCCATCCTTTCATGTACCTTTTTGTTATCTTTTATTTTGCAGAATTTGCAGCAGGTAGCAGATGTTTTTCAGTTTTGGTATTTCAGGTCTACCTTTATCATTACATGTTCCTGACAAAGCAAAATAGGAATCAAAGCCTCATTGAAGTTATGATGGTATCCAGGATGCCGCATTTATCTGAAATCCTATACTGAAACTTTGTGCAACTTTGAAGTGACTTTGTGTGCTACAGATGACTGCTGGGCACATCACATACCTTGCAAGGCATGCACTTAAGTTGGGTTTAGATGCTTTTGCATTGCAAGGAAAAAACACATACGTTACTGTCAACACTGCAACTGAACAGTACCTTGATTAAAAAAAATAAAAAAACACCAAATATTCTGCAGTTGGCAGAGAGGTTACCCAGTACAATGGGTCTATCAGAAGTGTGATTAGATATCTCTGCCTTTCACTGCAAACTGGAACGCTGCCGTCACATCCTGCACTGCAGGTGACCGGGGTTGCTTTTGGTGGTGCAGGCTGGGGGGCTCCCAGGCAGCTTCCTGCCCTTCATCAATGAACTCACAGGCATCTCCAGAGACACTGCTAACCATATCCTGTTGCAATGATTCAGGGCTGCTGTCATATGCTTCCCTTTTCATCTGCAGGTAAGCCTTATGGATTTTTCCCAGATGACTACAAAGAAAAGCTGTGTTGCAAGTCCTCTCCCACTGGCTTCCTTCATTTGCAAGCATCAACACAACACAATTTCTTTTCCTGATCAAAACCATCTGTACGTTTTACACCAAAAGCTGTCTCAGTACTTTTGAGAGGATGTTTCCTTCAGCTGGAGGAAAGACAACAAATACCCTCTCCCCCTAAGCCCCAGGGCCTCAACAGCACAAAACAAAGCCCCACAAGGTCACACCTCTGCATGCAGAAACTGCACATACTGTGCAAATCCTTTGGTCTTCTTTCCTACCATTCTTGTGCCTCTCTACCAGCAACTATGCAAGCAGGTCTCCATCTACAGCCTGACCTGGTTACAGGTTCACATTAGGTACAGCACTTTCCATGCTTTAAGCCTTGTTGTTTTGCAGCTCCTTCACTGTGTTAGCCAAGACTCGCAGCTCTTACATTTGAATTTTGGACCATCCATAGGGGATGCAGAGCTCCAGGATCAATACAACGAAGTGAAATCCAGGACTGGGCAGTAGGACTCATTGGTATGTTTACAGCAATTCTTCTGTAACCTATAGTCTACCAGTTCTCCTGCCTTCTCTGAGCAATAGATTAATACACTGAAACCTAGATTAATTTGCAAAATTCTTATGAACTTCTAAAGGGCTATAGTTTCACTGACACCCTTCTCAGAAGGCATGGGAAGAGAGCAGGGGTCCATCAGCAGGTCCACACTGCTGGAACCACCAGCTCTGGTAGGGTCACCATAGGCTGGGCTATCTGCAAGGGAAGCACAATAATTAGCAGAACTCCCCACAGGCTTGTCACACTTTCAATACAGAATGGTCCCCTCCAGGCACAAATGAATCAAGGAAACCACTGCTGAGAAACATGCTATTTTCCCATGTTAGCTCTGAGATTCCCTAAATGCATGTCACATCTGGAAGAAAATGACACTTGGATTGCAGAGGCTATACATGATTTTGCGAGCACCATGTTGTTAATCCCCCTCCTACATAGTAAAAAAAAGATGTTAATTGCAGACTACTCCCCAGGCTTTTGGATGTCTTCAACTGCTAAAAAGAAGTTTTCATGATTAAAATAAAGGAAAAAAACCTTTATGTCCTATGGATGCTGAGCAAACCTTCAGGCAGGCAGCTCTCCTGCAATTAATGACATGCTGCACAAGTGGGAACTGCCCAGGCAATGCAAAACAGAGCTAATGAGAAGCCATCACGACATTTAGCTGGAATTACCTTCATGAAAGAAGTGGATTTGGGGTTTTGTTGAGCTTCTGGTCATTTCTGCTTGGTTTTCTTTCACTGGAGCTCAACAATGTGTGTTTATTTCGTTAGTACTAACATTCCCTTTCCAAGATTTTTGATTTTTACAGTCTGCTTTAAAAAATTATTTCACATACGCTGCTTATATACATGCAGTCAGACTGGTGATCCCATACTCATCTCTAAGAGTGATGAGTGTCATCACCAGATCAAAATAAATAAATGAACTACCACATATATATATAATACATGTCATCCTTATAATAAATAGGATTACATTTACTGACAGCGGCAGTAGAAAACAGTTGGGTGTGTTTTGAATAACAGGGCCCTGAGCTACCCCAAAGCCCATCTGCTACAGATCACAATGTACAATGTTTTCTAGGTGATAAATCATAGGAATACATCATTCCTAGCATCCACTTGCATTCTTCTGGAAGAAAAAATATCCTCCAAATCTTCCACAAACATTGAACAATTGCATGAATTTTCTGTTGGGATTGGACTGAAAGTATGAGTAATGATTACTAACTACTTTCCACTCCTGACATTCCATGGCAACTGCCACAGTTGCCCCCTTCCTCTCCACAAAAATCAAACCATGCTTTTTGTCTTTAACAACTGAGCATTCAGGAAGACCAGCAATGAAATACATTTTCTCTCATCCTGGTTTGAACCTAGACCTCAATGTATATTATACCTAGGGATTTTTACCCTTAAATTATTCTGCATCAGAAGTTGATAGTTGTGGTCATACTACTAATGGAGGGATTTTGAAATCAGCTTTAGAGATTTTGAAGACAAAATGCTAATTTCTTCATCTTATGAAAACCACCCCTCCAGTGGTGGCTTGTTGTATTGTGTTTTATATGCTTTTTTATAATTGTTCTGTACCTTGGTTTATCCCAGTTCTCCCCTATTTCAGTGGTTCTGCCCATCCTGCCTCCTCCCTCAACCCCTCCCTGGTGTCCTGTCCGTCACTCAGCAGCCCATCCCTTCCCCTAGAAACTTCTGTTAAGGGCGTCGAGTGACTGGTTCGGGAACCGGGGTTCCTCCCACAGGTTACCCCCGTTGGTCTCCCCAGAGACCCATCTTCCCAATGTCCATACCCCCATGTTTCCCCATTGGCTCCCTATCTTTGTTCCCTCCCCTTTATAATATACCTGATAGCCCAGAGCTTGGTCTTCCAAGTGAGGTCGTGCTGGGCTCAAGGTGCTCCTCTAATAAACCTGGACTGATCCCTCCATTCGAAGTCCACTCCTTTCTTCCACCGCAGTCTATTCCTGCCTCACCCGCCAAGGCGAGAGCCTGAGCCGCCCTCCTGCCCCTCGGAGATCGGGAGAGGTTCCCCTGCAGCTGTGTGTGCACAGCCAGCCGGGACCCCCAAAGGGACTGCGGAGGGGTGCCCTTACTACAGTGGCTATGTTGTATATACAAGAGGCCAAAATCACAAAAGCAGCAAGCTCTTTACAATACTCACTGATTTTCATTACAGAAATAGCTGTGTGAAATCAGCTAATAGAATACAGAGTGATTTTCATTTTGAAATCCCAACACATGTATTTTGCATCTGTTTGAAAGCACTGTTTTGGGAAGTTTCCTAAGGCAGCTGCATGATGTAGAACCTGGAAGATGACTTTGTTTTCTGATCCACTCTCTCTCTGCATTCACACCTCCTGGGCACCATCAGATATGCAAATGAGCTGCTCAACTGCATATATACCTTTGATTGGAAGGGCTACAAAAAAATCTGAACAGTTGCCCAAGTCAGGCATATGTGCATGTTGGCTCCTTGAACATGAAAAGCGGCGCTGCATGCAGGGAAACCAAAAACCAGATTTCTCACCATGGTCCCAGACATGCCGATCAGGGAAATGTACTTCTCACTGCACTGGCCACAACAGGCATCACAATAAACAGAACACACAAGCTTTAAAAACACGGGAAGGATGATCTGATATTATATAGGAAACTCAAGCATCCAAAAACAAGACTCCTGAAACACACAAGGACATTTTTTTTTCTACCTTCTTTTTGTCCGCTATATCTGTAAAAATGGGCATTTCAAGTACAGCCATCATATTGACCTGGACCTCATCCCCATGAAAAGCAAAAAGCATTTGATGAAAATTCTTCCTCCTGCAGGAGACGCAGATTTGTGTTTGCCAAAGGTGTCATGAACTCTGCTGATCAGACTTGCCACGAATTCTCATTTCCTTATCAGATGAAGGAAAAGGGAACATAGTCATCAGACAGGAGGGAAAGATTAATTAGTTGAGATAATCTAAATAAGCTCAAGCTAGGGAAAGGTGTTCTAGGATTTTTAACCATAAGTTCTGTTCATTGCATTAAGAATGGTATTCTTAAGGAAAAAGAAAATTATTTTTGTCTCTGCAGTGTATAGAATTTATTTCTTTTTAAGAGATGATGGGGATAGATTTGTCCTCATATACACACATTCATGTATGAGCAATAACCCATGCTGAGAGTAAAGTGACTATATCAAGAGGCAACAGCAAAGGCAATTTCCCCAAGTTTCTATATTCAATTAATTCCCAGAACCAATTTTACTTAATTATTTGAAAGAAATATGGAAGCATTTCAAAGCCTTACAAAATGAAACTGGTTTGCCATACTTTAAAATGCCAATTCTTGTTAACATTCAAAGTTTCTCACACAGCAGCTTCCATTTCTGCACCTGCAATGTTAATTTTTGAAGATGCCACCACATAAAACCATTCAGTATTCATTGACTGTTTCTAAAATGATTAAAAGCCATTGCACTAGCTGTTTTTACTGGGTTTGTTGAGTTTCTTAAAGACCTCTAAGATACAGCTGAGGATATAATGAAGTTATGTGAAATATTTGCAGAGAGTATACCCTACGGTTTTTTCTTATCATCTGTAAAATACTTGAAGTGAAAATACATCTTCCCCTTCTCACATATGCATTTATATGAATTTCTATATGAACTTCTTTATGTCTGTTAGATTGAATATGATTTCAGAAATGCATCTCTCAAGATGACACTCAAGAGATTCAGAGCAACCAAAAGTCAGATCCCAGCAGGTGTTTTTCTAGAGACCTTGAAATAATAGGTAATTATATGATAAAATTTCCCCTTCTAGCTATGTTTCATAAAAGGTTATTTTTAATACACTGAAAATACAAACTAAAGATAAGCAAGTTATTGACAGACTAATAAACTTCATCTTATAACAAACAGTGGGCTAGAGAAAACATTTCTAGCCAATATAGTTTGCAATTAGAAATCACAACTAGCTAAAGAAAAGTTACTTTTTTGTTCATTTGACTTCATGCTACTTTGATGTAAAGAGAGCTTGATTCCTGGCAACTGCCAACCAGGATTTAAATGAGCACCAGGAGCACAGACAATTACTTCTCAAAATGATTAAACACAACTAAACTTAATTACATCGACAGGCACGCTCAATTCACAGATTTTCTGAGATCACGTATTCTTCTGTCAAAAGAACATCTACGTACTCCAGAACCAAGAGCAAGGACAACGTGCTGTTGCCACATAAATAGTATTTTGACACAGTTTGAAAATGTACTGTAGCAGTGTGTTGCAAGTATAGTAACTATTCCTGTTAAATAAAATTGAAGATAAGGTTAAAGGTATTGAAGCACAAATGGGGTATCCCAGAGAATACAGAACTGTCAGAACAAATGTGCATTTGGAATGGATGGTTCTTGATATCCATGTATTTTTAATAATATTTTATAACTTAAGGAACAGCTTCCATTTCTGGAACGATACTAGCCTCTCTTGCCCTCCTAAATGCATTCACTTTTTAGTCTACAAAAAAAAAAAAAAAAAATCCATGAATGACTGACTAAATGAAGGCATGTTTGAATGTAGTACACATGCAACAAAAGACTTATTTCTTTGAGATTATAAGGCACTTCTGAAACGCCTCACTGTACTTTCAGTTAAGATGATGCCTAACCTTAGCATGGTATGAGATGAAGAAAATAGTGAAAAACAGACAAATGAAAATGGTCCAAACAAGAAACATAAAACATGCAACAATTAAATCCAAAGCTGTAAGACTTTTTTATTTACTTACATGTTACAGGACAAAAATCAACCAAACTTCAAAGAAGCCTGCTCCCTCAGAGCCAAACTATCACATCTACAGTTGCTGTCAGCTGGAAAGTGAGCATCTCTAGCTGTGTCTCCCCTGAAATAATCCCAAACTGCCTGTTGTTCCAGGCTGTGCTCAGAACCTCTCAGTACCACCAGCCTCTCCTCCACAGTGCTGCGCTTGCAGAGCTCCTCTCCCCCATACTTCTGCAGCATCGCCTACTTGCCTACTGCACTAATGGTGTCCACAGGCGTGGGAGGTCAAGTCAGCACATGCAGGAAACAGAGAGCAAAGGGAAAAAAAAATCCACAACCCCAAATCCAGATGCTACACTTTTCAAGGCTGCACAATTTCCTCAAACTAGCTTTTATTAGCAATAGTTATTGTTCATCTGGTGAGCAGTCCAAAATCACAGCTATAAAAACAGAAATAATTTTAATTCCTCTTATGAATAATCACAAAAACACATACAATATACACCACCTGAACTTAACTGTTAGGTTTGGGTTTTCTTTACTTCTACATCTATTGGGGATATCAAAAGGGTCAGACAAAAAGCTCTGACAGTAATAGGCACCCTCCAACAGAAAGACAGCAATCAATTACAAACCATTTGCAGAAATTACAGAGCTGTCACAGACTCGCTTACAGCTGCAGTCCGACTACCTCTGATTGCCAGGCTGTTTTCCACTCTTGTACCTACAAAACCAGGACAGCCTCAGATAATTTTTAAAATGACACTAGCAGACCTGCATGTCAGCTCAAGAAGTGAACTGCAATACAGAATGGGCAATTACTTCAGCAAATCATGCAAAAGCCCTAATAACTGCTGAATCTGACAAATTTGAGGCTGGAGGGAGGGCAGGGATCAGACCTGTCCATTTTCCCCTCTTTTTTTGAGCTTTAATTGCAGCATGTAATTTAGAGCATTGGAGCAAATTTAGTGCATTAAAAGCAACAACTAGTGTACATCAATTGTTCTCTGTGTATTTAAATCCTCAGAACTCTCCCTAATTTTCTGGCACCTGGTATATTTGACACAGGCAATCAGGATTGGTTTTGTTCTTCTGCTAAAGCAAAGCTGATGCCCCAGAATCTCCTCTCCTGTCCAGCAGGACAGAAGGTCAGCATTTATGTCCACACAGTGCATGGGGGATACCGCATAATCAGGGTGAGCAGGGTACCACAAGGTACTCAGGGGAGCCTGGTCTGGTGAACACAACCATAAAAGCATCCTAGGCCTTGGAGTCACCTCTGCTGTGCTCTCACAAAGATCCCCACCCCTAAAGCCAGGCAGAAGTCCTAAACAGCAGAGCAGAGAAATCCACAATACTCCTTTCAAAGGAACAATGTGTTCTAAGGGGAGAAAATCCAGCTTGTTCTTGTCTGGTTGCAAAAACTTTGGGGAAGCATAAGCAATCCTTACACAGGATACAGATCATCTCTGTGGGAATCCCCTTGTGCAGCAGGAGATGGGCTGAAGACCCACAATCATTGGGCTTCTCCTTATTATCTAGGGAAAGGGCATAAAATCACCTACATAAGGCTGAAGTAGGTTACAAAGTAATTAATAAAGTAAGATTAACAGCTCCTCTCTGTAGGTATGGTTAGAGGCACAATGTATCTTCCTATTCCAGTCTTCTGAGTTTTAACATCCTGTCTCATCTCTACCAATTTTTCATAAAACCTAGCACAAGACAGTAATATATTCCAGAACCATAAAAACTCTAACGTCATTCCTGTTATGCAAGAGTGCTAACACAAGTGTTAGCACAAATTTGCTTGAAGATACAACCAACTCATCAACAGAATTTAAAAACACATTTCTGTTGTCAGAATGGCAATGCCAGGTACAATCATGGCCACCAACACAAAAAACACTACCCACACTTGCAGTTGGGAGGTTCAAATCAATATGCACTTGAATTGGACACAGGTTGCACTTTGCCTGATTCAGAGCAAAATGGACAAAAAGCTGTTCTTTGGAGAGCAGTGTATTTAAAAGGTGAGCACTAATTCTGGGCATTCCTGCCTCTGCCCCCAAAGCCCTGGCTGAGAGAAGGAAAACCATTTGTCCAGCCACATCAAACAGAAACTGCAGACACATAAAAGGTCTCCAAATTAGAGAGTGGCAATCACTGTCCCTCAAACACTGCACCTCTCCAAGTCTGTAGCCCAATTTAAAACTACTGACGTAGTATTGCTATGGTCACTGCAATATTAACAGTAAGCCCTGGAAATATCAGCAAAAAGAAGACAAAACAAACTGAATCAATTAGAAAGCTGTAGCAGCCTTACTGTTCTCTGCAGGAACTTCAGAGCTGTGGTTCAAGCCACACAGAAAAATGAATTTGACAAGTTTCCACCTGCTTGCCATTTGCCCCCATCACACAGCTCCTGCAGATGCAGCAGCTGTGCTGTAGATGCTGACCTGTCAGGGTGACCTCAAGATAGTAAAATACCAAGTACAGCTAATATGCATACAAATTTTTTCAAATTAATGCCATATGTTAAATTCTTTCCAACAAAATGCAGAGCATTAATGCTACAACACTACCTTTTGGTTCATAAGGATTGTTGTGTTAAGTATTTTCTTACCCTGAAGGGTGGATCAGTCTTCTCCCTGTGTGGCACTTGGTCCAGTGTGCCATCAGTACTGCTCCTTTTCAAAGTGGATGTGATGTCAGGCACATTACTAAAGTCTGCATTTGAAATAAAACACATAAATAAATTAGAGGGTTATAAGACAGAAACAGGAAAAATATTTGCTCTTACCTGCCAATACTTTCAGTGTCTAGTACAATTACACCAGCAGGAGAGAATCACAGAATCAATTACACTGGAAAACAACTCTGAGACCATTGAGTCCAACCTATGACCTAACACCACCATATCAACTAGACCAGGACACTAAGTGCCATGTCCAGAAGAAAAAAGAAAATCTGCAATCATCTCCACCCCTGAGAAAACAAGCAATGGGAGAGGTCAAAGCAAGGAGCAACTATGCCTTGAAACTCTGCTTTCCAAACAGCAGCTGGACATGGGAGACTGTCTGAAGCAATGTGCATATCTGATCTACCAAAATAAATGTAACACTCTTGCTAACAGCATGCTTTTGAAGGCAGCACTATCTATAATCAGCACACTCTGTGCTGAGACAACCAGTGAAGATTATTAAATGCACTCAGCAATTCTCCTTGGATGAACACACCATTGTTTGACATGACTTAGTCCTGAATCCTTTAAAGATTTAAGAAGAAAAGAGAATTTTGCCCTGGAACAAACACCATAATTCATAATACAGACACAATGCCTTCTTGCAAACACTTTACCAATTTTATCAAGTTTGGAGTCCATCTACACAGTAGCTGGCACAATGAAAAAACCAGAGCACTGCCCTGCTCTACTTACTGACAGACTGTAGCTTTCAGTAACACATTTAAACTCAAGAGCTAGCCAACAATGCTGAGTGTTCATTTAAAAATTATGTTCTTTCTCTTTATATTTCCTCAATTGGCTGCTGAAAATCTGCAGAGATGTTCACATGGAAATTCTAATTAAAAATCCTAGAAAAGAAGTGATTTTTGATCTGCATTATTATAAATCTATGTAGCTGAAAATTATAAAGCAACCAACAAATAAAAAAAAAGGAAAGAAAATAGAAAGGAAAAAGAATTTTCAGCAACCTCAGACAGTAAAACA
>WBNO01009770.1:23213-62405 GCA_013400575.1 Peucedramus taeniatus
GTGTGTGTAAAAAAAGCAGCAGTGATTGCTGCTTTGTTTCCTAGCCTTTAAGCCTCCAGAGTATAATTCACACCACATTACCACATTTTCAAACTCTTTCTCAACACCTACAAATTCTGGAGATTTATTTTTAAGAGAAAGGTAAGATTCTTATTTAAACACTAACACCAGCAACTGAAATAGTACTTAAAACAAATACCACCCATCTTGCAGTAAAATCATGACAGCTTGCAATAAAGAAATTGGGAAGGACAACAGAATTTAGCTGCCTGGATATTGCTGTTGTCCCGTCAATGCAGAGCAGGACCAGTTCCTCTCAAAAAGGAATGAACAACATGGACTGAAGCAGAGAGGAAAATGGGAATTTTAGGCCCAAAAGGGCACCCTGCAACAAGGAGCCTTCCTGGTAAGACAAGACATGGCTGACAGACTACAGAGGCAAGTCAGAGAAAGACATGCAAATAACTCAGCATAATGCCAACTTGGGTTTTTCTATGTGTTATTAAGGTGCTCAGGTCAAGCTTAGCATCAAGGCTGACATTTTCCACCCACATGCCAAATACTTGACCACTTTCTCATTTCCTTATCCTTGCAGAAACAAAGTCTCATCACTTTTCTCCCCTCGGGCGTTTTTACCTTCTCCTCACAGAGTCAGGTGCTGCTCCTGATATGTAAGAGCCTGTGTCAGATGCAATACCCCAAGAGTTATCACTTTTGCAGAAAAAGCACATTTTATACAACTCCACTCCAGCCATCCATCATCTTTAAGATCTTAAGAAAGAGTCTGTCTTGTCTATTTACTTTATTATGTTTTTACCTCTTTTCTTCCACCAAGCCTGAATAATTTTCTCCTTCCCTCTAGACTTTTAAAGTAATTTTGAGGCTCTCTTCTGTATATGAGTACACATGAATGCCTACTGACTCCCATCCTTGTCAACTCCTGAGTAAGCCAATCCCTAAAACTTAAATTGACTTTTAAACAACATTTTCTTCAGGGTAAGGTGATGCCAAGGATATTATTTCCTATTGTTTCTCAGGTGAGATCTTTTTATTTGCCCTCTGGGTTTTAATGCCCTTCTCCCCTCCAAACAGCATGCACCTGAGCTATATTTTGCAATGGCATAAAGGATCTAGAGTTTGATCTCGGATAGTTAGCTAGTGAGAAAAAAAAAACCCCTATTTCCTGATTTTACAAAGTGATCATTAAACATATTTGTCCTTTATGAAGCAGCAAAACTAACTTACACAAGCAATGAAGAGAGAGCATAAATGTGGGAAGAGGAAAATAGGGTAAAATGATCAGCAAACATAAAAAGAAGCATTCAGGATAACAACACCCAAAGGAGGCAAACAGAATATTATATTGCTTTTTCCAGATAATCCATCTTTTCCTGCCTCTACCCTCATTTTGTTTTTCCTTCGTAGTCTACAGGACTGTCAGAGGTAGGTCTATATAGTCTTGCCCGTTTTTGTAGCGTTTGCTGTTGGCAGAATAAGTTGCTGACAATGGAGAAGTGACAGTAAATGTTATTTTAAATAGCAAAACCTAAAAAAAGTTACGCAGAAAGAATCCAAGGTGAAAAAAGACATCCTACTGTATCCTACATTGTATCCAGAATGAACATAGGGAGGGAAGAAAGAAAGGAAGGAAGGATGTATGGGTTGTTGATCACTTTAGTGTCCATATCCTGTCTCCTCTTCCTTCTTTTGCTGTGGAAGGGGACTTCCTTTGGATCTGCTCCTACAGACTATTCCCAAGAAGAATAGAAGCACCAATATCAGCTGCATAGCTCAACCCCTGCCCCCCTGTCAAAAAAAAAACAAAAAAACAAAAAAACAAANAATGCAAAGCTGAAGGACATAAACACAGCAAAAAGTTCAATACTGAAATTCTTTCAACTTCCAGGGATAAGTGGAAGGGGACTAGCATAGCAAAGCCAAACCCTACAAAATGTATTTTCTTTAAATATTAATATGAGAATTCATATTATCAAAGATGTTCACAAATAATAATGTGAAGTGTTCTCTTACAGGCTGGGTAACCACTATTCATTCAGGTAAAACTAGCAACAAAACTGTATAGAGTATGCACAAAATTAAGAAAGATGCTATCACTGTGCAAGTACAAATTTGTTCCAGTATACAATATTCTGGTTCTTTGCTGGCCATGAGGATGGAAAAGTATGCAAGGAGATATATGTTCCTAAAAATCACTGAAATTCAAAGTTAAACCAGCACTTCCAGTTTTTTTTTTAATCATTATTAAAAAAAAAAAAAAANACCACACGCACACACACAAAAAAAAAAACCCAAAAAACAAAAACAAAACTCTGATATTACTAGAATTATGTTTCTCTCTACTTAAAGAAAATGTGGAATACTTCATTGAAAACATTGCTTGAGAGGCTTTCCAGCATAGTAAATGGTGAGTGTATTGTGGCTAAATCTGCCCATACAGCTCCCTTACAGCATTACATTTGATTTATTTTACCAACATACTTGTGATAAAACTGTCTGGAAGAAAAATGGGACTGATAATAATGAGTTGACCAAAACATGGTTTAAATCTTTTAACATAATTTTTCCTCTGCTGCAGTACACCTCTCTCCTGTTTACACACACATTCATGCTTGGTGAGTTGAAACGTTTATCACTTCCATCTGGGATACAGGAACCTCTGAAGCATATACGTTTTTCCAGTCCAGCAAAGAGGAGTGTCTCCAGAAAAGAAAATACTAAGTCAGTGTGATGGGTTGACCCTAGCTGGACACCAAGTGTCCACCAAGGCATCTTTACCACTCCCCTCCTCAGCTGAGCAGGGGAGAGAAATATTATGAAAGGGTCACAGGTTGAGATAAGCACAGGGAGAGATCATTCAACAGGCAAAACCAATGCAACTTGGAAAAATTAGTTTAATTTATTACTAATCAAATTAGAGTAGGATAATGAGAAATAATCCCAAATCTTAAAAACATCTTCTCCCTCCCCCTCTCTTCTTCCCAGACTTAACTTTGTTCCCGATTTTCTCTCCCTCCTTCCCCTGAGCAGCACAGGGCATCAGGGAATGGGGAGTTGTGGTCAGCTCATCACACATTGTCTCTGCTGCTCTTTCCTCCTCATGGGGAGGACTCCTCACACTCTTCCCCTGTTCTGGTGTTGAGTTCTCCCATGGGAGACAGTCCTCCTTGAACTTCTCCAGCGTGACTCTGTCCCATGGGCTGCAGTCCTTCACAAATGGCTCCAGCGTGGGTCCCTCACACAGGGCACAGACCTTCTGGAACAAACTGCTCCAGGGTGGATCCCCCACAGGGTCACAGCTCTGACCAACAAACCTGCTCCAAAATGGGCTTCCCATGGGCTCAGAGCCTCCTTCCTGCATCCATCTGCTCTGGTGTGGGTCTTCCACACGCTGCAGGTGGATCTCTGCAGGCTGCAGTGGAACAGCTCCCTCACCATGGTCTGCAAGGTCTGCTCCAGCATCCAGAGCATATCGCAGCCCTTCCTTCTTCACTGACCTTGGTGTCTGCAGAGTTGTTTTTCTTGGATATTCTCCCTCCTCCCTCCAGCTGTGATCATGCAGGGCTTTTTTCCCCTTCTTAAATATCTTATCCCAGAGGAGCTACCACCACTGCTGATGGGCTCAGCCTTGGCCAGTAGTGAGTCCGTATTGGAGCCAGATGGCACTGGGAAGCATCTAGAACCTTCTCACAGAAGCCACCCCTGTAGACTCCTGCTACCAAAACCTTGCAACACAAACCCAATACAATCAGCTTGTTGCAAACAAGAGTAGGAACAGCAGATAAATGATAGGATTCCAGAAAAGCACAGGGGGGGAACAAGTGACTGTGAAAAGCTTAATCTAGATCCCATGAAATGCATACTGAACATTTTTCTTGGTTTCTAGCAGAGAACCACCAAGTACTAAGAACACACTCAGCACCTTTAGCTGCCAACAGCATCACCAAAGAATGCCATTACTCCTGCAATGTTGTGTCTTGCTGGCAGGCAGGTGACTCAATCATTCAAGAGAAGTTACAGTGTAACCACTAAAAACTGAGAGAAAACATACTTCTTAAGTCATGTTCCTCGCTGCTCAACATTCAATTAAAATCAGGCACAGAGCACACAGATGGGACAGTTGGTTTGAAAAACAAACACATGCAGCATATCCAAGAGCTATGTATGCCTACAGGAATGTTTCTTCCCATGTTGATGCAGTGATACACGTACAAGTGGTGAATGTGGAAGTTATTCATGTGTTTGTGAGCAGTGAGGTACAATGGAAACTCATCTTCTAGCAGATGTGTGAGACAATAATAATCTCTGCTGCAATCCCAGCCAAAAATCCAAAGGAAATCAACTGGAAAACATCAACATCAACCATCCGGCAATTCATTTACTATAAAGAAGCCATCAGAAATTGCAAATGTCACTTATCTTTCTTTTTCTGTTTAATTAACAAAGAAGCCTTAATTACTTTCAAGTCATAGATGTTCTTACCAGTTCAGCTGCTCACTGCAAAGGCAAAACCATCATGAGGAGAGAGTAGGAACTGAGGATCCTGTTTCTTTATTCATAGTTCTCTTTTCATAATGCATCAGAACTTGTTCCATTTCAGACTGCTCTCACTGATTTAAAAAATGCCAAATAACCATCACAAGCATGTCAAGTGTTATCAAATGTCAAGCACTGTGTAGGTGGTGTAACCACCGCTTTTTTCAAAGTATGGCAAGAAGGAGTGTTTCCACCTGCCTCTCCAAAGACAATGATAAATTGAATAAAAATTCCTTCTACATCTACATGAGAAGACAACACAGAAAAATTAAAGGTACTCAGTCTCTCACTCCAAGACAAACTAAGACCATTGCAGGGCATCATTTTCAGATCTGTGAAGAGCAGCAGCTCTGTGCACTACTTGATAACTATCCTCAGCTGTACGAGAGAGAGGGCGAGAGAGATGAAGTCACATGTTTTGTCAGAATCAGGTGAGGGAACTGTACCCAGGTGTGTCCCAGCTAAGGTGAGATGCCTGATTAACAGTTAGCAGCTGTGAGTCTTTCCTGGTATCCCTGACTTCACCTGATCCACTTTCCACATCACCAGACATTCACTAAAACAGAGTCTGACTCTAAAGGCCATGGTAAAACCAGTCCCATAGTGCTTGGCTGAACCAGGCTGAAATGTGTCTGTACTCAACACGGATAAGTAAGGCAGGACAGCAATTAATGATCAGAAATGACCCTGTCTGAGGTGGGGGCAAGCCATGCTGCACTCAAGCAGCTGAGAAGAGGACTAAACTTTAGCTGTCAACATAAAAAACCTAGCATATGAAATTGAAACTCAGGAGCAAGGATTTCAATAAATTATTCAACTGCTGATGAGGAAAAGAGGATGAGGCTATACAGCTGTTGAATAACATCCAATAGCTATGTTTAAAGAAAGAATGAGAATGCTGGGGTAATCTAATTTTGGAAAACACAGATCTATAACCTATGTAGTAACCTTAGGCTTTCACAATAAATTCAAGGAAAGAAAAATCAGAAATGTGAAGATAAATGGACTATAACATATATACATTATGGGTAAGCAGATTGTGCCAAACTAATCTGACATCCACCTTCAATAGAATATTTTTTAAAGACAAAAATAAAAATAACTTTCTGGAAAGGATAGGAATTAAAACAAGGTAGAACTGGCTAGCAGGTAAGATGAGAATAGATTTGTCTGAATTAACTCCTAGGCCTGGGAAGGGATAGGTTGTAGATTTTGTCCAAGGTGGGTTTGGAGACTAATTTTATTTGATATTTTAATTATTTGTCTCAGCAAAGAAAGTACAATAGTAAGTACTCCAATTAAATACTCGAATCATTCAAAGTTACTACAGAGCGTTAATTAGCAGCACGACTGGAGATGCATAAAGGAGATGTGGATGACCTTGAAGACGAAGGCACAGTCCTAGAATGAAATCACATGGAAGACAGTTTCAGGGACAAGTAAGAACCATTGCTTCTGTAAGCTGGGACTCATGAGTTGGAAACATGAAAGAAAAATATGGAAGTGTGGAGAAGGGGTTGACAACATGTAGTTGTGAGCTAGAGCTGCTTAAGCAATGGTGAAGGCCAGGAGATACTGATCACTCATTCCACTGGCCAGGAATATGTCTATGCTGGAAATTAGAGGACTAGTTTTCAACCATCACATTAATAAATTTCGAGAACAGACTTATCTAGGCACAAAGATTGCAAACAATCTATTTTAAAATGGAATAGGATAAATGAATCAATAGGGTTGTCCAAAGCCATAACAAGCAGAGGATTGGACATGCTGAGTCTGGAAATTCCTTCCCATCCTGGATTTATCTATCATCAGTATAGCACAAATATCACACAAATACATACATACATTATACAGCTACATGAGTTAAAATAGCCAGAAGCCTCTGTCTCTTCAGTAGAGCACAAGAAATACTTTAAGTTTCATTAATACTGGTGCTTAAAGATCCTGGCAAAGCATGTTTATGACTAAGAGAACATTTATATCACAAGTGCATGTGCGTTATGAGCCCTGACACAGGGCTCATAGGTAGGTTATCCTACCCCAGTTTCTTGCTGACTCCAGCTCTGATGTTCATTAACAACTCTAGTGCAACAAACTGATCATTTTCTTGTTTGTATTTCTCTGGCACTTGAAAGGGAAAGAGGACTCTCACTTCCTGTCCTCTCTGCTGCAGTTTTTAATCTGCAGTAGTTAGATGCTGTAGATACAGTGGCATTCAAGCAGTGGGCTTATGATGGACTTGGCCTAATCTGTAAAAGACTGATATCCTGACATCAGATCAGAGCAACTGACAGCATTTTTTAAACACTAGTATTGTCCAGTGATTTCAGACAGATTACGCAAAACAACAATAAAGTGGGCATCAATTTACTTCTGAGAATAGTAATATGAATTTTAGCTTAAAAAAAATAGGATCCACAACTGTAAAGGATTGCAGGAGGTCCAGACTGTCCACTAGGAAAGAATGTATTCATTACTTTCAGTAATTCCCAAATGTTCTAGAAACCACCAGTAAAACACAACACAGCTGATCTTCAGCATGTAGGATATTCTTCCACTCCCTATTACAGAGAGTTTCCATAATCGGCTGTATGGTTTATCTGGAAATGAGATGCTACATTTGGGTAATAAATTTAAGCCAGGTGTATGGAAAGCTGCATTTTTCATTGTGCAAATTCCCCAGACTGATCAGTTAATTATGATAAGCTTATAGCTATCATATTCTTCTAGCCCATGTTACTATCAAGAGAAAAGTAAACTTCCAAGAGAAGATAACAAATATTTCCAAAATCCCTGGTGCAAATAATACCAAAGTCTGAGCCAACTCTCAGAAAGGAATAAAGCTTTGGTGGTCTTCATGCCTTCAGACTTACTGAAAAACAGGGAGTGGTAGGTGAGCCATTCCAAGACTCCCTAAAGAAGATAAATATCAGCATAATGAGCTCTAAAAATGCTCCCTCAGAGACCAGGTAAACAGTTCAGCCTGGCAGGTAGCATGCATGTGCTTATTTCTGTTGGTTTTATGCAAGCTAATATATTTCAGGTTTTCAACAGCATATTTACTCTTTTGTAATGAAGTTGAAAAAATAGGTCTTGTAAGAATTCCTTCTGTATCCTTATCCTTTCTGAAAAACTTCAAGAAATATCTTTCAAAAAGCAACGGTTGATCCAAAGGAATGGCTTTCAAAAGACATTCTCACAATCTCTATTAGAGAAGGCATCCAAGTTTCACCAGAGAGATGAAGGGTTCTGGGTTCACTAGTTCAGCTATGAATAACTTGTATGCAAGGATAAATCTTTTCAGTTCTTTGGTTCATGTTATCCCCTAGGATCAGCATGGTAGGGGTACCCACCAGTTAGTATTTATGACAGACTCCACACAACCTCTACAGCCCTTTAGATTTTTCTCTAGGTTGCAAAGAACACAATAACTATGGTCAGGAAGAAGAAAAGCAATAGAAGACTCCATGGAAGATTCATTAACTGTCCCACAATGGCCATCTGCATTGGAAAAAATTGCTAGTAAAAGTGAGGAAGGTCTAGAAGACGAAGTTTTGGGATACACCTAGGTAAGTTTAGTGAAGCTGTGATACAAGAGGACACTGGAGTTTCTGTTCCAGGGTTTCCATCATGAAGGCCCATATCTGGGAAAACATCAAGAGGTGTTTGGAGACATGGAATTCTTCAAGGCCTTCAAATAAAAGCAGTTTGTTTACTCTAAACAATCTTCAGCCAGAGAAAGATTATTAGAAATTTGGTGATAAGTCAGCTGAGGAAAAATTCAAAGACCATGACACAAGAATGGTCCAGCTCGAGTAACAAGTGGAGATCTAATTTTCACCTGGGAAAAGTGGACTGAAAGGTCCTACTTTACCTCATTTTTCATCTATTTCCTCTGCATGTCATAGTAGCAAATAAATAAACAAATCAGTTTTTTGCATTCTTACATCCTACTAGTACAAGCCTCAACATATGAAAAATGGCTGCTACACATTGAGCTTATTCATGAGAAGTTTTTTTTCGGTCACATTTAATTTTTAGGCTGAAAACTGTCTCTAGGTAACTTCTGCATTAAGAAAACAGATTTTTTAAGAGAAGGTGGGTAGATTGCAGCCACAGATGAGAAATGTCCATTGAAATCCACCATATTCTCTATCACTTCAAGCTGAAAGCCAAAGCACTTTGGTTCACTTTTTTATCTTCATTGAGATTCTCTATGGATCTGGGCAAGAGACTGAGGTACCATGGACCCCAAGTGCAGATTCTTATTAATCTCCAATTAATTGAGTGTTCATGTTAGCTCAGTTCATGGAATCTGTGTAAGTTTTTAACTATTACACAATGCCAGTCCAATTTTTTCCCCACAGTTGGTACTCAGAGTTCACTCAAATGCTGAAGTAAATTCAAATGTATTTGCAGGCAGTAATTGTGGTTACTAACTGTACAGTGGTTTACAGCTTTCATGCTGCTTTAACCAACAGTTTAAAAGATAGTGAAACACTAAATTTATTATCAATTCAAAACCACCTTCCTCTTTTTGCCTAGGAAATTTTCAAGTTCTTCTGAAAGCCTTTGAACTAACTTCAGATAACAACTAGCTCAAATTCTTATTGCTATATTATCGTGACTTGAATCTACTAGTAGTAGTAACCTCAGTCTCTAGAAAACTGAACATTAGAAAAACACAAATAAAATTAACCGAATTTAGTAATTCAGAAATTATTAAATCTCTGTAAGATATTTTGTCTTTTATCACTTTTTGGTGGTCTGGATGTTTTGTAACCTATTTCGAGACTGGCTAGAAGGTATACTCTCAGGTTAGGACGTAACAACTGACTCCTTGGTGTAGCTGGAAACTCATTCAGGAATCCTTTCCATATGTTAAAATCTGGAAAGAAAATTAGCATACAGCTGTCATAACATCAGACTTCCTAGACAAGATTCTTAAACACAGAATTACTGGAGGCCTGTCAGTAACTAGAGTAATTGTTACGAAACAAGACATGCAATTACAGACCAGCCAAGATTCCCTTCACGGCCTCTTTCATCCATATGTTTTGGCTTCAGGGAGCAAACTATGAAACATCAGAAGGTGCTTTACATGCTTCCCAATGTACAATGCAACCTGGCTGCTTCTATTTGCATATGTCTAGACAAAGACAAAGACAAATCATCTGCCTAGACAAAGAGAAATTCCTACTTCTGGCTAGGATCTGAAATGATCAAGCAGGACAAGTCTTTCTCCTTTGTTCTCATCCTTCAGCGAGGAAAGTGACACTTCTTTTAACATTCCACATTTTCAAGTATAGGAAAAGGCAGTATGTTCACGCAAATATTCTTGTATCATACAGCTTTCTTAAGACATTTTGGGCAACATGCTGAACAGTGGCTTCACTCCAATCAACCACCTACAAGTTTGACTTTCTATAGGCTGCTTTATGCTCTCTTATATTTCTTTTCTTTTTTTCTAAATATCTACAGCAACATCCATTTTGATGCTGGAGCAGAGTCCTTTAGATTCTTTTGTCTATTAACAGCTCACGGTGAGGCAGACATTTGACTCATTAGCTAATTCAACAATCAATAGGAGATACAAATTAGCAACACAATAGGAAATAGCTGCCTGTACTTCTGTAACAATGCCTGATTAGGCCCTGCATCACAGTGGTTTGTTTTTATACGGTTATTTAACATTCTAAACTTTATTCATGCCCAAGTATCTGCTGGTTGGGCAGCTGTTCAAGCCTTTTCAGTTTGAAGTTTAACACTTCACACCGGCTTCTGAGACTATTATCTAAATGCATTTGTTTCCCAAGTGCCTAACAAATGCCTTCTTCCATCCAGTCTCATTGGAGGCCAGTGTTGGCCACAGCTAATGCATCACCCTTCTATTCCAGTTCAGCAGCTAGAGATGTGTGCCCGCAGTATGGAGGAGGAAGACACAGCAAAGCCCAAGCTGGGTCCTCTACACCACCTTCCAGGCTGGACATGCAGGGCTGCTGTCAGGGGTCCCTCTCCTTGTTTTTGCTGCTTCTGCAGGATTGCTCACATGGGAGGCTTTGGCTGCCCTCAGAAGTCACTTGCACTGAGGAGAGCTGGAAAGCCAATGGAGCTAGCCCTGCCCAGGTTCCAAGTATACCACCTTAGTGGTACATTTTCTTCTCCATCTCAGATTTATAGGCACAAAAGTAATGAAAACAGAAAGGAAAAAGGAGAGGAAAAGGTACTTAATAGTTCAGCAAGAGTTTGTGCCTAGCTTAGACAGTTTTTATCATTACTCAACCTACCTTACCTCTGTGAAACACAGAACATCTGCTGTTTGATGTGGTTTAAATCATGCCTACATCACTAGTGTACATGTGTATGTCTAACTTTATCATAATTAATAAACCTCCTTGCTATCCATATTGTCACTCTACAGAATTTAGTAGGAAGGGCAATATGATGATTTATGCCTACATATCACTGAGCCAGAAGGTGCAGCTATACAGGGTTTAATGAATTTTACACCAGGAAAAAAAAACCCAACAATTTGGCCCACTGACTTCACAGGGATTAAATTATAGCAGCATTTAGCAAAGCAGAACAGAATGCTCTTTCAGTAGGAAAGCACAACGAAGAGCATTTTATAGCATAAGCAATTTTTTAATTTGGTGCACACACATCTAGCAAAAAGCCAACAGGACAGTTTGTCAAGTGTCAGCAAGAGCTGATTAAACTGCCACTCTTGGGAAACACTTGTATTGCAAAATACACAGTAGGCAACAAGTGCTCCAATGGATGCAGCTTCTGAAGAGACAAATGCTTTCTCTGAATTGATCCTTACACTGCTACAGCCCCAGGTATTGTCACAGGCCAGACCTAGTCTTTTCCCAGCAATTCACAAGAGTGCAGGATGAAGACACTTGTGTTCACAGTGCACAAACAGCTTGGAGCAGGAGCCAGCCCACTACAGCTGTCCAAGACTACTGTCAACACACAGCCCGCCCCTTGCGCTTGCTCTGAGGAGCACGTCCTATCACATCTTTATGGTTTCCCACTGAATTGGGTAATAACTAAGAAACCAAAAGCCCAGCAGAGTCATCTATCTTCAGGCAGATAAGCAGTTATGCTGCATAGACAGCTATATGTCTGTGTTACAGAGAGGCTTTCCCAGTATGTTGCCTTACACCACACAAAACCATCACATACCCGGTATTAGACCCACCAGGCAAGAGGGAGCAATGTGTGCTGATCTGCACAACAGAGATCGAGGCCCATTATCTAACAGGACTGTGGGTATCCTTGGGACATGAGAAGCTAAGAAGCAATATTCAGCTCTTCTGAGCTCAAAGGAATTTTCTGTGAAAGAATAAAACCAGATTTCTTTGATACCTCACATACTTGTGTAAAGCACAAGGAAGGAGATGCCCTACAGCACAACAAAGAGAATGTATATATTGAAACAGCATCTAGGCAAACAAACAGGACTTGATTTGGGCAGAATTAAAAGTAGAAGTAATTTTAGAAATGCTTTTCAGTTAAGTTTTAGTTTTACTTTAGTTTACTAAATGCTTTCAGCAATACATTAAAGACATTTACAAAAACTATGGGCAAACAGCAAGAAGCAGAGTGGCCTGAGCCAGTGGTCCAGGCACAGTCCCCAGCTGTCAGAGCTAGAGGCCACCCTAGTGTCAACATCCTCCTAACTTCATCTCTTCTCTTAAGAAGGACACACAGGTCTTTCTGATATGCAGGGTAGTTTGGGGCTGAAAGAGGATGTACATGGAGAGGTGTGCAGAGAGACAGCTGGCAGCAGAGCCAACCTCTCTCTTCCTTTTCCTCCCTCAACTCAGTGGTATCTGACAAAGCTGAATGGAGCAAAGTTTTCTGGAGAAGCAGTGAGTTGTAATTACACTTTTCAGAGGCATCTAGAACAGCTAGTGAAGTGCATTTGAAACAGGAAGTACCTTGGAATTGAATCCAAATCAGTTGTTATTATTAAGGTCATTTTTTTAAAATAAGTTAGTCATATAAAAATTAAACTTGTGTCCAACTGATGTGCTTTGCTTCTGTGGGTGCTTACTAAGATTAAAATCAGATGCTGCACATGTCTTGGTGAACAGAAGAGCCACTTTCCATGTGAGGATTCAAACCACTGATCCTCCTCCTGAAGCCCTGACACTTTGCAAAAATATCTCAATGTTCAGCAGATCAGAAGCTAAAATGTAATTGCTCCTCTCCAGCACACAGCCCAGACATTTGTCAAAAAGCATGAAGCCTGACTCTCTCCCTCCCTGACTTCAGCCATGCCTTATACAGCACAAAATAGCTTCAGCAGGAGTGACTCAAACCAGCATGTCCCAGACTACACTGCTGCCCAGGCATTAGTGCAAGAGGAAGGAAAGCAGAGGGCAAAACTCTTGCTCCAAAGTGACTAGAGCAGTGTTCTGTGGGCAGCTCAACTGAACGAGAACCTTCTACCTCTGATAGTAGCTCTCCTTGCAACCAGCTCTCCCCTGGCACCTGCCTGCTTCCTGCTCCTCCTCCTTACCTGGCTCTGGCCCTTGTCAGAACTCTGCACCCATCACTTCAACTCCCAGAGTGTGCGGGGGCTGGGGAGAAAGATTTCTCCTTGATTAGCTGCAGGGGCTGCAGCAAGTGCTGCTGCCAGCACAGGGGTGGGAGGAGTGCTGTGGGGCTCGAGGAAGAGGAGGAGGAGCAAGCCTCCTCCTTGTCAGCAGCACCCAAGACTTCTTCACTGCTCCTGGGACTACACTTCCAGAAAGATGGGCCGGACAGGAACGCAGACCCTGCACAGAAGGTAAGCACCCCACCCCACAGATGAGGAGTACAACATGGATAATAGAACAATATGCACATTCATTTTTTACTTTTTAATTTTCTTCTTTCCTTTTTTTTTTTTAATGGTGATTTCTTAACCGTTTAACTTTCTAACCCTCAGAGATGAAAGAGTTTAATCATGAAAACTTGTTAAAGCATTTCCAACCTGCCATCCCCCACTTTTTTTTTTTCCTTTTTAATCACAGAGTTCTAGTTACAAATTAAAGTTGATTTTAACAGTGTCAGCTAACCAAACACAACAGCTTTTTTGGCAAAACCACACTTGCTGAGGAAAAAGAAAAGTTGCTCAACTCTGACAGTAACTAACATTCTGCAATCGATTTTCACACCTACTAATGCTTCTACCTCCTGCCTCATATCTATGAGATATGGTATATCTATAGATATACCATAAACCCACACAGCGTTGCCCTAAATATAGTTTTCAATTCTTGTGCCTTCTCTGTTGTTTATTCCTCAAATATCCATTCTATCTTAAAATGATGCATTTTTTTCCTTTTTTTTTTCCCCCACAGCTGTAAGAACTTCATTCCAATTTCCTCATTTTTTAATTCTATACAAATATTTCTTCAAGTTTCTTGGCACTGGGGCTTGGAGCAAATTTAGTTGCTCCGCATTTATGAGTTCATTTTTTAGAAGTATTTCATCTCATTTCTTTTCCAGGATAAGCTTATTACTCGCCTAGCAGCTAAGCAGCAGGAACATAGTGGTGCCATGTGGGAGATCAAATGATACAACCACAGCAGGTCCAAAATACATCTACAAGGGTATAACAACCTCTTGGAGAAAATTAATCACTCTCACCAAAAATTCCCTGGGAATAATTTTCAGGAGTGGCAGAATTAGTGGCTTTGGAGAAAGTCAGTCACTTCCCTTCTGTACAGTAAAAGCTGCCAAGGTTTGCCACGAGGTATAATTTGATGTCCTCAACACAGCAGAACATGTAGGAAAAGGCATTCATCACAGTTACGACAAGCAGTTATTACAAAACTGTAAACAAATGTGAACAAACTATTACTGTCCAAGTTATATGAAGCCAGTGATTTTAAGTAAGTTCTGTTTTGTTTTTGCGTGGTGGTCATCACCAACCACTAGGCAGGGCATTACTGTGTGACTCAGTGCTGAAAATTTCCATTTTCTAAGCACTTTGTTAATTTTAGCTCATTAATCCTCATAGCACTCTAGAAAGACAGGGTTAATTTCTAAAAATAGGGAGGCAACAGCAGAAGCATTGAGGTTTTTTGACTCCTGATATGTACCTTCAGCCAAATTGAGCTTGATTTTTTAAAAAGGTCCCCTCTTCCAGCACTAACTTTCAAAGGTGCTACTTCAGAAGAACAGATTCAATATGGACAAGCAAATGTTAGAAATTATTTTTGAAAACTGTCGTCTTAAGAGTGACTCACTCAACTCTACCCAAGCAGACAGAACAGTATTAAACAGGACAACCAGGGGACAGGTTTAGGAAGCATGGTTTAGAAAAGCTAACACAGGTTTAGGAAAGCCATGTCCTGCTTGAACAACCTGACCTCCTTTTATGATGAGGTGACCCAACCAGTGGATGAGGGAAAGGCTGTGGATACAGCCAACCTGGCTTTCAGCAAAGCCTTTGATATGGTCTCCCACAGAATTCTCCTGGAGGAACTGCCAGCCCATGGCTTGGACAAGTGCACTCTTCACTGGGCAGATGGCTGGATGGCTGGGCCCAGGCAGTGGTGGTGAACTGGAGTTAGATCCAGCTGTAGGCTGGTCACGGGTGGTGTTACTCTGGGCCCAGTGCTGGGGCCAGTCCTATCTAATACATTATCAATGATCTGGACAAGGGGATAAAATTCCTCCTCAGTCAGTTTGCAGGTGACACCAAATTGGGTTGGAGTGTTGATCTGCTGGAGAGCAGGAAGGCTCTGCAGGGGGATCTCTGGATCAGTGGGCTGAGGCCAGTGGTACAAGGTTCAACGAGGACAAGTGCCAGGTTCTGCACTTGGCTCACGACAACCCCAGGCAGAGCTACAGGCTGGGGAAAGAGAGGCTGGAAGGTGGCCTAGGGAAAAAAGGACCTGGGGGTGCTGGTCAACAGCAGCTGAACATGAGCCAGCTGTGCCCAGGTGGCCAAGACGGCCAATGGCATCCTGGCATGGATCAGCAATGGTGTGGCCAGCAGGAGCAGGGCAGGGATTGTCCCCCTGCACTCAGCACTGGTGAGGCTGTGCCTCGAATCCTGTGATCAGTTCTGGGCCCCTCACTACAGGAAGGACACTGAGGGGCTGGAGCATGTCCAGAGAAGGGGAACAGAGCTGGTGAGGGGTCCAGAGACTGAGTCATATCAAAAGTGGCTGAGGGAGCTGGGGGTGTTCAGCCTGGAGAAAAGAAGGCCCAGAGGAGTCTTCGTTTTGCTCTACAACTCCCTGAAAGGAGTGTGTGGTCAGGTGGGGGTTGGCCTCTTCTCCCAGAGAACAAGTAACAGGACAAGAGAAATGGCCTCAAGCTGCACGAGGGAGTGTTCAGGTTGGCCATCAGGAAGTATTTCTCCACTGAAAATGCAGTTGGTTAAGCATTGGAATGGGCTGCACAGGGATGTGGTGGAGTCACCACCCCCAGAAGTGTTCAAAAAACAACTGGATGTGGCACTGAGTGCTGTGGTTTGGTTGACATGGCAGTGTTTGGTCAAAGGCTGGACTTGATGACCTTTAAGATCTTTTCAAATTTAATGATTCTATGAATTTCCTAAAGACTGGATATGAATTTAAGAGTCCTTGGCGTCCAAATCCCTGCTTGGATCATTAAATATCCCCTCCACTAATCTAAAATCTTGATTCAATTCCTGAGTAACAGGGCACAGAACAGTTAAACCCTTTATGATTATCTATTAATTCAAAATAATGCCATTTTCTTCTGTTTCCATTTGAACAGATCAGGTAATCAGACACTAAGCACTGAATTCAATTAACATAAAAGTTCTTCTCACGAAGCTTAATTTAGAACTATTTGTTCCCTTTCAGAATAAAATAAATCTTCCTTAACTGCTTTTAAGCAGAAAAGCAAATATACTATGTCCCTTTATCCACTAGTGCTTAAAGTATAATACATACTACAGTAATTTCCTATTATAATGGAATATTTGCACAGGTTGCAAATTTATCCCTGAGGAATCTAGTGAATGGACACATACATTTATTACACCGAATACTCGAGGTAATGCTGGCCTATGATATCAAGCCAACAAGCTTGATGATAGCCCTGATATAATTATGTAATTAATTAGCTCTATCATAATTTTTGGTTTATGACACTAACTTTTATGTGCCACTAGTCAATTTAATGGCATTTTAAATTGAAATAAGGCCCCTGAGAGAGATGCTACTTACTGAATCACAAATCTTGTATTCAGATTTCTTTTAATTTCAGAAGATGACCTAATAAAATTGCTTTATAATTAAATCCACTCTAACAACTTCTCCTATGTGATTCTTTCTTTTCTCCCATTTTTAATTACGAAAAAAATTCCAATCAGAAAACACTCGCCATCATAATTATATGCAAAAATCAGCGATCTCTTTTTGCATCTCTTGCTGCTCCCTTCACACAGCACTGCATTCTGGCTAGCTTTCCTGCAGAATTTTACTAGCACCCTCCAGAGGCATAGAGATGAAATGGCACCTTCTAAATTGAAAATCTTGTTAAATTCGCTTCTACCTTCTTTGAAAAATAGTCAAGGCGTGGGAAGAAAGGGGAGCAAAGCCCCACGTACTTTCTATTTCAGACAGACATTCACAAGTGTTCTGGTATCACAAGATGTGGTTCTTCAGATAAAGGAAGGGAAGTCCACAGCTCGCCTCCACCCACAGTGGCAGAGCCCCTCTATGTGCCACCTCCTATTTCCAGCTGAAAAGGCAACCCAGCAGTGGGCATTGGCACCTCCTTGGGGCTGGGGGGTTGTGATGTCATCCAGGAGCATTCCTTACCACATAGGCACCTTCCCTGCCTGGAGCTCCTCACATGGCAACCCACCAGGATCTCATCCTGACACAGCACTGTTAGGATACATCCTCCACCCAGTGCTTAAAGCAGTGGTATTACATTGAGTAAGGAATGTGAGCAGACAGAAGCAGAACAATCCCATAAAAGCTCTTTCCATAGGCTTTATTCTACACTATGGCCACTGTACCCAACAGGAGCACAATATCACTGGATGGGAGCAGAGCTCAGTGACTCCTTTCTGAGGTGATGATGACTACTGCATTGAAGATGCCCTTAATGTAAGTGGTACTTTGCCACACAGATAGCATAGCAAACACAGAACAATACTCTGCTTATGAAAGTCATCACATCATTTCAACCACTGATGCCTGGGAAATGAATGTGTTGGAGATACTCAAGATGGCACAGAACAGTTCAGAGAACACTTGATAATACTAGATGGTAAAGACAAACATTAAAATACTATCATTTCCCTGCAGACATAATCATATTCTGTTCAATTTCTGCTCCCTAAAAAATAATAACAGACAGATATTGAGCACAAATGGAACTTAAACAGTTTGTACTTGTGTTTTTAAGGCAAGTACACAAATTTAATCATGACTGAGTTTTAAAAAACAGTGATATTCGAAATGAGGTGGAAGTAATAGAATTATTGTTGATTTCTTACCATTTGCTGTGTTCTTTTTGAAGTTATCTAGAAACTCTTCCAGGAGCTGTGACTGGTTTGGAGGGGGCAACAAACTCTTTGGGTCCCTGGAAATGTCACCATCTGACCAGCATAAGGGTTGCTGGGTCCCGCAATGGCTTGTTCTCACTGTAAGCATTACACTTCTCTCTGAGAACAGTAACTCCATCTGCCTGAGGTCAAGGTCAGACACAGCCTCTCCATTTATGCTCAGGATTTCATTGCCTACTCGGAGCCCTGGCAGCATGTGAAAGCAAAGAAAGAAAGAGAAAAAAAAAAGAGGAAGTAATATAATACTAAAAGGGTTACAACTCAAACAATAATTAGGCTGACTTGCCTTTTATCTTTTTGGTTTTATTTCAAATACTCTAGTCCTACCAAAAGTCCATTAGAACCAATGGGAGCTTTATTTGTGCTATAATTATACAGATTGACCTCCTGCTTGCTTACTTTGATAGGTGCTACCTGCTACCCACAGTACAGCAACCAAGTTGGATTTGTTTAAAGATGCTACAGAATGGGTGGGTGGGAGAGCAGCACAGCTTTCAAGAAGATTAGAATAGAGGCACCTCTCACAACCAGATACCATCACTATATAGCACCATAACACGTATTTCATCATCTGTGAAAAACAAGGCAGTATTCATGCAGATCAAATTATTCATTCAAAGCTGCAACATCTAAGGATGAAGGTTTTTATCAGCTTTTATATAAATCTAAACAGTGACAAGTACTGTCTTTCTAAGTCAGCAAAACCAAGATATTACCATCAGGTAGCAAATTAAGATCTCTGTCTCCCTTTCTCTGGGGCTATTTTTCAGATAGCAGAACCCACGTGATCCTCACATGTGCCCATGAAGAGAGGCACAGTTTCTGAGCAGCGCAGTGGGAAGGTGCTCAAAGAAATGTATACAGAAAACTATTCTGGGGAGGAAGGCTTTTTGCCAGCAAAAGTGGAAGCAATGGGTCAATGGGTTATAGAAACTGATCAAGCCCATGAAGTTCCCTAGTGTGAGATGAACTCTTTCTCCAGTTTGTTCCTCTGTGCAAAAGCACTCAATTGGATGGCTGAACACAGACCAACTCCAAGGGTGAACAAGAACTGTCCCCACTACACTGAAAGGATAATTCACTCTGTGAGAGGATAATTACTCTGTGTACACTATTTTTCCTACTATTACATACTTTCCATGGTCTTCAGGAAAAAAAAACTGTGAACAGTAAAAGCCAAGAAATACTTCAGACAGCATTACTAAAGCTCCTTCAAGTTTTTGGACTCAAAAAAGATAATGAAGAGTAGTTTTAAACACAAACAGGATACAATACCTTCTTTGTATGCCAGTCCATCAGGGAGAACATCACTTACAAAGATATGGGTGAGATGCTCATTTTCAGCAACTTGGGCTGTGACAGCAAAGCCTGAAGTAAAAGAGGTTTAAATCAAATAAACTTTCTTGGGAACATTTCCCTTTTATTTCCTGTATTTAGTTGACTTTACATGAGAAGGAAGATACTTCTCATGAGAACACAACCATATAGCATATAGAAATTATCACATGGTTACCCAGTCATTCTAAGACCTGTTAAAATTAATAAGACTTTTCAACTCCCAAAAATACCACGCTCTGATGTAAAAAAATATTATGTTTCAAAAAAAGCATTTTCTACCTCAGCTCCATGACATTTCTATAACACAGCACAGTCCATCTTTACAGTGAGAACTCTGCAGAGTGTCCATCAGACACAGAGGTGTATTAAACAATTCCAAAAAGTGGAAACCCAAACTATAAAGCCGCAAACTATACTAATGAGTGGGAAATGACAGAAAATAATAATTTAAAACTGACTTGCAGCTAAAGCACAGCATAAAGCTGCCTAACAAAGGTATCCTTGCAAGGTGTGTAATTATTCCTAGGCATAACTACCCTCCATGGACAAAAAGCCTGTCAGAACTAGTTCCTAAGTATACTTTTGATACTGTGCCAACAGAGGATCCCACTCCAAAAAAAGAAAAAGTCAGACCTTGACCAGTGCCTGACTGAGAGCACTTATATTAGTCCTGGCAAAGGACATTCATGTTTCTGACAAGCCCATGCTTCAATTATTTGGCCACTGTAGGAAAATTAGAAAGTGGACCCTTCCAAAATATAAGAAATGCACTTGCCAGTGTAAAACAATCACTTTGGGCCTTTGTTATAATGCCTTAAGTTCTTTGCAGACTCACACTTTGAGCTATCAAGGATGGCTCTGTCTGCTCTCAGAAACGAAGTCCTGAAGAGAGAAAGTAAGCAATGAGAAGAATAAAAATAAGAATTCCTGAGAGCTTACCATAATCACTTATGTTTTCAGTCTTTGTAAGATGAACATGATAAACATTTAATGGACAAATTTCTATTTCATCATACACCTGTTAGAAAAGAACAGTACCAGAAGTCATCAAATTATGAAAATGCAAGCATCAAACCCCAGATACAGCATGAGAAACAAGCACAAAATTTTCTGCATCAAGACTTGCTGTCTTTACATAGAGAACTGTGTTACTGTGTAAGCATCACTGCTATTAGTGAGACTAAAGTTAAAAGACCAAAAACCCACTCTGGAGTATAAGCTGACACTTCACTTTTGTACTAAAAGCCTCATTCAAATCTTCAAACATTTCATGAAGGAAGTGTTTGCAGTGCCTAGCCACTCAAAACTGTCAACCAAAATGACAGAATGCAGTCCCAGAACAGCTTTAAAACCTTATGTTAGATCTACATTTCACATATTTGTAGGTGATAACTCAACTGCAGCTACAGACATCACAAAACTTTATCTAAAAGGAGTCACACTTTCCTGGTCTACTATGTATTCATACGGTTCAGGAGCACAATACTCAGTATTTTCATCAACCAGTCTTCTGAGCTGTAGGCCATAGTGTCTTGGCTCCAGCTGTTTCATCTAAAGAAGAAAAAAAATGGAGTTTGGAATTCATTATTTATTTCCAGAATCCTAGAAGACAGAGAAGTGACACACACACAAAACAAGCTTCTAAAATCATGCAAAAGCAATAGAAAAGTAATTTTCTACCTATTTTTGTAGTATAAACAAAACTAGATGCATTGCTTAAAATATAAGGTTACAGTGCTATTTCCATTTTGTCTTATGATCCTCCCAAATCCTTTAATAAACACTATGTCTTGGCTATTAGATTAACTGAGCACTAATATATGTTTCCAAAGATATCTCAACAGTCTTCTGGCCTTTTGAACTTAACACTCACAACCACCTTTTTCTATGATTACTTCTAATGATTCAGTTCTGCTCAGCAGCTTTTGCTTCTAATGTAGAAAATGTGTGTGCATGTATGGGCAGTTAGGAGAGGGGATGGGATGGCAAGCAGGTTCCCTAAGGGTTTGCCTTTATTAGATTTTATTTTTATTGCTGGGTTTCATCTATGATCAGAGAGTTTCCCCTATTTTTTTTTTAACCATATGAGGTCAAAGCAAAGATCCTGTCTCAACAGGAAGCCAAAGGGAAATAGGGATATTCCCAAAGGATATTAGCCTGAAAGTACTGAGCCCCTGATGGGAGGCTCTGAAAAAATCAGGATACTGGTGAGACCATGGCACAAAACACTTCATTTTAGCATATTAATAGACCAACAGTTCTAAAACAGAAGGAAGCAACATTTCCAAAAGAAGACTGACACCCTCCCTGAGGGTTATTTAACCCCTTTAACGCATCTTGGCAGCTTCCAAAATCTAACTCTACTGACTAACTGGTAATTAACTTAGCATTTTATTACATGCTGCAGTTTAAAGTTACTTGTGTTCTGTATCCTGAAAAATTGAATTCAAATGCACAAGTTTTTTAATACGTGCTATTCAAAAACCTCAGATGGAAAACAGAAATGAGAAAAGTATAAACCTCATAAGGCATGGATGAAGGAGAAAAAGAAACCCTTAATAACTCTTCTGAACTTTAGCCTTATCCACATAGCATTCAAACATTTTCTGTTAAGAAGAAAGATTCCTTACACTCACCAGAGCAGAATGAAAATGTAAGAAGGAAAAGAACCAGGACAGATGAGCAGAAAGTATTCAGCATTAGAGAATGCTTATGAAAAGCTTTACACACAGAATAAAAAGACAAAATAAAACAGAAAAACATTTAAGAAAAAAAATCAAGAAATTTAAAACGAGATTTTCATGCGATACAGACAATGAAATTTAAAAGTCAGCTTTACAATTACAAATATTTTGTAATGATAGAATAAGAGAGGTAAGGAATTTCCTTTTCAACTTAATTTTACTTCTATAAATTTTATTTCCTCCTTTGGGGTCTCGCATGGCACCCCAAAGACTTCAAGATGTTCTGGCTCTTCCGTGCCACCTGGTGGCCAAGTCTTGTATCACACAACCCCTTCAGCCTGACCGGCTACAGCCAAGTTTTTAAAAGAAAAGCCAAACTTTAAACATTTTCTCAAGGATTCAGTCTCCATCAGGAGAAGCCACAAAAGGATAATTTCTTCTTAATGATCCCCTGGAGACGCACTGGGACTTGCCTAAATCAGAGTGCTTATTTTGATTTTAAAAACAATAGTTTACTCTAGATTGTTAAAATATTTTCTTTCTTTTTAATTTCCACACAATATTAGCACATGAAAAGGGCCATTAAACTGGGCTCTTTCCTCCATTAAAGCCTCAAACTTATTCACTTCAAGCCAGTTCAATGAGTTCACATGGAAATTCACCACAATCTATGCCAAAAGCTATAGCTGGATCTTGTCCTGCACAAGACTCCTTTTTTTCCTGTTTTTCCGCTTGTGAAGTAAATAAAATATATTTACTAGTTGGCCAGAAAACAGAACCTGGGGGTAAAGAGTTACTTTTTCCAAAAAGCTGTTTAGTATCATTTAAGTGACTTGAATCGTGAAGTTATAGAGCTAAAAGTTGACATGGAGGCAGAAATATTAAGTATATTACAATGTTCCAGAGGACGTGCTGTTTTGTCTGTAGCTAAAACTGTTATTTCTATTTTACCTTCATCCTGTGACTCAGTTTTCTGTTCCCTGGTCTACAGCAACCCCTCTCAATTTGCCACCACTGACTTTCACAAGTGAACTCGCTCTTTGAAATTCACAAATAGAGCTTGTATTGAATTAAAAGCTTATAAAGGTCATTTCAGAAGCAAACCTATATGATAGCCTTTGTCACAGCAGTCTTAAATGTCTTAAATCTCCTGGCTCTAACTCAACTAGTCCCTGTTGCTCCTCTGTGATTACTTTGCACAGAACAACCGGGTTTGCTGCAAGGACAACACAGAGTGGACATGTGCTGAGACTGCCCAGGGCTGACTGTCTGGCACAGTGTCACTGCTCTTGAAGTACCCCCTGTGTGCTGCCTCCAGCAATGCTTTCGAAAACCTTTCCACATCTCTGCTGCCTTGGCTACAGCATATAAAAACCACAGCTAAGGAAAGAGAGCAATGTGCCTTAAGCATCTCCCTACTGCCGTCTCATTATGTATTATTAATATTATATATTATCTCATTATTGTATGATTATATATAATGATAATCTTACCACAGCTTTCCCTATTTAGGCATCCACTGATATACTACATTCCTTCTCAAGTCCACAGCTATTTACAAGGTGCAATTGTGCATGAAAAATAAGTACCTTGCATGCCAAAGACAAAACATCCTCCACCCTGTGCTCTGGCTTGAGTGTCAGCACCACAGCTTGGCCATCACAGAAATGAACATAAGTCTGTGTTTCCCAAGCATTCTCCTTCTGGATGCTCTCTGGCACTGAGCAGTAGACATTCAAAAAATCGTCGACTTGCTGCTGGAAACAAGAGAGAAAAGTACAACATATTTGGATGTTAAAAAACAAAACAAAACAAACCAGTCCAATTACATTAGCAGTTTGCAGTGGCTATGATTCAAAAACAGTGCTGTGTATTTTCCCTATGGCAAGCCAGGCAAGGAGTTCTGTCACCTGCTCTCATTCACTATCGAAGACCTGATTTTCTAGAGATTGGATTGAACTTGCAGTGCTTTCCCATTATGGAATTTCATGCTTTTACCTCATACTAATCATTGATTTAACTGACTGTGGAAATATGTAGCTACCTGGTATTATATCACAGTGGAAATAAATTTTTAAGAAGAACTGACAACTACAATTTTACCTAACCAATACGTTTAAAATAACTCTGTAAAAAAATAAATAAATAAATAAATAAACTGATTGTCATTTTGACAGACCATGACAACAAAATTCCAGCAGAGAGCACTGTGGAGCAAGGCTAGCCATAACAAAATAAAGGCCTAAAGTAGGAAAAAAGTGCTCCTATTTTATTTACAGTTTGAGAACACCGTGTTTCATTGGCAATAGAGGTATTTGCCTGTTTACCATTTTGCTCCGTATTTTCCCTCTTTCCAACGCCCCTCCACTTGATCAAATAACATCAGTCCTAAATAAATTCCCTGTCACTTTCTCACTCTTCACTTCCACACAAGGAGAAGACGAACACCAAGAGCTGTTCAGACTTTGGACTTTCACATATTATTTGGGTCAGCCTATTCAGCATATCACTTAATTACCTATATCAAGGCATTTAAGTTTATGCAGAAGGGGTCCCTTGATTCCCCATGCAGTCACTGGAAATGGACAGTAACTCCACAGAGTTGGTGAGACTTCCATCCAAGGCATATCATAAGACATCCTGAGCTGCTCCCAGGCATCCCTACCTCCTTCATGCTTTTTGTTAGTATTTTTTTGTTTGTCGGGCTGGGGGAGATTTGTTGACTTCATAAAGACCCTTGATTATACAGTTCTGCCCCCTCTCCACCAGGACACAAGCCCAGGGGTGGACCACAATTAAAAGCTGCTGTAAAAGCTGCACAGAGACTTTTTCCCTTGCTGCAGGCAGCTAAGTTATTGACAACAATATGTCAGTAGCAACAGAGAGCCCAATATTCTTTTTTTTTTTTGCAAATAACAACTGTGGCTGTAAAAACAGTGAAGCAAGCAATCCAATCCAGGTAATTACCAAACAATGCAGAAATTCAGGTTACAGACAACCCAGACTGTGGCATAGCAATAATGATGACGGCATAGCAATGATGGTGATGTCAGAATAACACTGGTTTGGTGGAATAATATTAATGAACTAAGTATTTTCATTAATCTTGTCTGTCTTGCTCAACTGTCCCTTTTAATTAGTTGAACATGAAATTTCAATTGACACAGGTGATGGAAATCCTACTGAAATCCATCAATTTATACATAACAGGAGTCGTGTTCTGCTACTGCAATTAACGCAGTGTTGAAATCTACACCAGGTGAAGTTTGACCTTGGCAGTTGTAGGTACAGCGTGCTCGTAATGCTGGTGTTGTTGAAGAAGATAATTCCTGTGGAACTCTAGTCCTCTCAGCACTAAATCAACTGCCTGAGAATGAAGCCTGACCTACCTCCAGTGTAAATAACAGAAAGGAGAAAGGGGGCAAGGCAGGAAGGCTATGAGAGATTAGCACAAATGAGTCAGGCTGAATTTCCCTGGTGGCTTCCTCCAGAGAAAACCAGTGCTATGCCTGCCTCAGCAAGGGAGGTTTGCGACCACTACAATGTTTTATTGCCCTGCAACACTAGCACTCCAAATCTGTGCAACTGAAATAAATCTCACTATTGCCAGAGATGAAAAAAAAACATCACCTCCTATCATAGAGGATTAAGGTGATGAGAAGTAGGTTCAAGGCCACCTTTTGATATAAGCTTTTATAACAGGACAGAAAGCTCTGCAGCCAACATGAGCTGCATCCTTTCCTTGCCACGTACACTGATGCTCAAGCATACAATTTGAGATAAACTTCCGTCTGTTATTAAACATGACTCTGTTCCTTAACTGCAGTCAAGGAACCGTTGCTTCATCCACATTTTCCATCTCAGAAAATCTGACATGAAAAGGGATTTTTTTTCCTGTTATGCCTGCAGTGACCAATTCCACAATAGTTCATTCATTCATTGCCACATGAAGTTATAACAACCCATCCAATTTTCCAGAAAGAGGCGCCAGGACTTGCAGACTGTCACATGTTGTGCCACAGGGTTGCTGCAGGACCAATAGGTTACTTCATAATTTCCTCCCACTATTTGCCTCTATTTTTATCATCCTTTTCAGGGAAAATACAGCTTCCCTGCAGACTGCTATTTGTCATAGGCAGGCAGCATTTTATAAGTTTTGATGCTGGTTTTGTTTTTTTTCATTTTAAATCAGTGAAACCAGGCTGATGCCAGAGTAACGGTTTTCAAAGTTACGATGAATCATTTCTGAGTTGTTGTATGATTCACCAAAATGTCAGGATCTTAAAAATGCCCACGCTGTATTTTTTTACCCATTGAAAAAAGGTTTCAGAAATAGGGTTGAAATAATAAGGAAAAAAATGTTTTTCTAGCTCCAGAGGTCTGCTCAGTACCTAAATTGTGTGCATTTTTCTAGTCTTGAAAGACAACCCTGCTAAATTTTTAAATCCTGGCCCAAAACCTGCAGCCACATTGACCTCTGATGGTCCCCCTCTACCTGGGGAACAGGACTGTGAACCCCTGCCCAAATTTGGAGAAGGTTGCTTTATCTAGAGCTGGGACAAGAAGACAGACCTTATCCCTTTGCTGACACTTCACCAAAGCGAGAGCATTTCATTCTGCCTGCTACCTAGTGCCTCCAAAACATTTCTCTGTCTCCTCAGAAGGGTTCAGGAGGAGTAAACGCTCCTGTTAGGCTAGAGGATAGGAGAACCACAGCAGACCCTGTTCTATAAGGCAGCTGCATCAACCATCCAACCAAGGGACTGGTGTCACAGCCCTTCAGGAGAAACCTTCAGGGTTTTCTCTCTGCGCCCAAGAGATTTGGTCACTTCTCATGTGGCAAACCTTTCCACATTTCAGCATGTTTGAACAGGAATGAATTGTGTTTGCTGTCTCTGAGGTGGGAGATGGATGCCATCTCATACCACACACAATGGTGCATTCTGGAGGAATTTTTTAAGTGTTCTCTACAGGAGTTGATTTCAACCCCATAATTAGAATTTATTTTGAAAACAGAGGAGTGATTTGGTTTAAATACTTTCCCACTCCAGGAAATAACAGGCAAGTGGCCAAGTAACAAAGGGACTTCTGGTATTTCAATCCATTTTTTCAAAGAACAGACAAAATGTGAAGATACTTTCAGAAGGCAAAAGAGTGTTACAGGATTACAAGATAGCTGCTGCCAGTGGGAGATGTCCTTCCAGACTGGTGGATGGCAACACTATGCCCCAGGGAGGCTGAAGGAATGGAGAAGGACCATGACTGAGGCCAGGCAGGGAAAAGCAGCAGATCTCCTCCTCCTGGATATCAGAGAAGATCAATCACAGCTATTTACTGGGTAATGCAGACGAGGGATGTTCCATCCTTCTCCTTTACTTGGGCAATCTCCAGTTTTATATTAAATCTCACTTCTCTGATGGGATGGTCCACAGACTTTACAAAGATTTTATTGCCTTAAAACTCAAAGCACAAAGGTTCTGTTGAAGCAGACAAAGGGGAAAAATATACCCCAGGTTTCAGCTCATCCCTGGAAACTATCAAGGTCAGATTGGACGGGATTCTGATCAGCCTGATCTAGTTGAAAATTTTCGTGTTTATTGCAGGGACTAGATGACCTATAAAGGTCTCTTCCAGTCCAAAGCACCCTATGATTTGCCACACTGTGAAGGATGCTCTCAAACAAGCTCGGCCCCACATCTCCCTCCCAGTGTACAGACTGTATGCAGTAGTGTGTGAAGAAACTTCTAGGGGCTTGGTTTGGTTTTGTTTTTATAACTTACCATGAATGCTCAAAAACTTATGTTGAAGTGGTTTCATTAGCAGAGTTATAATCCTGTCATCTAACAATAAATGCATTTAAACCTTTTAAGGGTCTCTCAACCAGCCCCACCATTACCTTAGAGCAATGCATTCAGGTATTCAAAAACATGATGATGCAGAATGAGAACAGGCATAACATACCTCAGCAGAGTTGGCTGGATTCTGCACACCAGCAAATCCATGTCCTCCTGCTGAATCAAAAACCTATTGAAAACATCACAGATAAATAAGTAGGTTGAAAAATAAACACTTTTGCTTCTTATCTGTTTCAGGTAAATCCACTGAAAAACAAAAAATAAAATTAAATTAAGGAATATATATCAACCTGCTAAGCCCCAGGAATCTTTTTGTACTTTTTATTGCTTTATTCTGACTAGAAGTAATAAAGAAATACAACTCTCTCCAGATAAAGAAGATTTAAGCAGATTTTCTCTTTTAAGCTACATGCACACAGATTCAAATACGTATAAAACATGTTCTTGTTTTTCCCTATCTACTATTTAGTAATAAGATTAAAGTCATTTACCTTCAAACCATACCCTATACTGGAATTATAAATTTCACCCTTCAGGATACTGTTAGGGAGAACTACAAATCTCATCATGACTTCAAGGGACTATTTCAAATCATTGTTGCTGGTTTCTAAAACCTCCTACCCTGCAGTTTTTCGTCTTTTCTAAACAGTTTTCTTGGCACTATCAATTGAAACTTTTAGCTTAGCTTTAAAGGCATAGTTGACCTAAACCACACTATTAAGCAATGAATGTAGCTGACTACTGTGTCTGCTTTGGAAGTGATGAAGGCAGGACCTGAGATGTACAATGTCCGCATGCTTTGGAAATGTAATTACTGGTATCTCACAAAGGTGTTAAGCTTACTAATTACTTTTTAAAAATCTAATAAATGGCTATGGATACAAATATTTCAGTGATAAGGCTGGAGTAAACTCAAGGATAGACCTATACACTTTATATCTGACATTGAGATTTGCAAGTAATAACATTACCCTCCTAAACTGCAAATTTAAAAACAATTTTTTAAACTCCTGCAGTCAACAAATTAGGACAATATCAGACTTACAGCTGAGCTTTTGGGAGGTTTGGTATTAGCAAAAGCCTTTCAGATAATCCAAGACAACAAACTCTCTAGATATCATTCAAAATCCAGTTTCTGCCAATGCAAATAAAAGGTACCACTTCTGAACTTCTTTGTCTCGCCCACAGATATAATCGAAGTATTTTATTGCTTATGATTTGTCAAAACAGTTCACCATTTCGACACAAGAAAGCAGATAAGCATTTAAGAAACTGAGGATAATGTGAGCCTAGACATCCTCCATCTGCTATAGTGCAGTTTTATTAACTGATTTGTAGAAGACTGAGCCACTTCATTAATGTTTATGAAAGCTTCCCAGCACAGAAACTCTCAATATTTTTATTAATGCCATAAAAATAAACAAGACAAAATTAGAAACTTCTCTGACAATGATCTTCAAGAATATACCATCTGATTTTGAAGCTAGGCTACTGTAGATTAAAACATACCAGCTACAATCAAATGAACTTAAGTCCAAAAAAACAATACTTTCTTTAATCTCTTGTTGGCAGAAACATCTCAAGACAATGAGCAGAGAAGGAACCTCCTCTGCTTAAAGCAGCTGGCTGAAAGAGACAAGAAAGTTATCCTCAGGTCTATTCTGATTTTGATATAGAATTATGTGCATACACACAAGTCTGAGCAAGGATTTGGCTCTCTATTCATCCATCTTCTAGGTTCATGGGTACAGTTTTCAAGGCATGCCCATAAAAATTCCTCACTTTTATGGGCAATACTCAGCATTTACATTTCCTTACTTGTATTGCAGGATGTTTAATTACAAAAAGAAAGGGAAAAAAAATCAAGAACCCCAGCTTGCCTATGAAAATGAAAACATTTTTGGGCCAGCTGGTTGCAAGGTTTGGAACAAGAAGGGTAAAGACCCATTGGGGACACCTCCGCCTGTGATAGGCCTCCCTTCTCTTTGCTCAGAAAAGCACTGGGAGGGTAGCAGGAGCTTCCTCCTTGCTACAGCTATAATATTCCCTGTCCCTGAGCTCTGCAGAATCCCCTTCATGGGCTATAAAGCATATGAGAAGACATATTACCCAGTTAAAAACAGTGCGAGGTATCAGCTCTGCTGGGAACAGAGCTAAAGGGCATAACATTCCTTCCCTCAGGGCTCATATTAATAAAGAAATAGAGGTGCAGGACTCCCAGACTAGACTCTGCTGCTGGGGAACAAAGGGGAAGTTATGTGAAAAGGATGACCTAGGGAAAATTTCTCCTTTAGTTCCTTCTATTGTAAGACAGACTTGAGTTTTATTAATCAATTTCATCTCGATCAATATGCTAAAATGTGTAACAGGCACAAGTTTAATGCCAGTGTCATACATAGATATTTACCTATTAAAAATACAAACCACTAGAGCAGAAAATCCTGATGTGTTATTTTGCAACACCAGATCTGTTGGATCAGCTCTGTGTCTGTAGCAGGACATGTACAGATAGGCTTGTTTAAATATTCCGCAACAGACTACCACACATGCAAGAGCAGCCAATTTTCAAGTGCTGATCAGAGATTCTGTGACTAATAAAATCAAGGGCCAGCAACAAGGTTACCTAATAAACAATGCACAAAATACTGCATTGCTCCTGCAACAGCAGACATGGCAGAGGCTAGTGAAAACAGAACAGTGTTCTGAGTGAGAGTGCACCTCTGTAACTTCAACCTCACTGTCAAGAAGCGTCTCTACTCTTATTTACCCTTTTTTCAAGGAAAAGGCAGCAAACTTTTGTTTTGCATATAACTGAGCTTTTATTGAGAAAACGCAGACTCCTGAAGTGAGGAGCTTGCACTAAATGTAAGCATAGGCCATTAGTTCCAGAAAAAAAATGTTGTGGTTTCACCAGCAGTGCAGCCCTTCAGTGGGGGCACACATCAGCATAGTTCCTCTCCCAAGTGCCAGCCTGACCCTGCACACCAAACCTGTGCCAAGCCTTCACTAAACTGATCTGGCATTATTTGTCAGCTGTCTATACTGAGAGCTGACTCCCTGCATGACAGCAGTCTTCTCCTGGTGGCTCAAATGTACTTTCAGGCAGTGTGTGTTGTTTTAAGAGGCCATGCCAAATATGCCTGTCTTTGCACAGTCTCTTTTTCCCTTGAAGACTCACCTATGTCACTCTATATTGAATTGCAACAGTGCTTCAGAGTCCTAGTTACAAACAAGCACACACTGTATTAAGGACTGTGCAGAGAGGCTATCTTGAAAGAAACCCTACTTCCAAACAGTTCGCAATGTGCCAGAAGAGAAGTTTTGTTATAAATTGCAACCTGATGTTCTTATTCTTACGGTAATTAAATTATTGGATCAAAACCTGTCATTCACCAATCTTATTTATCACAAAAAAAACCCCAAATTAGACATATACTCTTCACAGGTGATGATCCCATTGCAAGTTTGCCAAACCTACTGAAACCTTGGATGCAGGTTTGATGGACAAATGTCTTCTACCCTGTGCACCAACAGCACCTTGTAGGATGAACCCCAGGAGAAACAAGCCATTCTGTGCTATCACCAGCAAGTAAGCTCTACCTGAGTTATGGAAGGTCGCTTTTCTTTTCCTTTTCTTGCCAATGTGTCCAGTCCTTTTAGAGAAGAAAATAAACCCTTCTTATTTCGAGCCCTTTGCGACAGAGACAGGGTACGTTTCCTGAGAGCAGCTTCATCCCTGGAGCAGATCTATTTAAACACAGAGAGACCCTCCTGTATCACTTTCGTAACAGCAAAATATTAACAGTTATTTCAACCTGAGCCATCAAATGGGGGTTACTTCAGTTCATCTCAATGTAACATGCCAAAGTGCAAGGGCAATGCTTTAAACTTTCAGCAGTGATGCTTGTTTCAGTATTCCAGTGGCATGGCAGCATAATTGTTTTGTCATGGGGCAAAATTAGAAGCCATAGGAAGGGAGAATCTGAGAAAATATTGTTCTGTAAAACAAAAGCTAATGAAAAGGCTCCGAAGAAGAATGATAACCTATCCTTCAGATATGAAATTTCTAGAGGAAGACAGACTCTCAAAGTTGCCAAACATAGGAGATAAATACTATGGTATTGAGTTATTAACAAGGAATGGCACAAACCACACAGATAAAAACAGTGGAGAAGATGAACACATTCCATGATGGGTCTTTCAGTACTACTTTTCAGACTTCACATGAAGCAAATGTGGTCCAGCCCTCTCTGCCAAGATCAGCCTTGCAGCCCTGCCAAGGTTGAAGAGCAGAGGTGAACCTGTTACTGCTTGAACCTGTACTTCCCTTGAAACTAACAGGGTGACAACAGGTTACAGCAGCTGAGGATCTGACTCGTTCTTCTTTAGAAACACAGCCCACAATTCTTAAAAAAGTGACATTTAATTTTGAATTGTCTCTAGCTTTAGCTAGAATACTAAGAATACTTCCTTTTTAGGAGGGACTCCAAGTCTGGAGTCCTCTGGAGCAAAAACAAAAAGTCATGGCCATATCCTGTAGAAGAAAATGTATTTGCAGTCAAGGAGCAGGCAGAGAGGGTGAGAAGGGTACAGGACTGCCTGAGCAATGCATGTGGGTGCAGCCATGTATTATCCCAGCACAATTCCACATCTAAGCACATGGTGTTTTTGTGTCACATACCCATGAAAGCACATTCGGACTTACCAGTGCATGGAAGGATGAGACAGAGAAAATGCCAAGCCTCCCCAGTGCCAGTTTTGAAGGACGACTGGCAGCAGCCAAAAGGCCCTTTGGGTTTGGGAGCTCCCCACCTTGCAAACTGGATAGGTAACATCGCATTCGGAAAAGGTCCATGTTAAGTTTCTCCAGGTTCTGTTCCCATTGCTGGATCTGTTTGGATATAAAAAGGGACATTTAAATGGGGCAAAAATGCCTTTCTGGCCTGCACTGAAAATTTGAGCGCTTCCCCAAACCCATAGTAAATTGCTTTCATCTGGTAGTATATGGATTAGATTAGTTATTCCCTGCCAAAACACATTCAGTCATATTGTGTTACATCAACCCAAAATATGACTTGAAATAAAACAAAGCTGGTGGTCTTAAACACATATTGACAAGATGAACATACCATGAACTTCGCGTAGTTTGATAGCCACAAAAAGTTACATAAAAACACAACCCTGCAGTTCACAAAAGCTTGCTTTTTTTTTTTCTTCCTTTCTTCCCTCTCATAACCCCCTCCTTTTTGGAAATTAGTTTTGGGTTTTTTTAGCTTAGATTGTGTAGCTGGCTGAAAGCAAAGTAGGAAACAGCTACTCTAACACACTGTGCAAAGCAAAGTAGCTACAAAGCAAAGCAAAGTAGTAGGTTCTCTTCATTCTTTACTACCATCCTATGGTTCCTCTAACTGTAAATAGGAGACAATACTGCAAAATGCAGAAAACAGCCACATAGACCCAATACAAACCCCTGTACCAAAAGCAGGAATGTAACAATGCAATTCTTACAATATATCCAGCACAGCTACATGAAGATGTAACAATTTAACCCAGTTTCGATGTAAAATTAGAAAGTGAAGACTCAAATATTAATAGACTGAAAGCTCTGAATCAAGGTTAGATGACAGATTTTAAGTATCTGTGTAAATACACACTCATTTAAACAAACATATTCACACTCATTTAAAACATACACGTTTATTTAAACACATATTATCATGCACTGCACCAAAGTCAAATTTTGCTTATCTTTTCCCCAACTTACATACTGGTAGCTGCAGCAAAAACTTGCCCTGCAGATTGTGCAATTAATGAACACCATACAGTAATACCTATAGGTAGTACAAATAAAAAAGGCAGCAAGCCCACTGATAAACAAGGAGGCAGAAAAGGCATGTCCATTGGGTCAAGGTACACCAAGATCATGTACTGACAACTGTTGAAATCCCCCGACAACACTGAGCTTCCAATGCCAGCTCCAATCACTAGAGGCTGCCTATTTAACAGGTGGTTTAGGGGCTGTGGAGAAGGTTCGTCACATTTTCTCTAACAAGCTTTATATCTTTTTCTGGCACACCTGCCTGTCCCCACGTGCACAGAACATTATCACCTCACACTGGGATTAGCCAAGGCTGGGACAAGCACCTTTGTGGCTCAGGAAACAAGATGACAAATATAAAAACTTCAGGTGGACTACGCCCTTTAGGCTTGTTTAGAAGCAAAATCAGTTGAGCTTCCTTATAATGCTGCCAAGTATTTCAAGAATTAAACAAGTATTTTGCCACTTTCTTTGCTTACTTCATTCTTGAAAGTAAAGGGCAAAATGGGCCCTGTTAACAAAATGGTGCTAAGGTTTGTGCTACAACCAATAGAGAGCCCACCCAGTCCAGCTTTCTTACACATATGCTCACAAATTGTGGCATCAGTTACTTTCGGAAGTAACACATAAATCTTATTCGTTGAGTAGGGTGAAAAAATGACAGAAAATATACCATTTTGTACAGGTACGAATGCAAAATTGTAATTCACGGTGCATTTAAAAATCTTTCAAAGAATGACTATTAAAAGCAAAAGAGAGCATTTATAAAATCTTATAAAGACATCAATTCTCAGAAGTCTAGTGAAAATGGACAGAGACATACACATAACGAAGATGACTTGTCTAATCTCTCATCACAAACATTTCAAACACACATCCTCAGCCCCCAGAAAGAATAATCTTTCTTTTCCCTAGGTTTATTTGATAATTTCTTTTTTTCCCTTTCTTTGTGCTCTCAGATGCTTCTCAGAGCATTTTTCTGCTTGCCAGTACTTTATGCATGGGACGACTCCAATGGGAGATTGCAAGATGGGCTCTTTCTCTGTGTCAACATCCAACTCGAACGAAAACATGGTTGTCAGCTTTTCACAAAGCCAAGAGCTACAAGCTCAGGTAATGTCTTTCCCTTCGAGATGACACCTCTGTGGGTACAGAGCCAAGTCAACTTTTAATAGCTCAGGAACAGAGCAATCTTTGTTCTAGGCACTGCTGGAGTGGAGCATCCTGTCCTCATTGAACACAGGCTGAGCAAAGGCACCCCTGTGTGTCTTAGGCCTTCTTCCAAATCCCCATTAAACATTTGCATGAAGTTGTATTTTAAAATTAAAAAAATCTGAGAAGGGGAAGTGGGGTATGACATGGGGGCATTCTGAAGAAACAATAAATTACAGTGTTTATCAGTCACACAGGATACTGGCTAATCAGCTCCAAAAGCATCGGTAATCACAATGTTACATTTAATGGCATTAGCAAAAGCTGTAGGCAAGGAATTTCTGGGATTGTCTTGTTGTCTTATCAAAACCAGGGATGTCTGGAACCAATTGCAGACCATGAACCAATACCAGCTGCTATTTGTCTAAGGCTTTTAAACTATGATAATTCTTCCTAGAGATTTATATTCTTGAAGACTAAACAGGAGAAGCACACAAATAAAAAAGCAACAACTTCAAAGCACAGTATGACCTGGTCCATGAAGTTAATTTACAGCCTGCAGACTTGCTGCTGCAATCCCTATTCTGCTATTGTGTGAGGCAAATCTCTGTCCCACGTGGGAGGACTACCCGAAAGAAGGGTCAAGGACTTAACTTCATCATGCACAGAAAAATCAGCCCTTTGAAATCTGCTCAAAAGCAAACAGGAAAAAAAGGATGCAGCAGAGAGCTGTGGGAGCAGGAATGGGTGACAAAGGCTAACACCAACACGAAGTGATTCTGAAAAGAGATAAGAGATATGGCTCGAAGTGAGGCATACCAAGAAAAGTGAGCACACGTGAAACATGAAAGCATTAAAGGGTTTTTCCAGAGGAAAGGGAGGATGTCATTGTCAGTCCAGGGAAATGTTAAGCAAGGATTTCTCAGTTTAATGGTAGCATGAAAGAGCTTGGAAGAAAGGCAAGAGAGGGCCACCCAAATAAATGTATTGAACCTAGCAGGATCCTGTAAGGTAGAGTGGAAAAGGAAGGTGTGGTAGAGAGATAAAAAGGAGTAAAATGTGGGAAGCCTTGAGAATTATTTAGCCTGGGCCACCAGAACTCATGCAAGAAGCCTGATGCCAGGACAAGACAGTAATTATGTGAAGGGTAAGCTTTTGCATCAAAGACTTAGTGCAGGAATGAGTTATTAAGAGTTAACACACAAAGGAAGATCAGCATGGTACTTTTGGCAGTACTTCAGCAGTAATGATAATTTTCAGAACATAAATAGTCAATTCTCCTCCAGCTTAGCGAAAAATCTGTTCAGACACTAAGAAAAAAATTGCAAATTAATTACATTTTAAGTCACACAGAGGAGCTAAAGGAAGTTGTTTGAAAGCAGTTCTCTTTCAGACCAATAAACCTGTTAAGATTTCTATAGCTAAACTTTAAAGTGGGAGCTTGGGAAAACAAGGGCTAAATATATACAGGCTAATGGTTTCCAGCGTGTGATTTGGGGATCCATAGTTCTTACATGCTCTACAGTTCTCTCTGTAGTTCTCGCTGTTCCAGCACCTCAGCTGGAACAGGTTTAGGGTTGGCAGACTGGGAAAGGGAAGGCCTCAGCAGTGCCAGTGAAGGCAGTGTGGCCCAGGGATAGCCCCTGGCCCCTCATCCTTCGTATATTACAGTGCAAAGAGTATCTTTTGGGAGGCTGAGGAAGAACTGTCTCATTTGCAAACACGTGTTCTGTACAAAGTGAAAAGAGCTCAGTATAATAAAACCCAAACCAGCGTGTGAATGGTGGGCCAGAAATTACACCCTATCAACTCAATGTAACAATACCTTAAGGACCTAGAAGAAGGATGGAAAAAACTTCCTGGACAGCTCACCTGATAATAAAACACCAGCTTTTCACTTGGCACCTATTCAAAGGAGCACAAAAGAAAAGATGCACAGGAAGGAGAGCCTTCTCTCAATACTTAAGCCTTCAAAATTGATTTTATTTAGTAGTAGTTCTTATACCATACAGAAGCATGAGGGCCTTGCTGACACAATTCACTATCTATAGCAATAAAAATTCTCATTTTTTCCCTACACAATATCTTATTTCCAGATGGAAAGTGTCTCTGCAGGCTGATATAGGGAACTCTGTGGATTGAGAGGGAACTTCTGCTGCTGTTTTGTATGTACAGCTTTTCAACCACATTACAAACAACACCAAACTCTGCATTCCAGTCCCTGGTTCTCAGACACAATTCATATTGCATCCATCTGGAAAAATGAGTCACTTGGTTTCTGGGGACAGGGAACAGATTTTTATTGTCATTGCTTCCTAAAGAGAACTCGAAGAAGCAAAAACATCACTCTTCCAGAAATTCCATTACTTTAAAAAACACTACTGAGATGCTATCATAACTTTTAGTTTAAAGAAATAAAGAAGGCATTGTAAAAGAGTACAACAACACTCATGTGAAATTAGCAACACTATTCTTCATCTGCATGGTGACTTAAAAAAGGTTAAGAAATACTCCTGAAATAAAAAGACAATGCATTGAATTTTTTTACAATAAACGTCCTCTTTTCGGTTGCATTGGAAGAACAGAATTTTCATAATTTTAACCAAAGTAGACAGAGGTAATCTTATTCCCAATACCACCGTTAGCATGAAAGTGGACACGTGTACCCAATTTACATCTTGTTGAAAATCCAATGGAAACTGGTGGTACTACATATATGTCTATAGCTAAGGATGTAAGTAAGGAAGCTACTGAATTTTATTATCCAGTTGCCCTCCTCAAAACCCAGACCACCAGCCCTTTCTCAACAGGCTGCCCCACCAGCTCCATTGTATGTGATAATGCTATGCAACTCCACACCCCATTTTTTATTACTTTATGCTAAATCTTTGCAAAACAAAAAGGGAAATTTATGTATCTGTAAAACAGTAACAACAGTGCAGAGAGAACGGAGATGAACTTCCCTACTCACTTCACTTCCAGTCCCCTACTACTAAAGAGAAGTACTTTGCTAATGATGTAGGGAAGGTACAATGAAGTGAAATGTTACTGAAGAGTAACATCTGGAAAGATATTGAACTGACCTCTCAGAAAGCAGAGATCTGCTTTAGCCAGTTCAAAGACCACACAAACTGAAGGTCGAAGGTCTGTTCTAACAAGCTTGTATTTTTTTTGTTGTTGTTGGTTTTTTTTGGGGTTTTTTTTTGTTTTTTTGTTTAAGAGGATATGGAAGAATGAAATGTTACTATGTATTGAGATTCTGGCTGAATTTGTCTGCAGCAATGATGGCATGTGTTAGCGAAGTTCCCTGAAAAGACTGTCTTTGAGTGTTATTGAGAATTTGGATCTCAGTGTCAGAAAATATTTCATCAGATGCTATATAGAAAGTTAAGACACGAAAATTGAGCTTTGTGGAGGCTGAAGAATAAATTCCCAGACCTATTCCAATCATCCTTCTTCATATGTGAGAGAAAAGAGAGAGTCAAGTACATTTTAAAAACAAAGAAATGAAGTTATGCTCTTTGTAAAGAGCTGGAGACCACTACAGGGAAAGGAAGAAAGAAGAAAGGTACTAATGGATTCAAAGGTACTAATGGATTCAATGACTACCCAGAATAAGCAGACCACCATCTTACTGATCCTTTTTTTTTTTTTAATGGCAACAGACAAACTACTTTCAGGTGGAGGACACATATGAAAACTTACAAAAAACAGTATCTCCAAAAAAAGCATGTGACTGTTCTTTTCACTAATGCGTCACCATTTCAGTGCCTAAAAGTAAATACATATGTTCCTAACCCTCTGAAAAGTTAAGAATTATATGCAGAGAAAATATGAATTACATCAGAAACCTCTGAATAGCTTGGAAAACATGATTATGCCAACATATTAACATCTGAAGACAAAACTCCATAATGCTTTCAAGCAACTATTAATCATGCTATTGTTCTAAAGTGAGACATCAGGATAGACTTATGTACCAAGTACATAAACAATTACACAAGGGCTGCAGTGGTCTCTCTTGTGAGATAGATTTTCCACCCCACTAAAACCAGTTCTGCAGGCAGAGGCAGCTTCACTTCTGACTTAATGTGCAATATTTTGTTAAAAGAGCTCTGAATAAATGCTAATAATCCCTTTCACTAACAGGGCACCATATTCACAGCAAACACTGTGGTTTCTCTAGCAGGTTCAACATCTAGAAAAACTAAAAATTTTTCAGAGAAA
>WBNO01009778.1:0-11304 GCA_013400575.1 Peucedramus taeniatus
AGAAACAGATCCAACCCCCAGCATTGGGAAACTCAAGTTTGTTTGTGTATTTGTTTGGTTGCTGTTTAATAATTTTTTGGGGTTTATTTTGTATTCTTTTGTTTCATTTAGAGACAAGAAATTTTAACAATTCCAAAGCATTCTAGGGGTGCTGGACGTAATTCATCTTACCTAACCATAATGCAGATGTCTACATATCAGGCAGGCTCCCAGGAATCTCTTCTTTTGTGGAGAGGAATAGATTTTTTAAGGCATGCTTCAGCTCATCATAATGTCTTTGTCTTCAGAAGATGAGTGAAACATGCTCTAAAATCGCCTGTATCAGTGCCCTGATGATGAAGGAAGGCTTCAAGATGTATGTCATGTATGTCTAAAGCTGAGATGGATCCCACTTGGCAATATTTAAAGATTGTTTGGCCAGAAACACCAGCTCCAGGTCTGCAGAGATTTGTTTACAAGGCAGTACATCCCATATCTTATTCCCCTCTTAAAGTATATTCTCTTGAACAAATATCAAAGTGGTGAAACACCTCTCTTTTAATACAAATGACATTAAAGTTATGTACATCAATGAGTGCACTCTAGAAAGACACTGGAAAAAAAATCCACAAAAATGGTTTGCCTAAGGATTAGCCAGATTAAAAAAGCAAGCAAACAAATACCTATCCAAACCCAAAACATGCTAATTAAAGTCCCAAAATATTCATAAACCATTAGGAAATGGACAGCCAGAAAAATACAAAAATTGCACTATCATTCTTTTGCCATAAAGGATTTTAAAAAAGATTAAAAAGAGAATACATAACTCATCATGTAATTAAGTAAAAAATATTAAAAGTTCTCTAGAAAATATTTTACTTGAGATAATAATTTATAGGTATAATCTTACATTTTACTTTATTTAAATATGCTTATCTGTGATTAATACAACCATTTTGTTTGGTATTAATTTGCCTTAAATATTTGCCAATAGTGCTGTTTAAGTGAGTATTTGACTCCTGTTCCAGTGCTACACAAACTGTTGGTGTCAATTTGTCATCTGAGCTGAGAAACCTTTGTGTGCTTAAAAATCATGAGTCAGATATGCAAAACCCATAAATTCTGAAATTTATATAAAAAGTCTAAAATAAAGAGTTAGGATTCCTTTTGCAGCTTTGCCTGAGGAACCATTTTTGTGCATGTGTGACTAAAAGGAGAATATTTTTCATGGTCAGTATGAACTTACCACAGCCCCAGGCTATCTTCAAATACAAAGGAAATAATACATCACTCCTCTGGCCCTTTTTAGGAGCTGTTTTTCCTACTTCAGCCCACATCTGCTGAGGTCTGAACTCATTGCTCCCTACAGCTACTGAGGAGTGGAAATGAAGCGGGAGGTGCTGAGCTCTTCTCCTTGGTGTCCAGTGATAGGATGTGGAGGAATGTTTTAAAACTGCACCACAGTAGGTTCAGACTGGACTTGAGAAAATAATTCTTTAGTGAGAGGGTGGCCAAACACTGAAACAAGCATTCTTAGAAAGGTGTTCAATGCTCCAGGCCTGTCAGTGTTTAAGAGGCATTGACACAATGCCCTTAATACCATGCTTTTACTTGGCCAGCCCTGAACTAGTCAGGCAGCTGGACTTGATGATCCTTGTAGGTCCCTTTCAACTGAAATGTTCTATTCTATTCTATTCTATTCTATTCTATTCTATTCTATTCTATTCTAGTCCAGTCCAGTCCAGTCCAGTCCAGTCCATTTACATGAAGCCCCTCATGCATCCATCAGTGCTCTTCTGCTCCACAACTTTGGCACTGCAAACATCACCCTTGCTTATACTTTTCCTTTCTCCTGCAGTCTGTCACTCATCTCTGCACCCATTAAAAAAACTAATGATGCTGAACTGTTGCAAGATTTGAATTGTTTGTGTTAATAATGTCTGGCACATGCACAAAATGAGATAAACAGAAACTGGGAATAAATTTGCTATTATTTAAATGAGGCAAAGTCATATGGATATAAATCTTTGAACGTGTAACTTGAGATCATTCAAACATTATGGAAGCTGAGTGAAAGCTTGTGTTATGTGTAGCTTCTGTGACGAAAGTTTTCAGTTTAAACATCTTAATACATTTTAAATATACAAGGAAGAAAAACGGAGTGTGGACAAAACAAACTAATGTTTTTTGCAGACTACAGATTAAATTTTTGATGAAGATGAAATACCAAAGGACACTTAAAGTGTGCCTCATTTGATTTTTTTGAACATGTGAACACAGAAACAATTATTCAAGTGATATGTGTATGAAACAGTGTTTTTCAGACACTTTTATATCTTTATATAGCAAAGTGGTAGAGAAGAGGAAAGGAATAAAAAGACGTCTACAAAAGAAAATGAAGAATATTTAATGTTGCAGATAAATAGGTCCATATATAAGAATACATAATTAACATAATACCAAAATACCAATTTCATGTCAGGTTAATTGTAGGGCCTTGAAGCATCTTTAGAAGACAATGAAAGCAGTGAAAGGGTACACTTTGACCATGCTTTTCTTCACAGTTAGGGGTTGATTGCACTACAGCTTTCAGCGAGCTGTGACACATCAAACGCATTCTAAATTCCAGTGATTACAGAGCATAAGATGTTGCTCCAGGCTGGCTGCAACCTGGGAGAAGCATGGCACATCTTTATGTGTTTTAGTGCTGCATATTGTACAGCAAGTGATCTAAGCCATAGTTCAATACAGCTAGGAGCAAACACCTGCTCCATTTAAGAATTTAAATTGCTTAGACAAAATTTAGCTGGTTTGGCTTGATAATCTAAGAAGTCTTTTCCAACCTTAACTATTCTATGGACCTTTAATTTCAGTAGTAGGTACAAGACAGCTCTTGACCTTTGCACGCTTGTGTTGGCTTAAATCATGACTGTTCCTTTTCATTGCCGAACATCAGTGTAAGGAAACATAGGCATTATTTTATTGTCTCCAGCTTTTCCATCAGTGTGTGAAGTGGGGTACCCTTTGACACAGTATTATAAGAAAAATTGAGAAGAGTTTTACTACACTTGAGAAAAACCCTGCTCTTTCCATTCTTTGTCCTGTAAGAAACAGAAGCATTTATGTGAAAACAGCCCAATAATTTTTAGAGAGTAGAGTTTTTTGCTCTCACAGGATTCTTTAAAGTCAAAGAGCTTTCATATTTCTCTCTTTCTTTTCTCTGGTGGCAATTCTTAGCTTTTTGCCATGTTCCTCTGCTGCAACTGCTGCACTATTTCACACTGACTTGTTTTAATTTAGGACTAGAAGTTCTGGCACATGTAATGAGTTCTTAATATGTCTTTCTTTTTCCTTTTTTTTTTTTTTTAATTAAATTTTCACATTTTTCACCAAAGTTCTGCACATTAAATCTGCACATATGACAGCCAAGCCTGAGTTACCTCCCAATCTATGATGCACTGCTGTGTTTTAAATATACGTTTTCTTTAATTCTTAGAAAAGAACAGACAGCTTTGTACCAACAAACACAGCAGTGCTGTACACTTTACACTTGAAATAAGGAATATCTTACTTCTTCCCCCACAGTTAATTGCCATCATTGAAATTTTATGGGAAAAAATGTAGTTCAGTTTGTCTGGATAATACCAAGATATATGTTGGTGTCACTATGAGATGATAGGATGTTAAAGGACTTTTTATTTTTTTTTCTAGAGATGCCTGTATGCCTGCTATATTTGTATTTGGCTTTGGAGGTATTTGTTTGTGTGTTGTGTTCCTCCTTGCGCTATCTTTTTAGGATTTACTTGCATAGTCAAATCAACCAACTTGCTGCAGCAATTTCATAATTTGATGTTTAAATATATCATTATATGTCTGACTTAGTGTAACAAGGCATATGGTGCCCAGAGAAGTTGGGGCAGCCCAATTCCTGGAGTGTTCAAGGCCAGGTTGGATGGGGCTTTGAGCAGCCTGGTCTGGTGGAAGGTGTCCCATGGCTGGGGGAACAAGAACTAGATGCTTTTTAGGGTCCTTTCCAACCAAGCATTCTATGACTTTGTGATTCTATGACTGAAATTTTTATGATCCATAGAATTGTTTTTTCATAACAATAGAAGTGAAAAATTATAACCACTAAAAGTTCGTGGCTGAATTAAAGTATTTGATTTATATACAAAAGTTAGGCTTAAATGTGAGCATTTAGTGCATTTAGTGCAATTTTACTTTTCTTCCTGTCTTTACATGATGCAATGTATAGCAAATGAAAACAAACGACTTTTTTTCAGTGATACTTTTCCTCTGGTCTTATCACACACTGATGCACTTCCACACCCAGACAGTCCCTCCTCCTGGTTTACAAGCCTTGGTTGTTCCTTGTGTAGCAGCCCCCTAAGCCCATCTGTACTGTGTGTCCAGGTCCAGCCAGCAGCAGTGCTGGGGGATGTCCTGGTGCACGCACACAGACATATGCAAACCTTATATGGCCACAACAGCCCAACTGCACAAGCCAAAATCAGCACTTCACTGGCACCACATCTGGTCCAGCAGAACAATATATTTACTAGTGGACACACACTAATAGACAGCTCCACTGGATAGTACTGGATAGCTAAAATGGATAGCTGATGGCCCCTAGACCTGCAGAGACCAACTATGTGGCCACCAGTTGCAAGGCTTGGCCAGACAAGCAAGTGAACCTGCAGCCATCTTACTCATCTCTGCTTCCCTCATTCTCCCCTTCTCTGTTTTAAATCATGCCCAGAATGAGTTCTAAAGTTAATACACATTCCAAAGGACTTCTGAAGGTATGTGTCTTTCAAATATTGGCTCTTTTACCTTATAAACTCAAGTGTGACTGGTACAATAATCCTATTTAAAATAACTGGATTTGCATTAGATTTTCTCTGGGTTAGAACAAGGCAAATATTTTCTCTTCATTGCAGTTCAAACACCCTAGGAGATGTGGAAAATTTTTTGAGGTTCTTGTAGATAAAAATCGGGAAAAAATCTGATGCAGTAGAATTTAAAAATATATTTTGGCTATTCATTTTCCCAATACCTTTGTAAAGATGTTGTCCATAATTACACAGAGTGTAGTAAGCATGGTTTTACCAAAGCCGTTTGTTAAGTTTAATGTAATTTCTTTTTAAGACCACATAGTTAGTAAGTAAGGTATTTTATAGTCTGCAATCATTAGTGTTATGTGGAGAATCTGAATTGTCTTTTTTCATTATAAGTTTTTCTTATTTTTAATTAGATAAATCAAGAACATATTTTAACAAAATTATGATCATCTTAACTATAAAAGAGTTTAAAAAATACATCCCAACCATTAAAGTTAAAGCTTTCAGAATGATTTATATTTCTGCCATTAAAAGGCTGTGCAAGACAACGCAGAATTAAAATAAATTCCTTTATGACCAGTCGCTAAATCCTTGATATGCACACCATGAAAATCAAGTATGGGAGGAAATATGTGACTCCATCAGAAATTGAGGTCAATTAGTTACTCATTATGAAAAAGCAGTGAAATTGATTTGTAACTGTATCTCTTCAGGCTGCTGCCATTCTGTAGAGTTAATAATAAAGTCTGAATTCTGAAAAGGAGAGTCATTAAAGCACTTCATAGGCAAGAGTTATTCATTACTTTAAAACTTATTATCTTGAATTTATTCCCTTCTGCTAAAAAGATTTGTCATATCCAAGAGATTAATGATTCTGAATACGAAAGAGATTGCTGACATAAGTTGTAGCTCTCTGTGTTTTCAAATGATTTACATGCAATCTGGGTCCTTTGTACAGTTTTTAAAAAATTACTGCTCTCAAATCTCACACCTTTATTTATTAATTTTCCTTCAAGAGTGTAGCACCACAGGGCCTGAAAATCTCCTTCTTACATTTAATAAGGGTCTTGGAATGTACAGTATTTCAATCAGTTTTATTTCACTTTCATTTATATTTTAAAATATCTAATTTCTTTAATTTATTATCAACCTAAATATAAGAGGAAAACTCTATTTTCATCTCTCTGTCTCTGTCTGCCTAGGAAAACATTCACTAGATAAGAGTAGTAAGACTTTTATGATCTTTTTATCCCTGAACTGTAAAAGCTTTAAGTCTGCTGGATGTGTGTTTATGATTCCTCTCTAATCATCTGTCCAGAATGAAACTTTTAATAAATCAAAAATGATTTTCCTATTTAAGCAGAAATTAGCCAAACACTGTAAACTTTGTGAAAAATATGAATAACATACTTTCATGGAATTAGAAAATTACTGGTCAAAAGTGCTCAGAAAATTTCCTATTTAGCACTGCTGCATTTCATAATGCTGCAATGCTTGATTTTTCCTACTAAAATATTATTTCATACTGGAATTATGGCTTCTCATTTTTATTAGGCATTTCATCCATATAGGATGTTTACAGCATCTTAATACTCCTAAATAATAACTGAACTCGTTCAGAAAGGTGAGCGGCTTTAGCACTCACAGGTTGCATTTAATTTCTGCTGTGAACTCAAACAGATGGATTACAATGGCACCACACTTCTAGTAAAACCAGGTATGTAATAGAGTAGGGGGATTAAAAGAATAGTTTCCTCCCTTAAAATTCCCCCAAATACACTTTGTGTGCATGATGAGGTTGAGTTCCCCGCAGCCCTGTGTGGTGTTGGTCTCCGATGAGTGCTTTGCGGTTGCACTCAGGAACTGCTTCGCTGTACAAATGTGTAATGAACCAAAAAGAACATGATCTGCAATTTCCAAACTGCTATGAGGCTGGGAAGAGAAGAGAGAATCACTGTTCTTCAGACAAAAACATTGGCTGTGTCATCATTGTAAGGACATAGACCTGCTGGAGTAAGGACACAACATAGATGTTCAGAGGGCTGAAACAACTCTTCCTATCAGGACAGACTGAAAGAACTGGGGTTTCTTTGGCATGGACAAAAGAAGGCTCCAGGGAGACCTTAGAGCACCTTCCAGTAACTAAAGGAGCTGCAAGAGAGCTGGAGAGGGACTTCCAGGAAGGGCATGTAGTTATAAGACAAGTGGCAATGGTTTTAAACTGAGAGTGGGTTTAGATTGGATATTAGAAACTCTTTACACTGGGGATGGTGAGGCACTGGCACAGGTTGTCCAGAGAAGCTATGGGTGCCGCATCCCTGGAAGTGTTCAAGGCCAGGCTGGACAACCTGATGTAGCTCATGGCAGAGGGATTGGAACTAGATGGTCTTTAATGTCCCTTCCAATCCAAATCACTCTGTGATTCCACTCTGTGAATCAATGATCTTCACAAATCTCATGCTTGAGAGCACCAACTGAAGTATAAACCACACCAAAAATTAGAATCAAAGGCCGAGGAAAATAGTCAAGTGAAGGCAAGAGTTCAGTAGACTCAAGGCCTGAGTGACACCTCTCTCCACAAGAAGGAAATAGGTTCGATTTCTAGAAGCAAGACTTGGTAAGGTAGCAAGGTAGGAGATTTTAGGACATGCTAAAGAACTCCGTTTCATCATAGATAATAACCTCTGAAAATGCAACCTACTATAGTAATGGACTCTCTTTCTTCATAATTATCTGTACTACTAAATGTGTGAGTGTGTGTGCATGAAGGTTTGCATTTCTGCATGTTCATCTGAGGGCTGAGTTGTCCAAACGTGATGCTTAGAATCTTTTGTCTGGTCTGCCAAGGATGTGGCCTCTTCACAGGCCACCACCTTGGGGCCAGGAAATTTTTTATGCTTGACTGCTTCCATTAGCAGGCTGTAAATATTACATATCCTTTTGTGAAAGCTGTCATAGAAAATAAACAAGATTTTGGGAGAAATGGTTCCCTTGTGCTGGTTACGCATAATGAATACAGGCAAATTATGGAAGCTTCTTTCAGTTCAGAGTTGAATCCTGGTTATAACCCTCTATTGTTTAAGAAGAGTCCTTGGCGTCAAAAATCAGCTTTTTTCTCTCTTTTCATAGGTGGTTAGTTCTGTTTGAATAAAAGGTTACACTATATGATCTAAGCACAGTAATACGTTTTTCTTTTGTCTTTCAGAGCATGACGGATTTAGGATGTGTGTGAGTTTTATTTTTTGTGAATGTGATTTCTGATTAATTTCTGCATCTTGGTCTTAATGCAAAGCAATCTCTGAGAAAATATAGTAAATCTGTCCATGTCACATAAGATTGCTGTTCCATTAATCTTCTGCAGCAACTTTTCCTCTTACCCTGATCACCCAAACAAAACAACCCTTCATGACTCTGAAAATGCACTATACTGGGTTATATATATGAGAGGCATATGGCATACTTAAATAGCCTAATGGGATTTTTAGTTTCAGTAAGCAAGAGTAGTTTTTCTGCACTCCTACATGGACAGCCCTAGCATGGAAGATTTTTCAATTTTTCATATCCGGAGTGCCTTTTTTGCTTTGAACAAGAAAAACCTTATTCTTAAAATATTAGTCCCTGTACTAGCCTGAGCCTTACTTATTAAAACATAAGACAATAGTCAAAAGCAGTGACTTTCCCATGCCACCAGTAAATCTGTTGAGACCAGATTTCCAAACACTCAGAACAGCTTGGATACAACGTGACCTGGAGGTCAAAAGAAAGTTAAAGCAGAATAAGAGGAATATATAAAAAGTACACTGTCAGTTCCATACAAACAGCTTGTGTGGATATTGCCACCTGACACTGAAGAAGTCTTTGGGTGAATTTTCTTTATAGATATAAATAAACTCTTTTAAATTGCATATAGATGTAATAATGCAATAATTTACTGGTTGCACTATAAGCATCCCCCACATTCTTTTTTTATGCAGCCTTACTTCTGTCCTTTTACTTGTGCTAATTATTCTAGTGGAAAAGTTACTGTTAAGTTTGCAATAAACTGAAATTGTTGACTAGAACTGGGCTAGAAATCTGAAAACCTTTGCTTGCAGTGATTGTCTACGGGAAAAAGATGTGCACAAAAGAAACTAATTAATTTTTAAATTTTTTGTATGGGCTTTATTTACTAAGGGTTTGAAAACAGAACATTTTTCAGATGAGATCTGTGAGGGGAGAGAACAGCATGTCTATTTATCATATATTGGCCTGTAACTATTATGTGGATGCATTTAAAGTGAAAAAAAAACCAACAGAAGCCAATTATTTGCTTCTTGGTTTAATTCTGTCACAAATATGGTGTTTAACATGGAAGTTTCTCTGTTCACTTGTACCATTTTATTAACAGCTAATAAATCCAACTGCTTGCCTTCTGGTATTGTTTCAGTTGACTAATTCCCTTTTAATTAGTAGGACTTTTATGATCATCTTCCTTAACATTTTAGTTAATCAGTATTTAAATGCCTGGGAAAGTAGCAAGAAGGAAAAAGAAAAGTAGAAATGCACCAACACAATTAATTTTGTTTAGCTTCAATATCCTCTAAAAGTATCAAATGGAGAAAGTGTCCTTCAGTAGCCCATTCACCTTCAGTAAAGCACTATCATATCTATATTCTGATATGGTGCTGATTCTAATCAGTGGATTCTATTATAGGCCTTTAAGCAAAAAAAGAAAATGCTGATGAAGGCCATAAAAATAAATGAGGCTTATTACTTCTTGACATCTTTAGCACTTTCTGAGGTTTCCTGAGTGAGCAGGGGTAGCAGACAATAGCGGGAAGATTGTGTGTAAGATAATGAGAAAAATAAATGCATCCTCGGAAGCAGCCAGCAGTAACTACGGCTAGCATTCATTACGCAGCGTCTGGGCTGCTCTCAGTACGATGTTATTAATTTATGGAATGAGCTAAGAGGTGTGAAAGAAAGCTGATGTTTGCTCCTAACCTTTATGGCCAGAATTTTGAGTATTAACAGAGAGGTCAAATGCATTATCTCCTTGAAATTGTCTCTCTCTCTCTTGTTTTCCTTCGGTGAGAAGTAAAGCAAAACATACCACTTAGAAGAAAGGGATGTGGGAAGTAGCTCCTGCCCTCACTTAGGTCAAAGAAAAAAAAAAAATTGGACTGAATGGAAACTAGATGATGGAGATGAGGGGGTGTTTTAGAGATCAGATGGGGAGAGAATGTTCTTCAGATTCAAAAGGCAATCTCACTTGCCTTTCCAGGACTGTTCTGGGAGTGAGAGTTTAATAGCAGAATACATGAGAAAGTGAGTATAGTATTTAAATGTTCACACAAATTCCAATTCTTGTATTCACAGCCTCTCAGGAGTAGTCTGCACCATATCTACTTTAGCCTTTGAGTAGCTCAGTATTTAGTTGTTCTTGGGATGTAGATCAGATTGACAATTTAGTAGGATTTACACTTTCATAGCGCTGAAGACCAGGCTGTATATGTGCTGCATGTATGCATGGCAGCTTCTGCCTACTGTGGAGTTGATGTAGTTTAATTATTTGAATGAATTAACTAACCAGAAATAGACTCAGACTGTGATTACTGACATAGCAAAAGAGCACAATCTTAATCACAACTTGGAGTATTTTGGAAGAAATAATGTGATTTGCAATTAAATTTACATGGACTATGCATGTAGGCCATTTGGTGTAAAAACAGTATGATCACTTTTGTTTATTTAATAGGCAATTTACTGAACAGGAATTCTATACGAAAGATGCTTTAACTCCTTCCTGTACAGATCTCACAGAGAAACACCCACACACTAACTTAGTCCAAAGTATTCTAAATAACTCTGCTGGCTTCACTGGGAATCAGTTTAAAGTTAAGCATACATAATTCCAAGCCTAAAGATTTTGTTTTAAGTAACCTTACAATCTGATCACAGCAATTTTACAATCAGAATAAAAGGAAAAATAATTAGATGGTTTATTTTCTGTTTCTTACTCTCTTTGCTGTACTTGAACATAAGAAACAAAGGCATAGATATGTCAAGATGAAGTGCTTCCTTTCCTTTTACATTTGTACCTCTTGATCTTGAAGATCCAGCAGGGAATGATAACAGTATGTACAATAAACTGGGACAAAATGTTAACATGTCAACCCTACAAAGGAATGGTCGGGAAAGTGTAAGAAAAATACAGTCCCTTTGCTCACTCATCTAACAGTGATTCTGTTCAACTGACATTAATCTATTTTCTGAAACAGAGAAAGTGCCAAAGGAAGGTATTTTGTCTTTGTTCAAATATTTTGTGACTGTACTTTGGCAGGTTTGTTTTGCTGAGCTGTGGAAGAAGTGTGGATATGCTCTGAATCTGGAACACAGAATGATTAGGAAGTACTTAATGCCAAGACCAAACAGAATATTTGAAAAAGAAACCCAGTCTTCCCTTGAAGTTTTCTTTCAGTAGGTTTTTGTTTTTTTTTTTTTT
>WBNO01009778.1:11358-39537 GCA_013400575.1 Peucedramus taeniatus
TTTGTTTGTTTGATTTTTTTTTTGTTAAAATGCACTCAGGTACCAATTCCTCCCAATTTGCAAATAAAGTTTACAGAAGTGACAAAAAGCCTTCTTCTATATGGTTTTGCATAAGAAACCTTAACTATATCTTTAGAATCTTTCCAAGTTCTTTCTTTACTTTTCTTTCACTCTTTCACAAGGTTTAGACTGGAAGCCTAAACCAGCAGTTTCTGCTTCTGAAATATTGAATATCTACATTTTGAGACCCAACACTTGATGCTTCTATTCCATTCAAGGACTCTTCACCCCACAGGTCTCAAAGTATTGAGTTTTTTCTTTAATTGCAGATTTTCCATAATATAATGAGCTAAGATAATACATTGGTGGCCTGTGAGCCACCAATTTAATAATTTTGAAGGAGAAGTTACTGACATTGCATTAAAAAAAAAAAAAGGTGATGCAATTTTAAGAGGTAGAGTATATCAGGCTAGATATCACATTAGATGCCTTTTACTGAAAATTAATTAATAAGCAGAATAAATGTACTGCTAAATACAGAAAATTATTTGGCTTGGAAACACATTTAACACTTATTTAAGATCAAGGTAATATTGCTCAGTGGAGAATCTATAAAAGTGGGGAGTTGATAGCAAGCTCAACTGAAAGGGAAACATTAGCCTAGAAGGAGGATACTACCGAAATTTCTCAAAAATCAATTTTGGGAACAGTCATGTTTAATAGTTTTATTTATGATCTTGGCATAGAAGCAAAATTGGGAAGCATCATTTGGAGGACAGAAGAGTATTGCCTAATCACAGTGAAGGAACTAAATGACCTTGACATCAGAGGTAATAAGAACAGGATGAAATTCATAAAGTGCAAGGGTATAGTATAAAATAAACTTGGAAGACTAGTTTCAAACCTGTCCACTATCATCCAGGAATGCATTAGTTAGAAAAAGCTGGAAGAGAAAGACCTTGGTTGCAGGAGCTCATCAATGAAAGACTATTAATTTTCACTGTTCTAACTGTGAAAAAGTCAAACATCTTCTTAAGATGTACAAGTAATTTTTAAGACAGATTTCACAAGAATCATTGTGCATAAATCCAAGGAATTTTAATCTCAAGAAGAGAGTAAAATTCTGATGATATGTATTCAAGTAAAATGTATCAAACTATATAAAGATTTCTTTTTCATTATTACAATGTTCAAATATTTGAACAGTGTCTTTCAAAGCCAGCAGAATCTTAATCCTTGAGATATTCGAAACCTGACTAGACTGAGTTCTAAGCAACCTTATCTCATTGACCTTGACCAGGATTTGGGTTAAATGACCTCTGAATTTTCTGTTATTCTTTGATTCTAACTATGGTTTTGTAAAAAAACATAGTTATAAGAAATTTTTTTAACACAGTGACATTAAAAGTGCAACAAGACACAACACCCTTGCAGATAAAGCCTGATGAGTTTATGAAAGGTATTGTATGATTTCTGACTCTATAAGCAGGGGACTTGCTTGGGCATATTTCCATCAGTTTCTGCTCTAAAATTTCCCAAATGGTTGAGGAACCCATAATGTGAAAGATATAAACAGCTCTTAGCAGGAAACGTTCCCTATAACAAAAATCTTTAGGATTTTGGTCATTTTGATAGGATGAAGATCCTTCCTGATCCTAGATGAGACTATTATTCTGACCAAAAGCATTTACACAAGATGTACTCATCCGTGAAAGAAGTCACTGTTTTGGAGGTTTTGTTTTGTTTTCGTTAAAATAAACAGAAATAATCAAACCTTAATTCCATTCCATCCTCAACAATCAATACTGGATGCTTCTATTCCTCTCAACTTCTGTTTAACACAAAGTCTTAAAAGTATAAAATAAACATTTTGGGGGCTGGAACTACATGATTTTTCAGGTTCCTTTCAACCCAGACCATTCTGTGGTTCTATGAAATCTAACCAACTGCAGCGTGATCTGGTAGAGTCTGAACTTTGTGTGCATCACTGGAAGATGGCACTATTAAGAGAATTTGTATTTTCATAAAGGCAGTGTGAGAAGTAAGAGATGAGAATGGGTAGTTGCAGTCTTTACAAACCCATATAGAATTTCACATATTTTTGAAAGCACTGTCATGAAGAAGCCAAGTTACAGCATGTGTTGAAAAAAGATAGATCCTTTCAATATAAGGTTGCTGGAAATAAGATCAGTATCTCTCCAAAGTAAATACTTTCCCACACTGATAAGAAATTTGCTAAATTGCAAAAGTTAAGTTTTTTAGCTTTAACATCCTACCACTGTGCACTGCATATTTTAGATAGAACCTCTGTGAATACATTTATTCTCCAACTCCACACCTTTTTTTTTTTCTTTTTTTTCAACTAGTTCCTATTCCTTTACGTAAATTAGGCTAATGTTTCTGATCCTGGACTATACTAGTTAACTCTGCAATAGTCATCTGCACTTCTTTCAAGTGTTTTACAGAGATTTAAAACTCCTGCATATGTCATCAGTAAAGGCTTTCTGTTGATGGGCTGTTGACACAAAATGTTCCATGTTGGATTAAATCCCAGCCATTTAGAAGATCTTCTAAAATTGTCTTGGTACACCTTTAAGAAAATCTATTCTATCAAAGTCACATTTGCCAAGTGGAAGGGAGAATTATTACAAAGTTTGAATACACAATGTGATCTATTTTGTGGTAATTTCCTAAAACATACTAGAGTTTGGATTCTTTTTAAAATTTTAAATATAGTTGTCATATGATATTAATTGTAAGCTGCAGAGACACTGAAGTAAAGAATAACAAAATAACTTCCAGCTATCTAACAGATTGTTGCAACAAAACCTCTCCTCCATGAAAGATGCTTTTCAGAAAGATCACGAGGTGATCTTTATTAAGGTTTCTTTAAGTCTTTAGTTCTTTATTAGTAAAATCATGAATTAAGTATGACTTTATTCAATGTATTTAAAGAAGTTAAGTAAATTTGTATTACCACAATTTATGTCTCTTCAGACAAAGTAATTTTACTGATTATTATCAATCCCTAGAGGTATTTTCAGTTTACTGGTTTGCTAATTCACTGTTACCAATATACCATTACAAAATAAGACCTTAGTTTCAGAAATCTCCTTTAACTAGTTCTCTTGGGATTCTTGCTTGTAAGTCAGCTGACTGTGTTGAAAATCTTCATACTCTTTTCTCAGAATTGAGAAACTTTCTTTTTTTTATCCTTTAAATAGAGAACTCTTCTTTCCTATTTTGTTACAGATAATAAGCAAAAATATCTGTAGAACATGTCTGTTTTCTGTATTGCTCGTGGCAGATTTTTCAACAGCATCTTCTCTTGTACCTCATCTTCCTTTTAGACAAAGGTGCCATCTTTTGACACATACTGGTAGAAAGAAGAATACGTTAATTAAAAAAAAAAGAACTTAAGAAAAAATAAATGAAAATAAGACAGGATGAAAAAGATGATAACAATAAGCAGTTTTTCTTTGGAGTACCTAAAATCTGTGGTCATCAAAGACCTGGAAGTGTGTTCAGTGTCATGAGAACAAAGTAATACATTAAAATGATTTTAGTAACTTTGTACATTCTGTGTATTAAATTTTCCATTAATATTTTCACATTATTACAGTCCAGAAAGAGCCATTATCTTGCCTCTTTTGATGTTTTAAAGTATACATTTCACTGAAAAGAGTGCTATTTATACTGACGGTCCTTTTTTTTTTTAATCTAAATAAGAAAGTAGTTTCCATGCATTAATTTACTGTGCTAAGTAAAGAGCGAAAATGGTAGCTCAGACTAGTTAGCCCTAGTACACATTATTAGTGCTCTCTGGCACAGAAATGCCTACCAGCCAGTCCAAGACTATGCCAAGACGTTATTCATGGATGCACTAGCAACCATATCCAAAAGTAAGCTGGAAAAAAAAAAGCAAAAACCCCACCTTCTCTAAATTTCTTTTCATTCATCCTCCAAAGTCCTCCTTTGTGCTTTCAAACATCCCAAGGTCATTCTGTTGTACCTCATAACATTGTGAGATCCTATGACAATTCAGATTAGAATTATCTTAGGGTCATCTAATTCAACCTCCTCAGAACACACAATGCATGGCCACAGATACATATTACAGAAATCTCAGCCATATGGGCTCCAGGTTAACCCTCAGATTATTTCAAACAGTTTTTTCCATCTTACAAAAAGAGCTCAGAGGAGATCCAGGCCAAATGTCATGTGCTGTGGATGAGGCTAGTCTATGAAGCAGTTCTTATGGCTAAAAGGGTCCCTGCCCTAACTAGTTTAACAATGTAAAATACCCTATACTTTTATATGTATGAATTGATAGGATAACGTAGTTCTTGGGATTTTTTTATCATTGATTTGGAGAAAAAAAATTAGGTTTCTAAATTGGAAGGTCAAACTTCCGTATCAGCATTTTATAACTTTTAGATGCAGCTTTTCTTTTCACCCTTATAAGTGTTTCCTTCTCCATCATTATCAGATTTCCTGTCTGTTCCTAGATATAATGTACCTCTCACTTGCAATATCTATCTTGGCATTTTGAACACATAGTGCAAATTAATCCAGAAGAAATACCCGGAGAGACCATGTCAGTATATAGGCCCATCAGATAGGAGCTAACTATATTTCTATTTTTCTAAAATACAACTTTAATTTATTTTGAAAGCAAATTCTTTTATAGAAATTGCTCACTGGCTGAAAAATTTAGCTGGGTCTTAATCCTGTCCTCAGAGAACAATCTGAGCAGCCACCTGTGAGATGGAGAACACTTCATAAAATCATACCCAGGGGCTGTAGATGGAAAACAGATATGGCTGTGTCCATAACTTCAGCCTCATGAGGGAATAGGGAATGGATCAAATAGATGCGGATACAGAAAATCTCCACTTGCATAGCTGACACTTCTCATCACCTGCAATGGTTTGATCTGTAGGAAACTCTCTGCACCCACTTCCATGTGCAGGCTGTAACACAAAATGCTATTTATGTATCTGCGTGTTTTCAGTTATTTTCTTTTGATGCTTTAAATACATAAGTCAGTAAATGTATATGTATGGGACAGTAGGCAGTCCCACCTAAAATGATATAAAGTGTCATATATTTAAAACCAGTACATTTCTAGATTGACTGAATATTCTTTAGGACTTCCTTTGGCAAAATCTCCCTAAGTACATCATATAAATGCAATAAAATTCTAAAAAAAGAATATATGTCTGTATACTGCCTATATATATGCTATTATATTTATACATAATATGGTGTTTCTGCATACATTAGTGAATGCACATAGTAAATGTTTTGAAGTTGTTTTTTTCAGGTTGTTGGAATTCAAAGGAAATATAGCATTGGTAGCATGATAATAATGCCTATCTCCCCAGAGGTATTTTATATTAAATTTTTATATAGTGTAGGTTATGCATATATGTAGACATCAGATTGAAGCCCACAGCTCTGAACTCTGAATGGATTGCTTTAGCAGGCAGCAGGGAGCAGGCCTAAGCCATACAAATATCAAGAGCTAGCCCTAAGGAGCAGACAAGGAACAGACACCCCAGCATGGTGTGTATGTGCCAATGGACTCTGGCCTTTGCATCGTATTTAACACCCAAGACTTAGCATCACACTGGTATAGCTGTGCTGACACTGGTTCTGAAGCTGGGCTACACTTTGCAATGTGTACTTTAAAACTCCTAAATCACAAACATTTAGGGAGGACTACCTTATGCTTTGAGTTACAGTTTAGAGAAGAGAGTGAGGTCGTGTGGTTTTATCCCAGGGGTAACATCAAAAGTACTGCAACTTAAAGGTAGAGATCATCTTGACATCAGCATTCTGGTTGTCAGGACCTGGAGAAGAATTATTGTGTGGAACTGCAACCCTCCCTTCCATACAGACATCCATATTGGGCAGCCCAGGGGAGACAGTGACATAGACTATTCTTGCCCATTTCCATGACAAAATGAGGCTTCTATGGTTTGCCTTTTGCTGCAGTTAGAGCCACAATCAAAGAAGCACTACCATGCAAAAGGGTTGAGGAAATGGTCATTAAGCCAGCATGACTGGCACATTTTTTATTTCTGACATGCATGAAATGAAAGTTATTTTGTGTGATTTTCTTCCAAGAGACTGGGAAAGCAGTATTATTTTTCAGGGAGCTGGTGTACTGTGTATCAGAGAGCACCAAGGTTGTAACTGTTTTCAGAAGTTCTAATTAGCTCCAATATAACCTCATTTTCTGTAGTTATTAAAAAAAAAAAGGCTACTTGTCCCTTATCTAATTGTCCTTTTGTATACCTCTGCATTGATTTCTCCCAGTCATAATTGCAAGAGAGTGTGTGCCAAGACATTTTCTAAATGGGTCTTTTATTCATTGAATTCATTGCCTGCCTCTTATCAGCATCTGATAGAAGGCTGAAAAAAAAAAAAAAAACAACCAAGGCCATTGTTTTCCCTTGTTAATTATTTAACATTTATGGCATTTAATTTGTACATCTTCCATGTATAATATCCTGTGGATGCCTGATTAATGATGTACATTTCCCTTACAGGAAAGCTTTGATGTGTTTTATATGATTCTATAAAACACACAATGCTGGCAAGTAAATAGATATAGTATATCACTGTTTCTAAACTATAGGTAGAACACAAGGTTGCTGTTTTGCAAATCAACTTATTATTTCAAGAGATAATAGAATATTACCACTAGAAAGGATTTGCAGTAAATAAGAGCATTAATTTTTCAACAGCTTAGTTCTGTGTTCCATAGAATCACTGTGTTTCAATACTTGAAAACTCTTTCCTAATGCTGAATCTAAATCTCCCCTGGTACAACTGCAGGCCATTTCTTCTCATTCTCTTGCTCATTACCTGAAAGAAGAGGCTGACCCCCACCTGGCTACAGCCTCCTTTCATGTAGCTTAGAGAGTGATAAGGTCCTGATTCAGCCTATTTTTCTCCAGGCTAAACACCCCCAGCTCTCTCAGCTACTCCTCACATGACTCATGCTCCAGACCCCTCCCCAGTCTGACCAGGTGTGTCCATGCTCAGACACACACACACACACACACACACACACAGAGTTTGCTTTCTTTTGTGTAGTACTTCTCTTAAGTGTAGACTGAGAGTGTGTCTTGGATCTGCATTTCATAAGCAGCCAGGCGCCCCTTCCCCAATCAGCTGCTGAATAACCTGTCCCTGTTAGCAAAGTCCCGACTTCCATTGTCATCCTGTAACTCTTACATCTCTTGCTGAGATGAGCTAGTATTTTCAGCTAGGTGAACCAGCATAGCTGGCACGGAATTAGCAATTCTTCCTATTTCTGAGTGTACAACTACACTTTGTGGGGTAATTGCTTTTAGAAATGCCAGTTCAGCACAGCCAGCAACAAGCAGAAAAAGAGATGCAGATTTTCCCAGCAGGGACAGCTGGGGTTGCTGATTAAGGATGGATGAATCCGTTTGGGAAAACAAATCTGCCTAAGCCACAATTCTGCAAAACTTCTGTATTAATTCCTGTGTTTGTCAAAATGTTTGTCTCTCCTCTAGGCAGAGGCCTGGGATTTTTTGCTTGTTTGTTTTGTATTGTTCCTTTGTTGTTGCCACCATACAGTTTTCTTCCAAGAACTATAGTCTAGTGACTGAAAAATGTTAAATTATTTGTCTGGTCACATTCATGCAGATTCTCTAATAGTGCTGTTCTCTGATAGCATCTTTGACAACTCCATACAGCATCTCTCATAAGCAACAGTAAATGTCATGGCACAGAGAATAATGGTATGCAGTGAACCAGCAGGGAGATTTAGAAACTGCCAACAGCCTACATTGTTTTCTGTTGCATATCTTTATCAAGGATCCTATTAGTGTCTTTTATCTTAGGAAAAATACAGTTGTATATTGGGATTCTGAAAACAGAAGACTGCCCAGATGACTGTGAGGGAAAAAAAAAAAAAACCACAACCAACAAACCCCCCAAACACAGTAGGTGCTAGTGAAAACTATCTTGGTACGGCTCATAGAGGTAATTGCTTCTTGGGTCACACAAAAATATCCAGTGACTATTCCTGAAAGTCTGGGGATACCTTGCTCACCATCATGTTCAATATTAGAAAACTGATGTGCTGTCCATCATGCAGAATCCTCACTAGTGTGGGACAGATATGCTAATGTGTATATTGATTTCTGGTAATATTCCCCACTAGCCTCACCACTTATGAAGCACTTTTGTATCACAGCAGATCTAAAAGGTGATTACAGAACAGAATGAGAACAGTGAGTCCAAGCCAAGCAAGAAAAAATATTATTTCATTACCTGAATGGAACAGTTTGGAAGAAATATCTCATGTTGCTATATTTGTAGTGTTGACACTCAACAAGGACAGTAAAATATTCTTAATAATATTGCCTTTGACTTAAGTGTGCTTCATAATCAGTAATCATGATAAAATATTTTTAGGCAATGAGCTTCTCTGTCATCTGGGTTTTCCCATCAAGTTTGGCAGATAAGGATTGCTCAGAGCCCATATAACTTTTTTTTTTTTTTTTTTTTTTTTTTTTTAGGGATAATGTAGTATAGACAGATTGCATGTATTAATTAAAGGGATTCTAGAGGTCTCACTAGAAACTAGTGCCTTCAGAAATTATATTTAACAGATGCAAAGAAAAGACACCTCCTTAATGTGCAGGATTATGCCAAATCAGAGCCCTGAGTGAAGGAAGCACTTCAAATGTCCACCTTAATGTAAAATCAGAATTCTTTGTGTGGGAAGAATGGTCAGGAGCTCCTGACACATCATTTCCTGCAAACACAAGAGATCTCTCTGCTGGATTTATAACCATGTGTTAAATGGGAGTTAAAAGGAAGGCACCTGGATTAATTCAGTCAGAGACCAGCCCATCACACTAAGCTTGTCAGGATGTACAAGTGACACTCCCCTCTGTTCCTTCAGGTTATCAGTGACTCACATTAGTACTTTTTTTCCCAACCCTTGTTATGCCTCCCATTTCCCAATGAATTTTCTTCATGGCAACTATTATTGCCCATCTGCCTCCATGCTGATAGAGGCAAAGCCACTGCTGATTTCTGTAATAACTAAACCCTGTGTCAGAACTCCTGCCTGTATGAACTCATATACAAATAGTTGTGGTTGAGAGCAGCACAGAAATTTGGGCTCTTCTGACTGGAGCCAAAATGAACCTGACTCAACAAAGACACAGAATTAATAAACTTTTATTTCCAATATTGAAAAAAAAGGGTATGTTCTAAACCCAAAGCAAACCAAAACAAAACCTAAAGAAATAACTGAAAATGCTGCAGAAAATGAAGTCAGGCCTGCAGGACCTGGACAGAGAGAAGAATGAGAACGTGTCACTAGGGGGTAAGGTGGTATCAGAGAAGAGGATGGGTGTTCCCCTGGGAGACAGTGAAATATGGGAACAAGAACATGCCACCATAGGAAGAGAGACTTAAAAATAACAAGGCAGCCTGGTGAAGCACAGCAGAATTGACAAACTGGGTTTTACTGTCCTTAGTCGTCAAATTGACTTTCTGGCTCATCCAGAAAATGGAGAGGAATTGAAGAGGAGCATGTAGCTGCTGTGACTTGATAAGCAATGCCAACTATAAAAGTCAGACCTAAGCTTTTCCTGAATGAAGGAGATGTGATGGAACTATATCCATAATAAAAGTGCTGAAGGGCAGCAGGGTATGGGAGGGAAATAAATATAATATACTGGCTGTCTAGGTTTCAAACAAACCTCTGGAATTGTTGTATCTATAGCTTAAATCAGAAATGCTTTCAGTGTCTCACAAAACAACTCTAGAAGCTCTCAGCCCATGAATTTTTACTTGATTCAAACCTCTGTCTCTCAAATACACACTGAAAAGTTACCCCTTAAATCCCTGTCTAAGAGTGACAGAAAGAAGGGGAGAAAGTGCATTTCTGTAACTTCTAATATAAGTTTAGTGGTGGAAACTAAAATTAAGCTCCTGAATTGGTAAAATAACACCATTTTAAACCATCAATAAAAAAGCTTTTAAATTTGAACTCCATATTTGACCAACTTTGATTAGAGAATAAAGGTAAGTAAAATAGATGAAAGATGAATCTGGGATAACAGACAGCTGAGGGTTAGATTTTAAACAGCATTTAAAAGCTTCCATACAGGGACTGTTATTTTTAATCCATTCAGAATTTGAACACATGGGCCTAAACTGCTTAGTACACACAGATGGATTCTTGGCCCTACAGCAAAATAACCAAAATGACCTGGTGTCTCCACACAGAGCAGACTGGCTGGATCTACAGCACAGAGAATCTTTCTTGTCTGGGGCCCAGGAGACCTTAAGACAAAATAGTTAATTGGTGCCTGAAGTTGTTTATGAAACACTATGAGGATTATGTTGCAGCCTGCCAGAAGTGTGCTGTATTTGCGTGGTACAGTTGTGTCCATCTGTGTGTCCATGTGCTGTGGATGTAAAGAGCAGCTCTGTTTTGCCCTCTCTTCTCCCAGACCTTCCCAAGCCTTGCTCCCAGCTGCACCACATAGGAGCTGCCTCTGGTGCTCATCTCTGTGCTTTCACTGACCTGATTTTATTTGCTAGGTTTGCAGAATACACATATTTGTTTTGGAGTGTAAATTTTCTGTCAGTTCAGTGAAAAAAATCTCCATGATGGGGGACTAGCTGGGCACTAGCTCTGGCATAAGCAAACCAGCATAATTTGATAGAAGCAGGATAAATAATTCTCTGCCATGGGGAGACATTGCACAGTCTCATATGTATCTGAGCACTGAATTGTGCTCTTATTCTACTTCTTTATTAATAAATAATTGATGTGTAATCTATGTGTACTGAGACAATCTCAACAATCAGACCTGTCCAGCCATGAAAGCTAATTACAGGTTTTGATAATCAGAATTTGAAAAAAATCCATCAATATTTTTGGGGTATTCCTACTTTGTTCTCATCTCAAGTAATAATAATCTTTAAAAGTTGAAGTCCGGGAAAAGAAAATTTGCAGCAAAGATTCTGGAGACTGGAGAGCTTTTTAAGCTCCTTCTTTCCCAGTGAAAGTTATGGATTTAGACAGATTTGCATAGTAAATCTAAATGGAAAATAGTTGAACACTTTTGGAAATAGCTTCTAAAATAAGAATGAGGTGTTCTGTAATAAACGCAATAATTGGGACTGAAGTGAATAACTAATTGCCATTTCTGAAATGAACTTTATTCTCTTGTTTACTGCACTGTAAACCAAGAATAATTTCACTGTATTTTACTGTCCTAGTCATACAATTGAATCAGAATTAGAGTTCTGTTTTATTGCTGGATATGAAGAGCAATGAGTCGAAACAGCAATGTGAAACTTTCTGAATGAACAGAATTGTTTCATTTAGGAGGCCATTCTGAAGCCAATAAAATTGTGGTTGGAACTAATTTTGTCCGTATGCTACACGGGACAAAATTGCTCCTACTGGTGTGCATGTATTTGCAGCCTTTGGCACAATGGGATTAAACTGTTTTCTGGGATCCAGGTCATGTTCATTTCCTAATCTAAATAGAATCCCACAGAGAATCATAGAATGCCAGGTTGGAAGGGGACATGAAGGATTATCTGGTCCAACCTTCCTTGACAAAAGCAAAACCACAAGCTCAGACAAGACAGCCCAGCACTCTGTCCAACTAAATCTTCAAAGCGTCCAACATTCGCGAATACACCTCTTACCTAGGCAGATTATTCCAATGGCTGATTTTTCTTACTGTGAAAAATGTTCCTCTAGTGTAAACCAGAATCTTCCCAGGCATAACTTGTACCTCTCATCTTTTTTATGGCACTCCTTGTAAAAGGAAATGTTCTTTGTAGCCAGCCTTTAAATACTGGATCATGGTGACAAGATCTCCCCTAAGTCTTGTTTTCTCAAGGCTGAACAAAGCAGTTCTATCAGCCTTTCCTCACATGGCAGACTTTTTAGTCCTTGGATAATCATTTTGTCATTTTGGCTCTTCTCTGGACTCTCTCCAGCCTGTTCACACTTTTTATTTTTTTTTTTTTTAATAGAGGGGACAAAAATTAATTTCCAGGTGTGGTCTGGAAAGCACTGAGTAGAGTGGTGTAATGATTTCTTTTTCTCTGCTGCTGAAGCACTCTTTGATGCAACCCACAATCCTGTTGACTTTCTTTGCTGTAGCAGCACCCTATTCACCTATATGGAGCATGTGTTCATCAGAAGCTCCTGGTCCTTTTCCACAGAGCTTCTCCCCAGCCAGGTATATATCCCAGCCTTGCTGCGTTCCTGGATTATGTTTCGCCAGCTGCAAGACCTTATACTTGTTGAACTTCATAAGCTTCTCATTAGTCCCCTCTTACAGCCTATCTTGCAGGGTAACTGTCCTTCTGAAGTTCTCCCTTCTTCACAGATATATCTGTAATTATGGATGTGGCACTGGGGCTGTATCTTTTAGTTGGACATAACTGAGACCATGATTTATCATAATTTGCAAACTGTTAAAAGATATAATGAGTCAGGATAAGGCAGTAGCGTTATTTCAGTCACATTACTTGGGACCAAAGTTCTGCCTTTGCAATTACCTCTCACTGATAGCCAGCAGAGAGCTGAGGGAAGGTTGCACAAATTGGGCAAATATAAATTCTACTTGCTCCTATTACTCTCCCAGACATTAAACTTTTACAGGAATTATGTGAACCAGAAATGTTTTTTATGTATTTGAGTAACACCAAATTGATTTCATTTCTATGTGCTTGTCTGTTCATCCTTTGAATCTATGCAGACTTTTCTTGCAGATATATCTTATGACAAGGAGTTCCACATCTTCCCTCTCTGTTAATGGACAACCACCTTATCTTGTTTGCTTTTAACTTCTTTTTCTTCTGATGTCACCTATTTCATGTACTGGAAGAGACAATAAATCATCAACCATATTGATCTTCTCCATGTAAGAGTTTTTTATGCACCCACAAATTATAACATCCACAATTGTCTATTCTCCCTTGCTGAAGAGTTTAGTTAGTACTATACTTTATGGAAGCATGACTGTAACTTTCCCAGGAAAAGTCCATATGCAGAAATTAATTTCTGACTGAATAAATTGTTCTTGTGGTTTTTGCATTCTAATCTAAAACACAGAGGAAAAAATGCACAAGATTTTTGTGATTTTGAATATTTTCTAAGTCAATCCTAGGAAGAGACCATCATTTATCTCCATCCTTCTCACCTGGGAAGAATGTAATTTTTTTGCTCTTTGAATAGAGTAAGCAGATGTGTAATTGTGCTGAGCACTTTCTCAAGGGTTTGTCAGCTTTCTAATTCATGCATCATTCACTCTTAGCTCTAGTAATCCCACCAAGTAACATTTCATTAATGTGAAGTTACAAAGGTCATAGGACACTGAGAAATAATATCTTGACACAGTTGTGTTGGGTTTCATTGTACTGTGCTACCCCAAGCAAATGCTCCCAACAATGTGGTATCTGCTTACTGCAAAATAAGAGACTGAACTGGAGTTTATTTTTTGTATTTTCTTTACATTTGGGAATCCAAGCTAAAAACCTGAGTGAACCCAGCCTCAACATTGTACAAAGACTGTAACTAAGATGGTGTGCATAAAAAAAAATATTATCAGGATACACATTTTTACTTTCTTTATACTACTTATGAAGAGGAACTCCAATTTAAATTTTTCCAAACAGATAACATTCTCTCTCTGCTGGAGTCAGTGTTAGTAAGCCACAAAAATCAGGATTAATTTAAATTTGCATCACAGGTGGTGCAGAGTATTGACAAAGAGATTTGAATTGCAGTTGGCTGTCAAAATTGCACATTGGCTATACAAACTCAAGTGAACTCAGCATTAGTCAGCATGGGGCTGTTTGTCAACGGTGCTGAAGTGGTGATGGCCTGCAAAAAGTCTTATGGTCTTAAGAGTTACATTACTAAGAGGCACATTTACATTAAAGTTATAGCTTAGGCAAAAGCACTTAAAATTTTTTAATGAAAAAAATTTTTTTGGGGTTGTATATGCAGCATCCTGATGTTAAATTCTTTAATGATATCATCACACAACATTTTTCACTGAGTGCTTCTATTTGATAGATTCATTGCAACAGGAAACCAACATTTATATTTTTTCAATTTCAATTGGCATTTACAAAGACTACAACAGTATTCCTAAAAGAATGTCAAAGACCATTTCTTTTATGTGTAAAAGGATATATGAAGCAGTTTACATGAAAATAGTTCACCTGAACATTAAAAAGTATTGTCATGAGGCAGATTTTTTTTATATTTTAGAAAGGGATTTAATTTTTCAAGATGTCTCCTTTCTTCAGTCCACCACTGCACTGTAAGAAGATTAAAGTAATTTCTAGCACTCTATACGTAATTTCTTGTAAATTATGCTATTTTTATCTCTTCCTAGTGCTTTTTTTATTATTCAAGAATAAATAGATAGTGAAGGAAGGCAGCTGGAGTGGTAGTAGAAATGAAAAGATGGTTTCTGTTTCATGTACTTTATCTACACAAACTGTGATTAAGTAAAGTAACCTACCTCGTAACAAAAATCCATTATCAGGATTGTGCTTATCTTTAGGTGCTGGTAGTCTATAAGCCATTTTAAGACAAGGTGTATGCTAGAAAGACTGTCATGAATAGAGATAGCTTTTGAGAGTGCTATTTCCAAACTGGGGTCACAAAATGGGCAACTGCTGGTGACTACAGGGTATCTGAAACGTAACACAAGATAAAGGAACTTGAGCCAAAAAATATGCTCCAATATACAAGTCTGTCACCTGTGTAAGAAATGTGTATTTATTCTTTGGATGAAGCTAAGCGCAAATTGTAAGTGCTGAGTCTAGTGCAAGGATCACTGCGTGAGGTTTCACTGTAGTCCCTGACAACTTTGCGAACAGGAAAATCCAGTGGTGTGGGAAGGCATGCACTAACCGTAAAATGTAATGGGTATGGAAAATAAAAGACCTTTACTTGCAGCTATGTTTTGGGAAAAGAGAAACCAGAAACAGCTGTCTAACCTTTCAGTCTTGTTAAGGACATGTGAAAACCAATTCCTATTTCAACAAGAAGAGTTGTTAAAGCCAAAGAGATAAAGTATCCCTTGAGGAGGGGAAAGAAGAAAAGAAAATTTCCTGAATCCATAGAGAGAAGCTGGACCAGCTGAGAATAAGGTCAAACAGAAACTTGCTAATTGTTCTATAATTTTTCAACTTTTAGTGAGCAATTTTAACATTTTCCTTAATAGAGTAAACCAAATTCAGTCTTTCTTTAATCTTGTTTGATTTGTAGAGAAATCTGGCTCAGTAAAGCACTCCATTCCTTCGGACGTATTGACTCTCTTAATAGCAAGAAACAATATGATCAGAGGAGGTCTACAGACCTTTCATACTTTGTGTGGTATAAGCCATAAACTCATCTTTACAAATACAGCCTTGAATTAAAGAACATTTATATTAATCTCCTTTTGACCATGGCAAGGAGAAACTGATAATCCTCACTAGCTTGTAACTGTTGCCTGCTCCTTGCTTTTGGGGTGTGTGTGCATTCTTACCTCTTTAAAATTAAAGCTGACTCTTCTTTTTCATGTTCTTTACATGGTTTGATCTTTTTGACCCCTAGCATGAATTTCAGAGGATTCTTTCCATTACTTGAGTCTGTTGGGGTTTCCATTTTGACAGTCGTTCCTAAAAGAAGCAATAAATAATTTTGTGGTACTGAAATTAACAGTACATTATCAGTACAATAATGACAGCAGCATGACAACTTGAGAATTAATGGTAAAATAGATTATCACCCTTTCACATTCATTTTTGAGATATTTTGCAACATTACTTCTTTGTACAATATAAAGTCTGGAATGTGTTAAACAGCAGCATAATGTGTTGCTGTTTTCCACAGACAGGATATTTATTGAGGTTCACAAGCCTCCTATATCTTGTCAAACATGTGAAGAACACTTGATAAACCATTTTTTAAAGTGTTGCAGATGCAATCAGCCATTAGTAGAATCAAAAATGCTGATTCTGGCCATGTTTGTGAAGCACAGATGTTGATGGCTCTCCTATACAATATTTGCAAGTTTTCTTTTGTAGGCTAGTTTGTGCATTTTTTACAAGACATAATCTCCCATGTTTTGTTTTACTCAATTATTTTAGTACAAGGATCTTAATAGTAGCTGTACTTCACTGTCTTATGCTGGTGCTCAAAGGTTTCCATCAGAGATGGACTTTACGATACAATAAATGCTGTGTGCAATTTACTAAAGGTTGTAAAAAACTTATTTGCTAAGGAGCTCATGATGTAGTGGTGAAGAAATGTCATGAGGCTCTTGTAGCCTCTTACACCACCAGAATTTAATTAGCTATGATTGTCTGGAAAGCAGTGTCCTTTCTCCAACACAAATTAAAACATTTTTCTTTTTCTTTTTTTTTTTTTCTATCACACGGGATGAGCACACAATAATAAATTATTTTCACATCCTTGTCTCTTTTCATCAGGAAATGGAATCTTTGTGCTCAAGGTAATGTTCATTCTTGGTTTCTTGAATTGTTTTGCAAATCCTGTAATTCAGTTTTTGTAGAATTACACACTACATCAGCAAATGGTCAACACTTGCCAAACAAAGTCATAGTATCATTAGGATGCAAGTAAAAAGTTGAAATTCTTCTATGATTTTTATCTCTGGATATAATCTCAAAATGAAATTCCAGGATTATATCTTGGCATTCTTTTGCCTTTAGATAGGAGACAGGAGGAAGACTATAGGATCCCATCACTGAGTTATCATGGAATTATACAATTATTTGAGTTGAGAGAGACTTAAAAGACCACCTAGTTCCAAGCCCTACTTCCATAGGCAGGGACACCTTCCAGCAGATCAGGTTGCTCAAAGCCTTATCCAGCCTGACCCTCAGTACATCCAGGGATGGGGACACCCCAGCCTCTCTGGACAACCTGTTCCAGTGCCTCACCACTAATATCTAATATCAAAATGATATCTACCCTATTTTTTTAAAAGCCATTACACCTTGTCCTATCACTCCACATCTTTGTGTAAAGTCCCTGTCCAGCTCTCTTTAGTGACTTTAGACACTGAAAAGTACTACATGATCTCCCTGAAACCTGTGCATCTCTAACACATTGAATTTTGGTTGTTTGTTTTCTGAATGTGCTGGAACTATCACATTATAAAGCCTTAAATTTTTAAATTTGATCTGCATTTTGATTGGTGTTGATGATGGCCCCAAATGATACATTGCAGCATGAGAGCTGAATGAGGATACTGAAGGGTGGTGGCAGTCTGAGTACCTGTTGCTTCACAACAAAACTAAAGCTCTTCAAAAAATAGTAGCAACAAATTTAAGAGAAAAAAAACCCAGTCGTATTGGACACGTTGTAATTTCTTCTATCCTCAATGACTCATAGACAATTACTTTTCACTAAAAATTGTGAAGCTGTGACCATAGTTGGATGATTCATTAGCAACATTTCCCAGGCATGCATTTTTCTGAACAATATCAGAAACAAATCTTTCAGAATTGTATTCACACACTTCTTGCTCACAGTAAAATACCAAAATATTAACCAGATACCACTAACTAGTGCATTGTGGATCTCGTATGACCTGAACTGCTCACAAGATTTGAGCTTCACAAGATTTGGAAACTGTTTGTTCTGCTGCAAAAATTTCTCTACTACTTCAACAATTAAAACCCTTTTATGGATTGTGTGAATCATGTTTATTACTGTTGTTAATTGGAATGCATGAATCAAAGGAGGAAAGGTGCTATCTGTGAGCTGAACCTGACTTCTCTGGATCTTCTCTCTTCTCATAAAGCGAGATTTATGTTTCAAGGGAAATTGTATAAATTCAGACACTTTTCTCTAGTATGTATAATTTGAATCATGCTAACATTGCACAGTGATTATTTTTAAGAAATTCCTGTCTGCTTTACTTTGTGACTCAATTACTTTTATTAATTCACTCGAGTGCTCTCTCAGAGGATAAGTTCAAGAAGTCTGATATATTTTAGAATCTCTTGTGTCTCCTATGCCATATAAATCTGGCCTGACCATGATGATTAACTCTGTAGCCCAAAAGGTGGTCTGCTAATGAGCATAAATGTGGCAACCCTATCTGTGAGGCCAGAAAAAAGCAGTAAGGAGAATGAGCGCTTTCAAGGATCTGCATACCAGGGGATGAGATGATAATCATTCCCAGTCTAGAGCCAGTGTCGGGTGTGGTCATGTTGCAGTGACACACAGGCCAGACTTTTGTATCTCGGTGCCTGCCTGTGTGTGCCACCAGCATCCATGAATGAACTTGTCCTCTGGAGAACCCTTGGAGATCATAGTAGATTATTGTAAAGCTGCTGAGTTACTGAGGCACAAAGCAAGACAAAATTTAGAAGTCATTCCTGAGCGCGGAGAACATTAGACTGAAGTCACTGACAAGGTGCTGAGGAACAGGCTCTTTATCTGAGTTGAGGATTAAATGCCACCAGGGTGCATAGGTTGAGTGGCAGCTACTTTCTGAAGGAGTTGGTGGGAGTTCACCATGGTGGAATGTTCTTTTGTAGGAATATTACTTTGTTCTCAGTAAATTGTTCCCACTTTGGGCCTCACATGCAGAAAAATCAAATAAGCAGTAAAGCTCAGATACGGTTGTCTTTCAAATTCTAGTTTTTGATATGAAGATAGAACAGAATTTTGTAACTGTTGGAACCTCTGAGAATTTGCTTCAGTCATGCACTTTTCTAGAATGCATTTTCTGGTTTAAATACTCCCACTTCATAATTGCAGTGCTGCTTTTTTCATAAATACGTAAAAATAAAGTGTTACTTTCATATTGCCCTGAGTAATTTAAAAACGACAATTTTAAAGTAACTGACTACTATGGTTATGTAATGCACATTCTGTATACAGGAAGCTCTAGGCATATAGCTTTAAAATACACAGTAGTCATTGAGTTAGACTTTTCGATTTTTTTCCTTAGTAAGATGTGCCTTTTCCACTCGTGAATACTTCTGGTAAAGAATGTTAAAAAAAGTAAACATATCAACATTTTCTTAGTCTGCAAATCTGTAGGTTTGCTTGTTTTATTCTTTTGGGCTTTTTAAATCTGAAACTTATACACAATGTTTTGTAAATATGTCTCAATAATTTTTTTACAATTTGCAGTGTTGTGATGACAAAACTATGTTCATTTTTTGGAGAAAAAAGCTCCCATTTTTTGAGATTACAAGGACCTAAAATGAAATCTAAATTTAATGAAACTTAGATTGACAGAAACAAAAACTATGAAGATTTTAGAGCTAGCTTTTAATTTCAATAGGTTAATGAATAACTATTGTCTTCTTAGAAATTCAACAAAAACTTGAAGCATGAAAGTAACAATAGGAAGCAAATCCAATTGACAATTCCTACCATGTACAGATTAGAAGATCAGTCTATCTTTTACTTCTGAAAGATTTTATTCTGTTGAGAAATGGACTCCAGAAATATATATCATCTTTTCCACTAAATCAGTAAATATTTTACTGTCAAATAAACTTACAGACTTTTTCCAGTGGCCTAATGATGTCAGCTGCTTCTCACCTTGCTGTCACAGTCCTCATCGTATTTAATGTTTCTTTATTTTAAGAAATAATATATTGACAATGTTAATTTTCCAGTATTCGTAACTTGGATTCATGAGTCCGGGATTGAGAAGATGAGGACACTGTTCTCTAAACTGGACATATTTGTTTATAAATAAGCACTAATGTAGGATGCAGATCAGTGACATCACTGTTCTGGACTGTGCTCATTACAGTATCAGACTAAGACATGGATAAAGATGGATGACACAGTTTTGGTCTATAAAACAGAACAGGTCTAAATTCAGTATCAAACTGTGTGGAATGCTGGTGAGATAGAAGCTGAGACAGTGAAGCAGCTGCAGAGGGTGCGGTTTAGCAGAGGGCTCAGCTAGGTGGACTGCTCTACTTGACTAGCACATCTGCTAGGTGGACTGCTCTACTTGTCCTCTGCACATTGGCTACTCTCATCTTTTGATCCCATATATGTGACTACATATAAGAAGTGGTCAGATAAATGCAGAAAAAATCCTTGGGTAAAACCAGCCTTGTTGTCTGGAGTGTGCCTCTAGAATAGGGCTGGAGGCTGTATAATGTTCTGCTTTTTAGAGTGGCTGCAACTAATTGGTCTAGTTCTAGTTTATAAACCTTCAACACAGCCTGAAAGATACTAGTTACAATGTAAGACATCTTTGCTGAGATATACTGGTGCCTCTATTGGGTTTCATGTTGCATTCCCTTCCATACTGTCAGGTACTGCTGTAACCAGAGAGCCACAGAGCTTTCTGTCACTCTAGGCAAGAATATAAATCGAACACAAGATGGGTAATACAGCTGGCTATCTCACACCCCTAAGGAAAAGCATAGGCAAATCTTATGCATGTAAAAGTTAGAGTTAGTTATGAAATCTTTGATTTGCACATTCAGGAAGAACATCAATAATTTCTCACTATCATTCCCAGATCTGCTATCATTTCCAGATGTCTTTTTGTTCCTAGATATAAGGTGAGCAGGCAGGAGCTGGGACTAATCAGATACCATCAGAACTGCTCAACTTCCTGCACAGCTACACAGGCTAATCAGGCAGAAGTGACCAAAGCAGCAAGATGTTGCCACCACTTCTTATCGCTTCAATAAGCATTGTAGCTATTGAAGTTGTTCTTGGATTTATTGGAAATGGATTTATTACAACTGTTAATATTATTAACTGGATCAAAAGCAAAAAAAATATCTTCTGCTGATATGATCCTGGTTTTTCTGAGCACATCAAGATTTATCTTGCAGGTGATGGTCCTGATGCACATGCACAGTCTCTACTTTGCAGACATGTTTAAGTTGGCTTCAGTGTACAAGGACTTCGGTGCTGTGTGGATGTTTGTAAACCATAGCAGCTTGTGGTTCAGTACCTGGCTCTATGTACTGTACTGTGTAAAAATAATTAATATCACCCACTGGCTGCTGCTGCAAATCAAGTGCAGAATAGCTGGGATGGTCCCATGGCTGCTTCTTGGATCGCTGGTGATCTCTTCTATGACCTCTCTTCCTCTACTATGGATTACACCCAGCACTTACCTACGCAGCTCAACAGGGAACTGCAGAGAAAATAGCACAGCTCATATCATGGACTGGGATAGTTCATCTCTCTACTTGCTGCTTCTTTACTTTGTAGGTTGCTTTTTCCCTCTGGTACTCTCTGTGGTGACCTCAGCTCTGTTAATTACTTCTCTGTGGAAACACAGAAAGACGATGCAATGTTATGCAGATACTTTCAGGGATGCTGTGATAGATGTTCACCTAAATGCTATTAAATCCATTATTTCTTTCTTAATCACGTGTATTTCCAGTTTCGTAGCTCAAATTCTGTTGATACTGTCAACATCTCAAAGTAAAGATTTCGTGAAAGTTGCAGTATCCTTAGTTGTAGCTGGGGCATATCCTTCCATGCACTCAATTATCCTGATCATAGTCAATTCAAAACTGAAATTGGCATTTAGGAACCTTTGCCTGCATTTCAAGTGCCATTTGGAAGACAAGCCCCGAAGCCCTAGGCTTGAGAGAAACACTCTCCAGTAAGAAATATGAAATCAAGACTCATATGTATTGTTTCTCTGTCTTTTTTCTTAAATGATAACTTTCATCTTCCAGAGATCTCTGTGACTAGTCCTCCTTAAGATTTCAGAGAATCTGAAATAAAGTGCATTTTTGCCTTACTTCTGCACCACTCCAGCTCCTTCCATCCTGCTTAATATAGAGTGAGAATAAAAATGTACTGAATGAAAACAATGTACTTAAATAAGAAATCAGTTTTAGGTTGCTTTGTGATTTCAGATTATCAGTTTGAAACTGAAAGTTTTATGACCTGTTTGAATTGAAGAAAATGGGGACTAAAACAGACAAGAATGTACAGAGCTCACAAGTATCAGCTCTGGTACAGGTAAAGGATTTTTTACCTGAGAAGGTTAAAATTTGACAAAAAACATGTTGTGGAAGTCATAGCTGGTTTTACATGGAAAAAGATTGTGCTTTTAAACTGGAAAAGGCAACTGGATTATAACCTGAGGGAGAATTAAGACTTGGAAGCATACAGCCAATTAATATAATCAAATTACATTCTGAATGAGGTTTATTTGTGTTAGGATTCCAGTATGTCTGCAACATTGTTGTGATTAAATACCTATTTATAATGGATACTTTTGTTTGAAATATATGTTATGCTTATTTGTTCGGTTTTCTTGAAAGTGGATTACCAAGATGGTGATTACAATGTAAGGCGATGTAGGTACATAGAACTACCTGTAGAAAATCTCATTCTTGTTGAGTTGACCATTCTGAGCATAGATTTGCCTTTATTGCCACAATTTGCTATTGCTTTCAGCAATATTGCTATGAGTTGTTTCTAAGGCTGTTTTCTTTTAAAAGTTTCACATGAGGTTGGTGAAATATGTTTAACAAGTCCTGTTGTGTTTTATCAAATAATAAATATGCTTGATAAATCTGTTCATAAGTTCTCAGCTCATCTCAAGTATTTTTATGCTGTATATTTCTCTGCAGGAGTTTAGATAATACCAGATTATAAATTACTGTGGTGAGAGTTTCAGTCCCACCTATAAAATTAATTACCAAAATGATGAACCTATTATTGGAGTGTAGTGGCCTTAGTTTTTGAAACATCAGAGTAATAAGTTTATAAAATTCTTTGAAAAAAAAAAATCACTGTTAAACATTATTAGATAAAGAGTGAATATAATGGTTTTAGTTGGTATCTTAAAATATTTTTGAGAATGAACTATGTGTTAATAGGAGACATAAGAGGATGTCTGTGTGATATGAAATCATATGATTATTAGCATGTGTAAACCATGGGTTCAGACTGCAGAGCAGAAGGGAGAGTCATTAATCTCACAAACACAGCACTTGGAGGCACAATATGTTGTACTGTAAAACTAAAGCTTCTATAACATCCACTGCTGTGGCACTGAATCAAGAGAGACACAGAAGTCCCTTGAGGGAAGGAGTGGGAGCCATAATGCTCATGTCACATGCAGCAGCACTCTGCTCTGCTCTACAGCTGCAAGCCCTGCCAGCATGGACCAAGGTTAGAACAGTAACACAGCAGTAGCTCTTCCAGCTGGCAACACCGTGAGAAGAAAGTGTCCTGTAAGAAATGAGTTTGTCTGAGACTGTTTTATTGTGGGGTGATTGGTAGGGGTATTTGGTTTTTTGAAGCTGATAATTTCCCTAGTGAGCTCATTTCTCTTCAGGTATTTCGAAACCCATTTCTAAAGACAGTCTGAAATAAAGGGATCAGAGCCAAAGGTAATAATAACGACCCTTGCTCAGCTTCTTCACCTTCAAGAGAGGGAAATCTGAGGCAGGCACAATCATTAATAATATCCTCCAGTGCTTCCAGGGGAAGTGGAGGACAAAGCTCAAGGACTTGATGTCTTTATGTTGTATTGATGAAAGTTTTGTTACACACAGCATAGAGTGAGATAGATGGGTACATAAATTAGAATTTTAAATTACTGGATTGGTAAATAAATTATTAGTTTTGTCCTTTTCCATTCCATCCTTCCCTCAAGCTTCAATTTATTTTCATGACTTCTTCCACAGTATATACAGATTTCTGTTTGTTTTTTGATCTTACACTGCTCTTTGGATTTCATCCTATCCCACCCTAAAATAATCTCCTGTATTCTCTTTGGATCTAGCCTGCTCCTTCAGGTATCTTTTAAAAAAGCTTTCTCATTATTATTTTACAAAAAAACATCACTCACTAAATTACAGTAGACTTGTTTCTATATCTAGTTTATTCCAGAAAGCAGATCAATAAACCTGATGAATGTTTTGGCAATTATTATTTGTGCCCAAAAAAAATCATAAAAATAACATCATTGAGATTTCATTGTCTAAGAGGTGTTTATATGATGATTGAAAATAAGACTGAATTCACCAGTACATTTCTCCTGGAACTTTTTAAGTTACATGAAATGGAGACAATATGAATGGGAAAATACTGTCTGCAGTTTGTATAAGGCCAGAAATTGTGGCAGCTCCAAAGTCATTGTGAGTATGAAGAAAAATAGTGATTAGTGCAGTTGCAGTTGTTCATATACCAACTACATGAAAAATCAAACCTTGTCTTCTTTGTTTTCTCCATTTTTTTACTGCCATTGTGCTTGCTTTTTCTGGGTCAGAACCATCACAATTCTGTGTCCAGGAAAACCAGTATTTTGCTGCACAGAAATTAAAGGACTTTTGATTGCAATCTCAGTAACATGTTCATGAAGCTGGCAAGTTTCTCACTATCAGTCTTTCAGCATGTGAATCAGAAAGAACTACCAGAGACATTCTGAGTTTCAGCTGCTGGTCTGCTCTGTCATGTCTTTCCTTTTGCCTGCATTATTCAGACCCTGACCAAATCAGCAGCGGGGTGGTGGATATGAACTCTGCTATCTCTAACATACTGCCTCTCCTCTGCTACCTGTGCAGTCATCCTTGCCCTTTCTGACAGTTTGCTGCTCTCCATGATGTAATTTCCTCTCTGCTAGGTACACAAGTCTGCGCTGCCTGCTCCATGGATCTCAGAAAGATGTGCTTATAAATGCCATTAAAACTCCAATCTTCACTTTTGCTGGTTTTCTAGCGGTAATTAGGGAGCTTTTCATCTTTTTTGCATCTGACAGCACAACGGTGCTAATTTATTCTGAATAATTTTGGGTAATTCGAAAGGTAAAATAAGTGTCAATGGAAATGCCATACTGTACCTATCTTTTCTTGAAATATGACTTCCCACCTTTCTACAAGGTCTGAATAAAAGTTTTCCCTCCTGTAAGAGATTATAATAGGATTATAACCTGGGATTACTTTTATCTGTATTTATTTATTGTCTTCCCTATCATAATACTCAGCCTTCATTTCATTAATATCACAGGGACAGTTTCTCCAATGTTACAAAATACTTCTGAAGGCTAATCCCCCTTCCCCTCAATGTTTCTTATCCTGTTTGTTCCTCATTTGAGGACATCTGGGTGGGAGGTCATTGAAGCTTAGTTAGGTGTATAAATAATGTTGTGTATAAATCTTCATAGAGATATTGGTTTTAGGGTTTATTAAAAAAAAATCTTTATAAATTAATGTGAAAATAGCTTTGAATACTTGCAAATATTAAAACTATAAATTAGTCTCATGTTAATATCACTTTTAAGATTTATTATTTTCAAAGTGCCATTTCTCCCTCCCAATACCTATGTTTTTGCAATGACCCAAACTTTACATTGGCCAAAGTAATAATAATGGATGTCAAATACATCAGAGAAGAGCATAGGCCATCTTGAAACCAGAGTTCCTGATGCTTATAAGCTTTTCAGTGGTCAGAGGGTTTTTCATTCCTAAAATTTTTCTTCTCTCCACATTGAAATAAAATATATCCCTTCTCAAGTATTCAGCCTATCTGTGTGTGAAAGGACAAGGATATTTTGTCATCAGAAATCAGAGTAGTAGTATGGGTGGTGGCTACAGTGGGATTTAATTGGGCTTTCGAGAGAAGAAGTCTCACAGATCCATGAGATTTACTTTGGCTGGTCTCGTTTCCCAGGACAGGTAAACAAACTGGGGCAGCAATGCAGCCTTCCAAAGCTGCTATTGCTGAACTGGGATCCATGCAGTGAATGCTCCACTGCAAAACAGCTATTTTGCTACCACAGAAAAAGCATAGGCAAAGTGCTAAACAGGAAGAATGACTTGGTGTTATCATCTCTTAATTGCCTCTTGAGGGAAGGGGTGAAATTAAACCCTTTCTGGCCTTTAGGTACTCAGACGCGATACTGTGATGAGATTAAGATGGATGATATAATTTATAAATTTAAAAATGATTGGTAGGTAATTATATTTTATTTTTTATCTTCTTCCAACCCCTTCCCCTGTGTCATATTTGAATTTCAATTTTTTCTCCTTTTGTATCTTTTATTTTTTTCCCTCTCCTTTGAATACCTTTTTTTCTTTTCCTTTTTAGAAAAAAAAAAATCTACATTTATCACTCATATTCCTTGTTACTTCCTCTAAAAATCTCCACTATTTTTGCTGCTATTGCTGCTGTTATTGCAAATATATACCAATGAAATCAAGATGGGTTCATTCACATATTTATTTTATTATAATAAACACACATTTCAATGCATCTTATTGGTTTTGGCAGACTCATACTTCTTCTTTTGTGATAAAATTGCAAATAAAATTTCTCCCTTTCCTTGTGAAGGCATTTAAAAAACAAAACAAAACAAACAAACAAAAAAACCAGCAAACATAACCCCACACTGCTGAGACCCTGACATATGTGAAGCTTCCCTTTCAAATCTCACTTCAGTCAGTTCTGCCTTGTTGTCCTTTCCCTGCCATTTGCTTTCTCTCACTCCAGTGTGGATCCCTTTTTCTTTTACACACAGCTATTTTCTTTCTCATTTTTTCCCTGTCTCCTTTAAGGTCATTGTTAAAGTCTTTATTTTTCCCTTTCTCTGTTTAGTTTTAACAGTCAGCCTTCAATCCCTCAAGCACTTGTTCATTTCTATGTTTACTGTTTGTTTCCCTTCCAGAATAGAGATGACCATCCAAATATTTTGATTGCTTAGGACTGAGATAAGAAGGAAAAAGAGGAAATAGAATGTAGCTGCACGTATGCAAACAGCAAAGTGGAAAACACGGAGTTCAAATACTGCATGTGTAAATTGTACATTGAGGACTAAAATTATTTTAAATACTTGCATCCTGAGAAACTTGCTCACTCTCTTAAAGAAGGAAACAGAAGTCTGTCTATTGCAATTAACTCTCACCAACAGAACAGAAGGAAATCAGCTTTTTTTTTCCTGAGGAACTTCTCAATCTCCTCCAAGAAAGATGTATAACAGGAACTATGAATAGATATTTGTTGAGCTCATTTGATAGATCATAAGAAACACAGCATGAGCTTTATACAGGTTTTCAACCAACAGAGGTTCAGACCCCTAACATGGCACGTGGGTATAATTTGAGTTTCAATGGTCACAGAAATAATGTTTCTCTTGCTTGAGGTGCCCATAGCCTTCTTCAGGAATCTGAAGCAGAGTTATTGCACATGTAGGGAAATATATCTGCGTTTGTTGAATAAATAAGTACCTATCTCTCAGCTAAATTCAGTACAAAAGGAGAAAATACATAATATAAAAACTTCATAATTTTTAAGTCATGTTTGGACTACAGCAGCATCTAGTCTCCTTTCTCATGGCTTTTTTACCAACTGGGTGAGTTCGTGAATTTTTCTTGTGCTATGGCTCTACTCAGGCAGGAAAAGGGAGAAAATTTCACGAAAATATCCCCTGGAAAACGTTATTCTGAGACATAATATCTCTTGGCTTCAATTCCCTGATGTTGTGATGAGCTAAAATCTTAGGTCCCCTGTCTTTTGGCTCTTACAAAGCCAGTCTGCGATCATTTCAAAAACCAGCTCCAAAGCATGTTCTGTCAAAAAAGAGTTTGGATTTTGGAAAGTGAATGACAGCTCAGACTTTGTATTGGATTTGAAATTGGGTGAACACATATATAAAAGCTCATGTAGGCAGTGGGACAAGGGACTGGGAAGAAGGAGAAGGTTCATTATTTATCTATGATGAGTCAACTCAAACTTCTCCTTCCCAGTCCCTTGGCCTGCTGCATCTCATCAGCATGGAGATGACTTGATTTGCTTTACAAAGTCAGTGGGAAAGATTAAAATCTCAGGCTGGCCCTGCGGAAGCTTCCAGAAATGCCTTGCTTTTCTTGATGACTGTAGAAACAACCTGCATACGTTACCAAGTTAAGGGATGAGATGCTTAACAGTCTTTGGTTATCTTTCTCTTTGAATCTCTTCCCCCATATGAACACCTCTAGCTCCAAACTGCTGTTCTGACCAAAACTGGGAACTTTTGGATGACTCTCAGATCACCCCTCAGCGCACTGGTGACCTCTTCTGTTATTTCTTCTCACTATACTTTGGCTTATTTTAGCTTTTCCTTTTGTATTTCAGTAATGAATTCTCTCACAGACATCAGGGTGATA
>WBNO01009779.1:8465-18527 GCA_013400575.1 Peucedramus taeniatus
GTGATTGCAAGGCAAAAGAAGAAAAACCTCTTGCTTCACGGGAATTGTAAAGGCATCATCTCGTATCTGGTAATTGATTTGACAGGCCTCATTTCAGGCAGTTACATTTAGCAAAGAATACTGCAAGAGGGTTAGCTTTTTGCTGATTTGTTTATACTTCCGTTTCTTTCAAGTTCATCTTCAATTTTGGCAACCTATGCTATCTTCCTGCCCCTCACCCAACTCTCTCAGATACTCTTGTCTGAGGGACTCAGTTTCCTGTTTCCCACAAGCTTCATTGCTCTCCATCCACCATGTGAAGTCTCTCATATCCTTTCATGTTTCTTCTTCCCATAGAGTATTAACTTTTATTAAATGCATTGTCAGGCATTGTGTGTACTAATATTTGTTCCTTTTATATATACATCCCCAGTGCCCCATGCCAATTGCCTTCATCATATAACCGATTGTGTATGAGAACCTTAAATGTTTCCACTGTATCCCAGTGTCTTTTTATGAGTGTCCTCCATTCCATTTTCTCTTTCCCTTTCTACAGTGTCTCTCATTCAGGAGCTCTTTTTCAGATTGTCACCCTTCATTAGCTTTTTTTATCTTTCAGGCTCCTGCTTTGTCCTGTGTTTGTTTTCTCCAGTGTCGGTCCATGCATACTTTCCTAACTCCTTCACTTAGTTTCTTCTCAAAGAATGATTATTCTCTTTCACTTACCTTGATGTTTCCATTCTTGCCCCTGCCCCAAATCCTTCTTTTCCTATTCTTGCCATACTCTGTATGACATTTCTCCCAGTTAATTTAGGCTGTATGCACTCTCTTTATTCAGCACATTAACCTGGGTAGGAAAAGGAATTTGAGAGAGAGACTTTATCCAGCAACATTAGGTTGTCTGGGATTCTGTTTTTCTTGCATATTGAGATGTCATTTAGGTCCTGATGCCTAGAAATTTATGAGATATCACCTTCTATAATCAACTCTTTACAATCAAACTGAAGGGAGTTAATAGAATGCTAAAATTCACTTTCGTTTGTCTAGTAAATTTTAAGCAACTGTAAAGCAACTTCTAAGATTAAAATATACTTTCTGTATGAGTGCTACAATTTTATAACAAAAGCAGCTGCTCTTTTCATTAAATCTGACAGTAGAGTAATAGAGTAAAAACAGGAGGATTTTTTTTTAATTAATAGCTTTCTTCTATTCTCTTGATATAAATTTGTACTTAAAATTCTTTAAAAATATGCAAACCAAACACAAACCCCAAACCAAACAGCAGTGTAACAAAACGCACACATTTGCCCTTCAGATTCATGTTTGCTGGAAGAATAACTACTGCCTAGGTTTAATGGGTGGGTGTTAAGTGAAGTACATTATTGTTCACAGAGTGAGCACAGATTTTGTATAGGATGGTATATAAGTATACAAAACAATGTTTTTGATTCCCAGTCTGGTCTGCAGTGGTGAGAAGCGTCGACGTGAGCAGGAAAGCAAATACATTGAAGAACTGGCTGAGCTGATATCTGCTAATCTGAGTGACATTGACAATTTCAATGTCAAACCAGATAAATGTGCTATTTTAAAAGAAACTGTGAGACAGATTCGACAAATAAAAGAGCAAGGTACAGTTCCCTGCTAAGTCAAAATTAATAGTTTCATTTCTTTGTGATTCTTTTTTTGTAGCAATAGTTACTTGGGAAATTGAGTAGTGGTTTTCACAATAGCGTGTAACTGAGCAGGTCTTTGGACTTTGACTTGATTCAAACCCTAAATGCGCCTTAAGTAATTTTCTATTTAAAAGTAAACAAGTATTTATCATCAGTTTTTATTGGGAATCAGGATTTTAAAACTTCATATGGCCTTTCTTACCAGTTTTGTACCATACACAAGGTAAAAAAAAAGAAGATGGTACTTTACTGTCTGCTTGTACACTATACCAAATACTCACCGGTATGAAGAATACATGCCGTTGCCTTTCACTTCAAGGGAACATATCCTTTTCTTATGGGCAAGACTCCATTCAGCGATAGTGATTTTTATAGATTCTTTTTAATTGCTTTTTTAGTGTGATTGAATGTCCTTAGAATATAGCCAACTCAACAAAGGAGAAAGAAGCAATGCATCATATCTTGGTAATTTCTGTCAGCTAGGGTAAACCTGAGTGATATAATATTTTTTTTTGACCGACAGGTGTATGCAAAACCCATGTTTTGAAATATTGAGTGAGCGGTATATATAATTTTTTTTTAAACACCACACCACCCCCATCTCCACCTCCCAATGGCTAGCCTCCTAAGCTTACATGTGTCATTTGGGCAGTAAAGCGTTAGAAAAATGGAATATACAGTGGTGTATATCTTACCTGTTGCGTATCTTACCACATCTTATGCTAAAATGATATTTTAAAATCATCTTCTGTTTTTAAGATTTTTTGTCGTGTCATCGAATGTATTCTAATATTTCATTATAGAGTTGAGATGTTGTACTCCTCTTGTGGTCTGCTTAGCCAGCCAGCAAGTACCATAAAATGAAGTTCACTATGTTTTTTCTGTAATTCTGCTGCATGGCGAGGATTCCCATTTCACCTTCCCCTGCAATCAATTAACATAGGTTATTTTGATTCTTAAAATATGGTTTTATTATATGCATGCACACACACAGGCACACGTATATACACGTATATGCACGTACAGACACATGGCTGTTAACATGAATCAAAGCCTTTCTGTAGAACAGTGGTGATGGCTTCTGAAGACTGTGACCAATGATAATGAGATGATCAAAATAAAAACATAAGAAAGAAAAACATATGAGTGTGTTTAATGGCTCTTGAAAGACTCAGCAGGTATTCATCAGACAGTGTCTGAAAAACAACAGGAAATGTTCACAAAGCAAGTTCATCATATCAGCTTCAACTGCCAAGTCAATTAATGTGAGCAAAGAGTTTGGCATTATGTGGCCATGACATTTTATCTAGTCTTAGTGGCCAACAGTATATGAGCCCTCCTCTCTCATGCGTGCTTCTTTTTGGCTTTATTTCACACTTTTCCTAGGATGTGGCTTGTAATATTAAAATGTGTGGCTATCACATGAAAAGTCGCTTTACGGAAATGTATCTTTTGGCTTTCAGGAAAAACAGTTTCTAGTGATGATGATGTTCAGAAAGCTGATGTATCATCCACGGGTCAAGGAGTTATTGACAAGGATTCATTGGGACCTCTTTTATTACAGGCAAGTACAAATTAGGCCCTAGTAAACCCCTATGGAACCAAATGCTTACGGCAGGTGAAAATATTACAATAAAGTATGCAATCCTGTAGTAATAAAATAGTATGCAAGAACCATGCAGAAGTATGTTTGAAAGGTTCAGGAGTAAAATCTATCATCTTTTCTTAATTCTGCTGCAGTTCTCTGTAGAAGGAAATCGAATAGCCTTTGACTTTTTCTAATATTACTATGCTTTATCTACTCCAGCAGTCATTAGCAAATTACTACTGAAGCAGTGCTTATTTGTACAAGGAATATTATATTTCTCATAGGGAATAGACATTAAATGGAGGAGTTTTTGCAAGGAGAAGTTGTTACTAAATTATGAAGCATTTTAAATGAATGTTGCCATCAAGTAAAATAACCCAAGAATAATAGTAAACAAAGGTACATAGCAGATAGCCTTTCTTTATGCCGAGAGAACTAATCTGATATTTACAAGTTCATCAAAGCGTTTTGGAGGCTTAATTTTTTAACAAAGATACTGAATTTCTCTTTTAATTAAGAACATACAGTATTTGGCTAGATCCTCCTATCTCACCACTTGATAGTGGAAGTGTCTTCATATTCATGACTTACTGCTTGTTTCTACTGAATTTCTTGTTTCAGTTTGATTAATGGTACATGGTACAATGGTACAATGGTACAATGTTTCAACTGAATTAATGGTACAAATTCATGATCTAGTGTTCATATGAATCAAGAATGAAACAATAGGGCTGGTTATCAATGTGAAAGCTGAATGGAATATCACATGGACATATTAATTATTATTATTATTTAAATAATTCCCTACCAGACACACTTTTCCTCAAAGAAGAATTTAAAATTTCATCTCTATCCTTGAAAATAAGTGAATATATTGTAAACTGACATTTATCACCCACACAGTATTTAAATTAAATTATGTTGAGAATTCGTCGATTTGTCTTATATTTTATGTTGTCATGTTAATATTTAGGCATTGGATGGCTTCCTCTTTGTTGTAAATCGAGATGGGAATATAGTATTTGTATCAGAAAATGTCACGCAGTATCTCCAGTATAAACAAGAAGATTTGGTTAATACAAGTGTGTATGGTATCTTGCACGAAGAGGACCGGAAGGACTTTCTTAAAAACTTACCTAAATCTTCAGGTAGTAAAAGTTGATTTACTACACTTACTAGACTATTTGAAAACAATCAGAGAAGACAAAAATACCTCGTAAAGGATAACCTTTTAAAACAGATTACTTATATAAAGAATATTTTACTACAAAAATATCTTAATCTTGATAAATATTACTGTGTTTTTACAATAGCATGCCATTAGAAATAAATGTGCTGGAAATTCACACTTTACTTTAGCCTTTGCAATTTGTTTACCTATAACTTGAAAAGAGCGACACTAAAGGAACACCTTCCCTAATACCAGAAGGCTGGCTAAAGGAACTGCTTGTTTTTAAAATGTGAATGACTTCCCAGCACTCCTTCAAGTGACTGAAAGTGTCATGCAAAAGAAAGAGTGTTTTTTACTTGGTTCTCAATACTCCTATTTTATACCGAGCTATATTGATGGTATATTGAGAAGGCATCTTAAAATAGTCTTTAATATCTGTAATCTAGGAACAGGGTATCTAAATTAACAAGAATCAGTTAAGAGTTGATTGTATCTGAAAATATGTATGAATTCTTCCTGTGTTCTTTTAAGTTAATGGAGTTGCTTGGACTAATGAAACACCTAGACAGAAGAGCCATACATTCAATTGCCGGATGATGGTGAAAAGCTCTCATGACGTCTTTGAAGACGTAGGTGGCTACCAGGATATACGTCAAAGATATGAAACTATGCAGTGCTTCGCTTTATCACAGCCAAGAGCTATGATGGAAGAGGGGGAAGGTAGGAATTTTTGTGGAATTGTTGTACATAGAAATTTCTGTGAAAAGCTCTTTGGTGTTTAGCAAACTATTTTCAACAACACAGCAGCTTTAATCCTTACTGTCTGTACTTCCATTGTAACAACAAAAGATGCTTCAGCTATTTTATTAGATTCTTCAACACAGTAAAACAGGAGACCATGAAAGAAGAAACATTCTTTTTTAAATACAGATTTGCAGTCCTGCATGATTTGTGTGGCGCGTCGTATCACAACTGCAGAAAGGGTATTTCCAGCAAATGCAGAGAGCTTTATTACAAGACATGATCTTTCAGGTAGGAAGTATACCCGGGAGGAAGGTACGAAGGAGTCTTCTTTGTCCATGTGCTCTTGTTTTAAATAAATGGAGCGTGTATTGTGTATCTGTAGTGCGTAACAGAATTCATACTGAGAATTCCCGACTGCTTTTTACAATATACCATTGTTGGTAGCGAGGTGTAATAAAACCTGTGGGAGGCATTTTCTTCTCTATGTTACTGTTTGGTAGGTTGGTAAAAAGCATTAGTTGTGTTTTAACTAGCATTTAAAATGGTTGTCATTCTGTTTTCCTTTACACGGAAGAAGTATTTTAGGTCATAACTGAAGCGAATGAAAGTCCTTTAGAATGTTTATATTTTTATGCAATACATGAGCTAATGTTTAAAGTAGTTTATGCTGTTTTAATTGAAAGAGTTGTATAATCTAAATGGGACTTTGTGTTTATGATGTTCGTTTGATGTAGTTGGTCACTATTTTTAAAAATTTTATTCTGTGTGCACCCCTTAGGTGCCTGTAACCAGAGACTAAAGTTACTGTTTTCTGAAGCTCTGACATTGACCTGTGGGTGATTAACTTCCTCTTACTCAATGTTATAAAGCCCTTTGAATAGTGATGCTTTAACAAGCAGCATCATATTCTCATACGGCAGATAATTCATAAATGTGTCTTCTGCATTTGGTGGTTAAAAGGGTTATACTGGAGCCTTAGGAGATGTACCATATTTATACAAAAAAAAATTGTCATAGTCATAAAGAGTTTAATTTGTGTATTTTCTTTCCTGTTAAGGCAAACTTGTCAACATTGATACAAACTCATTACGGTCTTCCATGAGACCTGGCTTTGAAGATATAATTCGACGGTGTATTCAGAGATTCTTATGCCACAATGACGGGCAGTCATGGTCAAATAAACGCCACTATCATGAGGGTAAAAATCAGTTTAGAATGTTTGGGTCATATTGCTTCTGCTAGGGGCTGCATTTTTTTCTGAAAAACAAAAATGCTAAATTCTGTCTGTGTTCCTTTTTTCCTTGGTTTTTTTTAATTACTGTGATTCATATACAAGCTGAAGGAGGATGACCTCCTGAGAATGAGGAATCCTAAATTAACAAGAGACTTGAAGCTCAAATTAAAGCCAATAGTTCCCACAAGTTTTTGATTGAAGCAAACTTAAAAATTCTTCCCCAAGCAGGAGCCACAGAATCTATAATCTAGCCTTGGAAGTCTGTTAACAAATGCAGAACTTTGCCTGTTGTGTCTGGTGAGCACAAAATATTGCAGCATCAAAATAATCTTGTTTCTTTTATCTTCCCTCTATTGATAGAGGAGAAATAGTGGAATACTTCCTTTTTCTCTATATATGTTTTGGGTAGGTCTTATTTATTTATTTATTCATTTATTCATTCATTTATTTTAAAGTTTTTTGGGTTTTGGGGGGGTTTAATCATCAGTAAACAAAGGGTATTGTATCAAAAATGTCTTATAATTCGTACTAATAATTCTTGGGATTTTAAATATTAACTATATTTGTGTATTCCCTTTACAGCTTATACTCAAGGTCATGCTGAAACCCCATTGTATCGGTTTTCTTTAGCGGATGGTACAATAGTGACAGCACAAACGAAGAGTAAACTGTTCCGAAACCCTGTAACTAATGACCGCCATGGATTTGTCTCTACCCACTTCCTGCAAAGGTGAACTTAGTAATATCTGTTTATAATTTAAGTGTCACAGTTTTTAAAAATACATCTGACCTTAAAGATAACCTGAGAAAAATAGCATATTAAAATATTTTACCTGATTAAAACTCAGATGGGGAATAATTTGGGAAACGGAGCTGCATAGCATGCAAATAAATGTGTAAACCTAACAGAGTCCCATTTTAACTATGTGGCAGAAAGACAGTCACAGTCAAAAGAGAATTTTTTTCTCAATATCTGCACAAAGCCTGTGCTATGTTTTCATTAGTCTTTTATGGTAGCATTGATGAAACACTGAAAATAGAAATGCTCAGTCACATGCTTTTGCAGACCAATTAAAAAGACAACAAAACCCTCTCAGAAGCATAATAGATAACTGAAATGTACCTTAGATAGTATTTCCTCTGACCTGTTCTTGTTCTTTGCAAGAATAATTAAAATGTCACTTTGGAGGGAATCTGTCTCCTTCTGGCATTAGAGTGCCTCCAGATGCTGAAAAATTAGTAACTGAGTTTGTTCAGGGTCACACACTGTTGATGCGCACAGTAGAATGGTATCAGGCATTGACTCAGGAAGGGGATAAAAGAAGGAGGATCTTTAAACTGATAAATCTGATTAATAATCTGATTATTAATTAAAGCTTTTTGAGGCAATGATACTGTATGTGCTTACAACTTGAAGCCCTCAAAGGATCAAGCATTTCTGTAGTGAATAAATTAATGTCATGGCTTAGTTCTGCTTTTGTGGAAGCTTGATTTCTTGCTGCTTTTTTTTTTGGAAAAAATATTTAGGCAATTAATTAATAATGTTTTTGTAGCACATGATTCCAAATAAGGTTTTAATTTGTTTTCTTTGGGTTTCTGGGGCTGATGTTGAATTTACAGAGAACAAAATGGATATCGGCCAAATCCTAATTCTGTTGGGCAAAACATCAGAACACCTGTGACTGGAAACACAAATTCTGTTAATGGTCTTATGAACATGTCACCTGGTCAAGCCATGCCAATGCAGAACAGGAACTATGGGATGGGAGATCGCAATGCAGTGGGTCAACTCACCAGCACTCGATATGGAGGCCCTGGGAATATGGGGCCAGTGAACTCTGGACCTGGCATGCAGTCCTCTGCTTATCAGAGTAACAGTTTTGGGTTAAATATAAGTAGCCCACCACATGGCAGTCCTGGCTTAACTTCCAGCCAACAGAATCTAATGGTATCTCCTAGGAATCGAGGGAGTCCAAAAATGAGTTCACACCAGTATTCTCCAGTTACAGGTATTTTATTTTTGCTATAAGCACTTTTTTTTTTTCAAGCTATCTTTTCTCACTTTTACCTGAATTCCATCCTTCATCCATTTTAGCTGTTCTATATGACCCTGTATGTGTTACTTGAATGTAGTATATCTGACTTCATGTATTATAATATATGACTTCATGTATTAACTCAATGTGGCAGTCATACATGATCCAAAGGAAGAATAGATACAGGCAGCACTGTAATCTAATAACTTTGATCTCTGTCACGTGGTACAGGTATGCAGTCGCCAGTGGGATCTGCCAGCAACACTAGCAACAGCACTTTCTCTAGCAGTTCTCTTAGTGCTCTGCAAGCCATTAGTGAGGGTGTTGGAAATTCCCTTTTATCAACACTTTCTTCGCCGGGTCCAAAATTGGATAATTCCTCAAACATTAGCATAACTCAGCAAATTAAAACAAGTACCCAGGACTCCAAAAGCCCTTCTGGTTTGTATTGTGAACAAAACCAAGTGGAAAGTTCCATCTGCCAGTCAAACAGCAGAGATCTCCTTAGTGAAAAAGATAGTAAAGAGGGAAATCTGGAGGCATCTGAAAGTCAGAGAGGACCATCTGAGAGCAAAGGGCATAAAAAACTCCTTCAGCTACTTACGTGCTCCTCAGATGAAAGAGGACATTCTGCAGCATCAAATTCACCTTTAGACTCAAATTGTAAAGAATCTTCTACCAGCGTTACTAGTCCTTCAGGCGTTTCCTCATCAACATCTGGAGGGATATCTTCCTCCTCAAACATGCATGGGTCACTCCTGCAAGAGAAGCACAGGATTTTACATAAATTGTTGCAGAATGGTAATTCTCCAGCAGAGGTGGCCAAGATCACAGCTGAAGCTACTGGTAAAGACACATATCATGATGCTAGTAACACAGCCTCCTGTGCAGAAGGCACTGTCAAACAGGAACAACTAAGCCCAAAGAAGAAAGAAAACAATGCTTTACTAAGATATCTACTAGATAAAGATGATATTAAGGACCCGCTTTCCAAAGAGCTGAAGCCTAAAGTAGAAGGTGTGAATAATAAGATGGGACAATGTACAAGTTCTACAATTCCTACTTCAAGTCAAGAAAAAGAGATGAAAATAAAAGTGGAGCCAGCAGAGGAGGTACAGTATAATGTAAAATGATGGCAATGAGCTAACCAATATTTTATTATTAAGTGAATGACTAAATATAGAACACTCTACAGTCTGCATGTGTAAACATTCCTGAAAAAGTTCTGGGCAAATGATGAACCAATAAACTCAGGTTTAATTATGAATGAAAAAGCACAAACAAAAAGAACTACGGGGTATATATAACCAAATCTGATGTCCTGAAGTCCTGGACTAATGTTTTTAAGTTATGGTACAATTAAGGTAATATTTACAAATTATTCCTTAAAATTAGATCTTAGCACATGTTTTGTTTTAAGGCTTAGTAGGAAATGGGCCTGTAACTGTACTTAGTTGGCAATACAAGAGCAAAAGGTAAAACATCATTTCATTTTGAAAATATAAACAAGATACAAAAATGTGTAATACTTGAAATAACCATGATTTGGTTAATTCATTCGTTGGTTTTAGCACTCTTTTTCTTTCCTTAAATGAGGAATATGTTCTTCCAAATATATATATATATTGGAATATATA
>WBNO01009781.1:400-15687 GCA_013400575.1 Peucedramus taeniatus
TTGGCCATAGCTGTGACCTATTAAGGGCAGACCTTAACTGGACATAGCTGTGGCCTATCTTGGTAATTGGTACAGCTGCAACTCCTTAGGGGTGAGATTGCCTTCAGCACTATCTCTATTCTCACACACTCCATCCTCCCACATGACTATAGAAGTATAAAAAGTTACTCATAATTTTATCACAATTCTCTTTCACAAGCAAAAAAAGAGAAATGAAAAAAAAGACAGAAAAAGGAAAAGAAGTAGAGAACTTGCCTCTGATTTTATGTTGTCAAGGTTCTTATGTTCAGTTTGAACCAAATATTTAAGTTCTGAAATTAAGACCTAATGGATCTAGAGGTGTCCTGTATAAAAGAAAGGTAAATCTTACATAATTTTCTTCCTATTAATAATGTACAATCAAATAACCCACTAAGAGATGGTAGTCAGCCTAGCTAATTTTATTATTTTTTCAAGCATCTAGTGCATCAATTTTAATTAATTCACATTCCAACCCAAATAATGGTCACTAGACTTTATTGCAAATATAATCATTTCACCCTGAATTACTGCCACTGGTTGATGAGGGAAGAGCAACCAAAATCATCTGCACAGACTTGTGCAAAACATTTGACACTGTCCCATGACATCCTGGTTTTTAAACTGAGTAGGAATGGTCTTGACAATGGCTCATTGGATGGATAAGGAATTGACTGGAAAGCTGCACTCAAAGACTTGCAGTCAACCGTGCGATGTCCAAGCAGAGAGCAAATGACCAAATGATGAGTGATGTCCCTCAGAGGTCAATATTGGGACAGATACTGTTCAGCATTTGTCAGCAACATGGGATTGAGGGCACCATTAGCAAGCTCACCATTGACACCATGTGGTGCAGTCCACACACTGGAGGGAAGGAATGCCATCCAAAAGGGACTTTGAAAGGCTTGAGAGGTATGCATGTCCAAAACCTGTGAAGAACAAGGCTAAGTATAAGGTCCTGCACCTAGGACAGGGCATTCCTGTGCACAAATAAATGCTGGCAGAGAACAGATTGAGATCAGCCTTTCAGAGAAAGCTCAAGATATTCATCACTGTGCACTTGCAGCCCAGAAACCACATCCTGGACTGCATCAAATTAAATAGGACCAGCAGGTTGATTTTCTCCCTCTGTACTGCTCTGCTCTCGTGAGACTTCACCTGGAGTACTGCATCCAGCTCCTAGACATCCAAGATAAGAAGGATGTGAAGTTGCTGGAGTGAGTCCAGAGTAAGACCATGAAGATGATCAGAAGTCTGGAAAACCTCTTCTATGATGACAGACTGATAGCACTGCTGAGGTTGTTCAGCATTGAGAAGACTCCAAAGAGATCATATATCATCCTCCCAATACCTAAAGGAGGCACAATAGAATGCTGGAGGTGGACTTTATAGCTGGGAATGGAGTGATAGGATAAGAGGTAGTGGCTTTAAAATGAAATACAGTTTTCATTTCAACATTAAAAAGAAATGCTTTACAGGGACGATGATGAGATTCAAATTTTTGTCTGGAGAAGTCATGGATGCCCAATTCTTATCCCTGGAAGTGTTCAAGGTCAGGCTGGATGGGGCCCTGAGAAACCTGATCCAGTGCGTGCCATACCTGACCATGGCAGAGGTGTTGGAACTAAGAGATCTTTAAGGTTCTTTCCAATGGCCTTAGATTCTAAGATCTTTATGACATTTTGGACCAGAATAAGTTAGAGGAGAAATCATAGCTAATTATACTAAGTGTTGCAATTAAGTGTCTGCTGATTTTGGCAAACCATTGGTCAGGATTACAGATTTTTAGGTGACTTGCAATATATTTCTCTGTGAAAAAGCATCATGCGTAAAACTGGTTGAAAAGCATTTTCTTACAACCATGACAAAATATCTGTTCCAAAATTATTTGTTTCAAAAGTTGCATCAGGGCTAGAACTTTGGGAAGGGGACTAAACAGAGTCCACGGAAAATAATTTTCGTCATCATATTTCCATCATTCTAAGTTGTGAATGACATTTTCCATACACGTCTGACAACAGATACTTGAATGCACAATATCTGTATGAGTATTCAAGAAATACTCAACTTTTAGTCAGAATTCACAACTCCATGATAAGTTGACCTCATCTGCTTAACGTTGAACTTTCACATCGTACACTGACAGCATCACATATTGTTATCATGTCTCAGTCAGGAATTTCATATTTTCTCTTGCAATGACAGAAATGTAAAAAAGAGGTTTATTCAATGACTGCAACAGAAGGTAATGTTGGTATTATTTTGCTATGGGGAAGTTTCCACATGCATTTTTAGAATTTTCAAGTAACTACAGTAACCACCAAAGAATAAGACAACCTCTAAGAAATGGGACCTCTTAGTGTAAGAAATATGTCCAAAGATGAGATTTGTAATGTTCCAGTGACTTCATGCCTTGTCCTTTTTCTGCCACATGGCTAAAATTAAGATTAAACCTGGGGAAGGAACAGAGATTTAATCTTGGAATAGATTAATCTTGCAATAGAAAAAATTCCATAGGTGGATCATTATTTGCATAACAGCCTAGTTTTTATGTTTCATTTGGTTTGCAAATGTCTGTAGATGTGGATATGCTATCCACATAGAACATATGATTTAAAAGGAACAAAATGTTTGTAGGTGTTGTTCATCTAAGGATCACACTCTAGCTCTTTCTTAGTTAGTACTAAGATAATTGAATCACAGTTGTATGAAATTAGCTTCTAAGCACCTACTCACTTAACACCATGGTTCCTCATCACACATGCCTTTTACAAATGATGATTGTTTATTACTGTGTTTTCAATGTGCAGTTTATATTATCTTAAAAAGTGTAATTTTCAAACTTTTATTCAAATGATTCTTACTTTAATTAATATTTCACTAGCTGAGTAATTTTTGAGTTCAAAATGTTAAGTTTATATCTACTGTCTTATTTAGTGTGGTAGAAGTAATTCTCTAAACTGTAGTAGAATGAAAAAATAAATTATGCAGGAAGTATATCTATATTACGAAAATGTGTGTCTAGTCTAACTTTACGATCCAGAAAAATTGTTCATGTGATAAAAGGAGAATAAAGCAAATATTCTAAATCACTGATGTATAATTAGAGCATAATTTCAATTATCTAAACATTACTTACCTGAAAATTCATATTATCTGAAACAATTTGAAGGGAGCTTGACACTACTTAATCCAATACTGAAATTAAGTAAGAGAGGAGCATGTACGTCTGCACAAGAAGACTGAAGAGAAGTCATCAAACTGGAGCAAGTCTTTGGAAGGAAATAAGAAGACAGAAGTTTAAAAAAATTTGTACCATTGCAAGTGAACTGAAACCGCTTCCTGTCTTCGGGTTTCAGCATCTAAAATGATAAGCACATAAAGATCACAGTAAACATTTCAAAGGCCGATATAGGAGTTAAATTGCTGCCTAAAACTCTCACACAGCAGGAAGGTAATGTAGGTGTTTTATTCATTCAGATCCACACAGTGGCAAGCTTTGCAACTTGAGTCTAAGCCAGCCACACCTTATGCACCTGGACAGAGTATCATAAACAACAAAGACAGCTGACTCGGGATAGCAGCAGTCTAGCAACAGCATTCCAGAATTTAGGGCAGACCAATTTCTCTTTAATTGTTTTGCAGCCTTCCGCTGCATGTAGTAAACTGTGGCATGTGTTGAACCTCTGCTCAGTATTACATTTTGTTGCTGAAATTGTGACAGATGTTCTAGCTGTGGGAAACTCAAAGGGACGTAGAAATGTTAGTTCTAAAACACACATTTTATTTCAAACTCTGCAAAATCATACCAGATATTTTAACCTATTAATTTCAATATTGAAATCAAAAAACAATACTTTATAAAAAGAAAAAGAAATACCTCTCCAAGCATGCAAGAGAATTTTGGCAGATCAAAAACATTTTCAAAGAATACCAGCGTTGTAGAACTTCTGAAATACTAAGATCAAGAATGTCTTTCACTTAGTATTTTGTGAGTCCTAAGTCTCTTTTCTGGCTTCTACATACTACTCTAAAAATTTGGTGCATAGAATTATTTGAATTTTCAGATGTTTGATGTCTAACTGCATCCAGGCTTTCTTAACCAAAGTATGCAATAATAAAAATGGAGTTGGAAATCCCTTTCTAACTCAAATTATTCTCTGCTTTTCTGAATGTATAAAACTTTATTTGAAAAACAACACAGACCTACTGACTATGTGGAGACGTACTTTACAGCCATAATTACTAGTGAGTAGCAGCAGGGTTATAGTTACTGTGGGTTCACAGTCTCTTTTAAGGAATATTAATAAAATAAAATTCAATAAATAAATAAATAAGTCAATAAAATTAAGTACTGGATTTTAGATGCCAGGTAAAATAATCAAGAAAAATGGCAAGTGTCAAAAGTGAAAGAGAAAGAGGATTAAAGTATGAGAAACAGAAAAAAAAACAGTAATAGGCAACTGAGTACAAAAGGTAGATAAAAATGTTAGACAGTGAAAGCTATGATTTTATTCAGCTTTACAATTTGGTTGGATGACTAAAGGTTATGTTAAGAACTTTAATCCATCCTGCTTAGAGCATGTCTGGTCTTATCTAAACCTCTTTTGTCAGGAAGGTCTGCTGTGATGCCTTGAGAAGGCTGACCTAGAACAGAGGCTAGATGGAGTTAAAGAATAAAGTAGGTAGGTATTTATTAAAAAGCCTCAATGGATACACCTTGGGCAGTACAAGAGCCCAGCCAGGGCTACACTCAGGAGGAACCCAAAATGGTTACAAAATGGACAAGGTCTCACATCTTTATAAATTTTGGTCCATTAGCATATTGGAGTTAATTGTCCAATTATAGCTTTGGATTATGAAGTCACATCCTTCTTGTTTTTCTCTCTTCAGTCCACTGCTGTTTATGCTCTTGGGCCTGAAATTAGGATCATTTGGCCTTGGTCCTCGGCTAGAGAAGGAATTGTTTTCTCCAGTTACTCTGTGAAGAGAGCTTATTTATCTCTTAATATGAAGCTCAGAACTACACACTACAGAATTTGAAAAATATAAAAACTAAAACCTGAGGCATCAGCTGAATATATTAAGGACTTATATTTTACAACATTTTCAGTATTTACTAGTTTTTTTTAATTCAGTTTTTTAACTGTGTCCTTAATAGAAAAAAATTAAAAATTTATGTCAGAATATTACTTAATTTTCTTACTACTAAAGGTTTTGTGGTTCTTCCAAGTTCTGAGCTGTGTTTTGGATCACTTTTCATTTTTGGGTAGCAGGTCACTGAAAAAAACGTAGAGATCATTTTTACAAATTCTGTTCCTCCCTAAGGAAATGAAGTACTTAGTGTCAAGCAATAAAGCAGTACATTTCCATCTCTGAATTCACCTCTGCCGTTTTCATATAAAAGAGAACTGTTTCAGTTCTCTTTTATGAAAGTTTTATCTAAGTTTTATTTATTTTTTCTCTTGTACTAGTTTTATTGAAATAATTTCATCACATACTGTTACTTATTAATTTACACTTCAGTATGGAAACTAACTGTTAGAAGGAAGGAGATTTCCTTTCTTTAGGTATTTGATTTCTGATGGCTATGAAGGAAAAATTACTGAAGTGGTTCTCTAAGGACTCTTAATGATTAAAAATATTTTTACATTTTTACATTTAATCAATATTTGTACAAATTATCTATAGTATGGCTCCACATCACACAGGTGCATAGATGGGAGAGACTGATTCAGAATTCCTCAAGTGTCTCATTTATTGTACACCTGCTTAGAACCATCATGAGTAGGATTTAACGGAAAAGATTCTATTTTCATCCACTATAAGGTATCAAATTCAGTGGATGTGAAAAGGAGTATTGAATCACAAAATTTTAATTTAGAATGTTATATAGTTAGTAAACTATATAGTCTTCAAAATCAGAAGCTTTTTATTACATTAGGAAATATGTGCATTCTTTAGGTCTTCCTGGAAAGATAAAACATTTGATCATAATTAAAAAAAAAATTAATTCTTGGAACTGATCTTTTTCTTCACCTCATGGCTAATAATATAATTACATGAGGATATGAAAACGACCAAATTTCCTAACTCCCCACAGCAAATATAATTTCAGTTTCACTCAGTCACAAACCTTTATGGAATTCCTTTAAATGTCTTCAGCATTTGGTTGTGTTAAAAAAAGAAAGAAAAAAAAAAATATGAGTGAAAGACAGAGACAAGTTAGTGCACCACTTCCTAGGAGAAAGAAGAAAAGGCTTAAAGAAACTCCAGTGAAAGACATTTAAATCCCCTTAAATTTTAAGTCATAATGACTATTTCTTAGTTTCATAATGACACTGAAGAAATATGATGACATTTTGGCATAATTTTGTTCATCAATTTTAGTTTTAGATCTTTAAAGATAAAGGAGGCAAGAATGGCCTCAGCTGGTGGAAGTTGGTTCAGGTCCATTCTAGCTGATGCAATGATGCCTACTGTATGAGAACCTAAATATTTGGGGTTTCGGACTCTTTTTGGTTTGGGCTTCTTTCAGTAACAATTCTTGCTTGTACATAGTCTAGGAAATGCCCTGTGGGCTGTAAATAAGTTTGAAGCTGTTGTATCAGAGGTATCAGACTGAAAATGAGATGTCTCCCCTCTTGGCATACAGCACAGGTTAGAATCAATCGGCTGGAGTTCAAGGAGGTTTGGGGTGGCCCTGTCCCTAGCGGCGTTCGTCCACTCACCAGGTGCTGCAGAAGCAGTCACTTGTGCTCCAGGCAATCTCAGAGGAGCTGTCAGTCGCCCCCGTGCTCTGCTGGCCCTCCCCCAGGTGGGCACTGTGAAGAATGTGCGGGTAAGCCGGGGTGGTTTGTGCGGGCAAACACGCTGCAGGGACGGGAGATCCGGCATCACACGGACCGCACCAAACCATCCTGCAGGAGCAAGGTGTGAAGGTGGGCTCGAAACTCGGCCACAAAGAGAGCTGTGTGAAATAGTGTGTGTCAGGATGAGGGAGATGAGCTCAACAGCTCTGCTAATGGTCTGGAAGAGAGAGGAGAGACCAAGGCTATTCAGTTTGTGAATGATGCTAAATACGGAGAAAGCACCAGGGACAAGAGTGTATTTCAGAAGGATTGTAAACTTATGGGCTGACAAGATAGGAAGATACAGCCTACAAACAGTAAAGTAGCAGAACAACAAAACACCAAGGATATACAAGTGCTCATGGTGAAAAACTTGGGAAAAAAAAAATGATACCAGAACAGAATGGAGGAGGATGCAAAGAATGATGTAACAGCTAGATTACTGGCTTTATGAGTTTGAAAATTACAAATAAATTTCTTATATTAGTGTCCTAAGTAAGCAACAGAAGATTTTTTTTCTTTCCAGTTAAAACTCATCTGTCTTTCCACCTGTAAATATTCATTCAAAATAACACTGAAATCTTTAATAGAAAAAAAAATTATATCTAACCTACATTCCCATTCAAACCTGGAGGGAAAGGAAACTATCTTATTTATTTTATTTACTTTTGCCACCACCCCCTGCTCCATTATTTTCCTTTCTGGCTGGACATTTTCTGAACCCACCTGTATTGGTCCAGAATATACTGTTCACATTTCATAATGTGGGAAGACTGGATTTTTTTTGCATCTGGGATGAAGAGGAAGAGAACACCCAAGATCATCTGAAATCATCACAAGTGTTTAAAAGGATTTAGGTGGCTCAATAAGCATTAGTTTACAGACAGACGAATAAAGTTCTACTATTTCAGGTTGCCAAAACAATACATTCCAGACAACTGAAAGATAAAGTCTTAAATTAGTTGTAAGAGGAGAATGTAATGTCATTGAATTCCTCAGACATTACATCAGATAATTAGATGCTGAAATCTGTTTAAAAAACAAAATATGAAGGTTACAACAGAAAATGTAGAAGAACAGTTATTAAGCGGCCTTGAAGAAAACAGTATTTTTCACAGGAATGAATGATTTATGGTATTTTATTGTATAGTTGAAGTTTAATAGGTGCACATAATACAATAATGTACAGTTTTTAAAAAAAGGTATTCATTGCTGAATGTCTTTTGAAATTCTGCAATTTCCTGCATATGCAAACTGTAATTTAAGTACATATATAATGTCATAAGAAATAATCTTAACTCATTAAATGAAAATAACTGAATTGTAATTTATTAAATTTCCTGGTTTTTATATAACTTAAGATTATATAAAGTAAGAATCATGTTGTATTAGCTACTGAGTATGAGTTACTCATAGGAACACGTGGCTACTTATTTTTCCCAGAGCTTTATGGTAAATCTCAATAGGACAAATTGGAGACAGGATATGAACTTGTATTTCTAACACATGGATTTTCTACATGCTTCCTCATAAGAAAGTCTAATTTATCAAATGGAAGCTTATGCTATGATTCTATGATTCCTTGACTTTATGATTACCTTGGAACTATGTGAATTCTTCTGCCTTAAAACAAATTTATTCTTTTAAGTTCATTTGCTATGAACAATCTGATATGGATTTATTTGTAATGTAGATTTTCTATTCCTTATGTTATTTAAGAGTTTGCATGACACATTCAGAATGTCATTTTTTATCATTCTTCCCTTATAAAGGAAAATCCATTAACTGGTTAAAACAAACAAACAAGTAAATAGACAAAACCCCAACCTATCAACCAGAAACAAAAATCCTGTCTTACTTAGAAAACCATTTTTTTTTCCTAAATTGTTAAAGCTTAAATTATCTAAAGGCACTGATTTCAGAAGAACTTAATATCTCTTGCTCAATGATACCTGGAAGGTGATGAGCAATCTTGAAAATCTAGCAGTGGTCGAGATTTCAGTTTCCTTGTTCATAAGTCTTATTAATGTGAATTAATGTAGTTCACTTTGTCTTTTGAATACAAATGTTCATCACAGAAACTAGTGTTCTTCAGGTTATGGATCTGCCTCCCTTCCACCTCATTTTTCACTGGTCTACTAATTGCAAGTTATTTTTCCTTAATACCTGCTAATTAGATTCTATTTTTTTTGTCCTTTCTCATGTCCTTGCAGCTGCTGCCCTATAACACATCTGTCAAAACAGGTGCTCTGCATTCACTTTCAAAACAATCTGAGAAATTTCTTTCAGCATAACATTGTAGGTAGGAAATTACTGATTATTATAATTATTATTGGCAGTTATTATAAACATCTTTGAATTCCTATTTGATGCTTTCATGTGATACTTATTAGAAAGACATTTAGAAAACTTTTTAAAACTTTTTCATGTTTTCAGATTTCTGCCCACATGATAAAGTATAATAACATCTCCAAAATAAGGCTACTCTTCACCTTTTTATTTTAATGATCATTAACTGAATTCATGCTGGACTAAGAAACTCCTACATGTCTATTTTTTCATTCTGGATGTTTCCACTGGACTAAATTTTGCTTGCAGGATTTTGTAAATAGATTATTCTATATAACCTCTTGCCTTCTAAAATGTTCACATTTGGAATTTCCAGAAAATTGTTTCATGTCTACTTTTTTCACAGTTGCTTAGAAATCCACCAGCGCTATATAAGCAGTTACTATTTGCACATTGTTTGAAGCATTAAAACTACTTTGTCAGCAAAATCTCAATTTAATCTCATTCTGACCAACATTAATACTGCTATCTTTGTGCCTACCCATTAATTCAGATATGTTCTTTTACTGCAGTTGCTGAAGATTAGAAGTTATTTAGAAGATTAAAAGGCAAGACAGCCTGGGGCAGGACCATTTTCTGAGAAGTCCAAGGGCCCTATGTGTAGAGATCCTGTAAGGGAAAGAAAAGTTCATAGTTCTAAACTAGTTCTAATTTACCTCTGTCTATTACTCTCATAGCACAGCTGTAGCTTCTCACCGTTTAAATTGAATGCAGTTCCAGTTCATAGATTGTTTTCTAAGCACTAACTCCCTGTAGACTACTCGCCAGACTAGTAAATCAGCAGGCAAGAAAAGAAGAAAGAGACAAAAATAATTCTTCTGACAAACACTTAGCATGGGAAAACTTAAGAGACTGGAAATCAAAAATATATCTACAGCAGCCTAGATGACATGGGGCATTTTTCTATTCAGAATCAAAGGTGTGCATTTGGCCAAAAGCCAGTCTGTTCTGCTTGGCTTACCAATTAGAAGGAGCAACAAAGTAACCCTCTAAAAAATGTACAGGTAAAAGTGTTAAAGATACCTGAAAGGAAAGAAAAAATATATCTACTGGAATATAAATACAAAAGAAAAGGATGACTAATAATGCCTTCTGGAGTAATTTAGAATATTGTTTCTCTAAATAGACTCTTTTTACTCACCACTGTTAATAAAAGCAAAATCGTATAACAGTAAATTTTAGAATATTTATCAATTTAATGTGTGGATGTAAATTATTGTGTGTATATAAATAAATACAGAAAAAAAATAAGAGTGAAAATATATTTTTAAGAATTTGTGGTAAGGAAGGCTTACCATAAATTTCTTTCACACAGAAATTATTAAAATAATTTTCATTTATTTTATTTAGCATGTAATTTAATTTCTTTGTTTGTAATTTTGGCTGTATGCTTTTAGTATTTACTTACAGATCTTTGCAGTGTACAAGAATTCAAGTAGAGATTACTTATAATTTTTAGGAATATCATAGGGAAGTCAGATATTTTTTAGTTTGGTGGTTGGTTTTGGTTTTTAAGGGTTGAAAGAACACTTTGCTTTCGATTTCTTGGGGAGAATATTTAAAGAATATGTAAGATCTGAATTTAAGACTAGAAACTGACCATTCTCATCTGGCCGCCTATCTAATGTGGGTATCGTTTTCCTTATATGTAACAGACTTAATTCTTAAACCTTTATTATTTTTGATGTCTTTCAAAAATACCCTCTATTAGAGGTGTAAAATAATGCCCATTTTCAAGGAATTAATTGCTCATTAATCCTGCTAAAAATAACCTTCTGAGAACCTGGATCCTTTAAAAAGTGCCAAATATCAACAGCTGGAAAAATCCCTTGTCTCAAAATAAAATAATGATTCATTGTGTAAGGTGTGGCATCAGTAAAATGTTTATTCCTACAGAAACACAAAAGAAATTACTTATAAGGCAACTAAAGTTTAGGGTAATCAGGAAATTGGTCTTGATTGATTTGTTTCAGAACATTAATCTCATCTGAATACTAGGAACTTAAGTGAACTGTCACAAACAACCCATAAAAAGAATCTGGTCAGATTCTTTAATTATTCTGTTTCTGCCACCAGAAAGAAAATATTACTTATGTGTGTTGTGAAGTGGCCTGTTAAATACAGAGAAAATGTTTATACAAAGGAGTACTTATTTTTTCTATATTTAAATCAAAAATGAAATGGATTTATATAACTTATATCATGATTTCATTATATAAATGCCCACAGTTTCAGTTATTGCAGGATTGTACCCTTAAAGAATAGGCTGCAGAAAGGAAAAGTAAAGGAAATTTTTGGGTTGATTTCTTTGAAAAAATTAATTTTTCATTCTGAACAGACTTAGAAAGTTCTTCTACAAGTGACCGTTTTTCAAAGATGGACATGTGGAAAGATTTTAATGGCAGTCCTGGCCAGAATTAGTTATATTTGGTGCAGACTTTACAGATAAGTTTATAGATGTTTACTGTGCAGATAGCAATTCCTATGCCAGTCATCTTGACTTTATAATATGCGTAGAGAAATACCAGTTTGGGGATAAAAAGATCTCATTTTCAGGTACTATTTAGGCCAAGATCTTGTAGAAATATCAGTTTCTTCTGTATGTGGAGTCTAAACAACTAAGTTGTCACTCAAAAAGATTCATTATTTTTAACCACTTGAAACCACCATAACTTTGTTTCAACTAAAAATTATTACAGTAACAGCCAGTAAAAAAATGCAGTTCTTTTGGATAAGGTAATCAATTGCCTCAAAACCAACAAAGAATTAAAGCAGTAGGAAATGAAGATTTATTCACGGCAATTTTTAGGAAAAATGAGGGGAATTTAACAAAGAGAAAAGCAAACAAAGAGAAAAGCAAACAAAGAGAAAAATAAACAAAACTTTTCCAGTAGAACAATACTGAAAATGTATTGTGAAGCTCCAAAATTAAAAAATATAGAATTACTTGAAACCTTCTTCACATAAAATTGACTATACTAAGACCATGATTAATAGACGTTATTAAGGAGTTATTAAGAATTTGCATTAAAGCTGTAATGCAGTATTAATTTTTCCAAGAATGTACCTCATAAGTTTCTGCGCACATTAAAAAATGTAGAACCTCAGGGAAGCTATTTAAGAAAATTAGTATGCTATTTTAGAAATGTTATGGCTTATTGTCTGAACTGCTAAACATCACCATATTCCTTGTAAATTATTTTGCTAAAATGCAGTTTACTTATACATTTGGACATGTCAAGAGAGGTAGCTGGAACTACTTGAGGTTCATATTATTAAAGAAAGTATTTTACTTTCTATTAAAAATTACATGATTATACTTTATGTATAATAATGTACTCTATATATGTAAATATCTTCTGTTCCACAATTTATAAGCTTTAGGCAAATTAGTGAATTTGATTATATAATGACATTTCAAATTTTATAAAGATAACCTTTCTAATAGTTTTTACTTTAAATTTATAGCTGAAAGAACATAGTGGGCTTTTAGTGATAAGCTCTAACCATATCTGAGTAACCATAGCTGCTACACATGAGTTGCAAAAGTTTAAAATGGGAATGTTAACACCACATATATCTCCCTGCACCTCTCTTCCAAGCTGCTCTCCACTCCTGATAACATAACAGACTGCAACAAAACCATTGATTATTCATGTATCTGTGGATTTCAAGTATCTTTTCCAGTTTATTCTTTTATGGAAAATGAATTTTAATACTGACTTGAGTGGGATTGGGATAGAGGCATTCTGAAAAGCATCTATAAGACCATATAGATATACTTGGATGAATTGTTCTGGTGTTCAAGGAGAGGCACTGTACAACTGTACTGCAAATGTTCACTGATTTATCTTATTTTTTGTTTTCTTTATATTTTTGCAAGAGAAATTGATTTTTGTAAAACTAGTTCTTAACTATAAATGTATAACAGGATGCAATATTTGCAATTACAGTAATAAAAAAAGGATCATTTATCCTTAAATATAATAGTCTGTTACCAAACTTTTATAAATGTGTCATTACCTCATGTTTTAACCACTCACCTGTGCTAAAGCAATCAATTGTATTTTTGGTAAATTCAGCACAACTATGTGCATTCCAAACTCCCTGGTGATCATATATTTAGCATTTTAACACAACAAGAATTTAAAATACTCAAAGTGTGAATCCCTCCTCCACAGCACAATACTAAGCAGCAGGAAGACTTTGCATGTTCTGGCAGAAAAAAAGCTAAAAAGTGAAAATTACCATATATTCTGTGCCCAGTGACAAAAGTATTAAGGACCGTAAATGTGAGCTGGTCCTTTTGAGAGCATTTAAATACATATCTGAATCAGTCAGCAGAGAATAGGAAGGAAGGAATTATACAAAATAGTAGTGAATTTTGTACCAAGGGACGCTGTGTGTCAGTGTTTAAAACTGCAGGTCAAAGAATAGAAAATACAAAGGGTGCATGTGTGTATTGGGATTGCAGTGCCAGCTTCTGGCAGTGGGGGGGTTACAAGGGTGTACTCTGTAGGAAGGGCCCCCCCACCTTGTGTGACAGAACCAATGGCAACCAGTGCCAACACTGACCTAGCGCTGGCCAAGACCAAGACATAGAAAATGGTGTTAGCACCTCTGGGATAAAGTGTTTAAGAAGGAGAGAAACTGCTGCCAGAAAGCAACTAGCAAAGAGGAATGAGAACTTGTGAGAGAATCAGACTTGTAGAACCAAGGTCAGTGAAGATGAAGAGGGTAGAGTTACTCCAGCAGCCAGAGCAGAGATTCCCCTGCAGACCATGGTGCGAACCACAGTGAGGCAGCTGTCCCTCTGCAGTCCATGGAGGTCCCCAGTTAAGCCCATGGATACACCCAAAGGAGGCTGTGACACTGTGGCGAGCCAGTCCTGATGCAGGCTCTTGGCAGGACTTCTGCAACTATGAAGAGAGGAGCTCAAACTGGTTCATATTTTCTTGACAGAACCCACTCCATGTGAGAAGTCTCTTCCTGAAGGACTGCATCCCATGGAAGGAACCTGAGTTGGAGCAGTTTGTGAAGAATTGGAACTTCATTTGGGAAGGACCCATGTTTCAGTTCACTGAGGATTATCTCCTATAGGAGGGAGAAGGGGAAGAGTCGTAAAGACAAAGAGTTGTGAACTCCCCATTCCCTGCCGTCCTGCATCACTCAGGAGCAGAAAGTAGAGATACTGGGAGTGAAGGTGATTCCAGAAAGCAGGGAAGGTTGGAGGGAAGGTGTATTTCTCACTACTCTTATCTGATTTGATCTGTAAACTATTAAACTAATTTACTCAAGTTGAGTGTTTCACCTCTGACATTAATCGTGAGTGATCTCATGATCTGTTGGTGTCTTGTACCATGAGCCTTTTGTTCGTTATTTGTATTTTGTTTGTTATTTTGTTTGTTTTTGTTGTTTGTCTCCTCCCCTTCCAGATGATAAAGAGAAACGATAGAGAGACTTGGTGAGCACCTCGTGTCCAGCGAAGGTCAGCCCACCACAGGAAAACAGGTAAGTTATTCACAGGTAAGTTATTGACTCTTTAGGTTGAAATAGATACATTGAGGTATGCTTCATATAGGCACAAATCTGACAGTATCATCTTTTGCTTATTCTTTATCTGGACATGCTGCATAACAATAAGGATTGTTTAGGCTTTTTATTTACTTGGGTTTTTTTAACAGAGATTACTGAAATGCCTAAGCATCAGTCAACCTTACTTCCTGCAATCTCTGATTTTTTGTGGTCTTTTTCTGAGAACAACCCTTCCCTAGAGTACTGATCCACAAACACTTAAAGAGAGAATAAAAAAAAAAATTCTTTTTCATATCTCTACTAGAATCTGAATCTTTGCTCATGACAGTTCAGAAAATTCATACCTTGCGATGATATATTCATTTAACAAAGCTTGGGCTTTGTGCAGAACTAAGCTGCAGTGAATCAAATTGCTTTTCCACTGAAGCTCACCTAGAGTAGTTGCTTCATTTTATACATTGCAAAATAGAATCCCAGCTAAAATGACCTGAGTAAAATTCTATTTATAAAATTCTATTTCATAAATATATTCTG